>JAYKKI010000058.1:6820000-7215000 GCA_039881145.1 Druceiella hillmani | reverse complement strand
GCCACCTCCAAAACCTGCTCCAGCGAAGGAAGCCCCAAAACCAGCCGAAGTACCCAAACCTAAAGAAGAAGCACCAAAAAAACCTATCCCCACAGCAGCACCTCCGAGTACTTCTACTGGAAAACCGTCTCCACCAAAACCAATCGTTGAGGAGATACCATCAGACACCGTGGCCCCTTCTAAAGACACCTTAAACGTGATAACGAAAGACGGACCTACG
The DNA here is from genome assembly GCA_039881145.1 of Druceiella hillmani. Taxonomy (NCBI): domain Eukaryota; kingdom Metazoa; phylum Arthropoda; class Insecta; order Lepidoptera; family Hepialidae; genus Druceiella; species Druceiella hillmani. Next base: position 7,214,780 of record JAYKKI010000058.1, on the reverse strand, counting down.
AAAATACCTCATCCAGCGCATTAATTTAACTGGTTTTGTACAGTAGCCCAGGCAGTTTCAGGCCTAGGTCTGTCGCTAAAGTGGACACATCTAGAACGCAGGCACATTGTGTCGTGTGTACTATAACTCCGTCCTCTAGGGCATCATCACCTTAAAAAAATCTTGTACCATTAATTCTACGTAAAGACAACAACTTTCATTTTTAATCTACCATTACAAACTGTGTAAAGATTCTCATTTAATTTGGCCTAAAATTTCGCTTAATATTTGGGCGAAGGGCTTGATTCAGCGATAATTTTCATTATTATTATGTAATAAATACAGTATACAATTTTAATTAAGTTTGTTGAGTGACTATTAAATTTTAATTAATGATTTAGTTTAAAGCGTATAGTGGCAAGTGTTTGAGAAATAACAATTTCTGCGACAAATCTAAATTTCTACTCTTACATGAGGAACCGACTAGTTCTTGGCGACTTTAGGTCTGCTTGATCATATTTTTGAGACATTTACTTGTTGTTGGCTTAATAATTCATTAACATTCGCGTTTTCGTATGTTATCAACATACCCAACTTGTACAAATATATATATATAGAAATATATATATAATACACGATCGTAGGTACAAAAATTTGGGAATTTTCGGGGATTTTCTGTAAATAGTTTATAATATATAAGCGTTCAATAGTAGATCGTGAAATTTTAATTATTATCCTTTATATTTGTAATGTTTTTTAAAAATACACCTGCTCGAAAATATCTTACCGATTATAGATCAGAAAAAAAAATCGTAATCAAGAGGCCGAGTTTGCAGTTTTGATAATTTGGTTTAAATGCGCCTACTCAATTGCAGTAAACATAAATGCTGCATCATGTCTAGGTGATCAACCAGTTTTGGCCGTTAATCACTAAGCACAGCACTTCAAAAAAGTATGCGTTCTAATTAGTGTTCAATTTTCAAAATAAAAAAAGATTCAGCACCGTGCCTTTGCCAGATAGCAAACATTCAAATTTACAGTCATCTCGGGGAAAAATCAGAAACATATTACTTTGGATACTACGAATTGTCCAATACGTAACAAAATTTTCGATTTAACATAACTAGTTTTAAGAAATCATTTCAAACGTCCAGACCTATTTCCTGATTATTCGTTTAAAATCTGCGTAAATGTGAATATTAGAAAACAATTTGTTAAAAAATGAAATAATGTTAGTGAATTAAGCCGTGTTTGTGTATACAATTAGTCAATAATGAAACGGTTTCGACGTTTACCTCGTCGTAAAGAACTTTGATTTTATTAACAATTTTTGTTGAATAGTTGCAATTAATTCAAACATGAGTACACAATATTTTTATATTAAATTCATACCATGATCATCGTGAATGTTAGTGTAAAAAAATATACTTTAATTGTTATTAGTCAAAAAGAATATGTTCTCAGTCATATTTTAAAATTATTATTTTGAGATTATTAAAAGTGAAATTCAAAAATAATGGACTACTATATTTAGAGTTCTTTTAAGAAAAAAATTAATAATTAAGTATTCAACATCATTCCAAAATAAAAAAATAATGCAATAAAATTTGTCCAGATACTAACTGAATTAATTATTAACAAGTTTTACAAGTGAAATATTTTATTTTTCTTTCATAAAACAGATTATTTCTTTAGATCAAATTTTTTTATATTATAGAAACTAGAAGCAACGTTAATGCAATCCTTATATATATATATATATATATATATATAACCTAGATATTCAACAAAATCATGAATAATTTTGGGGAAACACGCAATAATTAAAGTCTTCCACGCAATTTGACAGATAAAGTTACCATAGAACATAATTGTCTATGTTTGAATTTTAAAATACAATAATTGTCTATGTTTGAATTTTAATTTTTTGGCATATCCATCTTTCGTCAGAAAATATTTAGAAAATGGATTCATTTTATTTATTGCTATAATAGAGACTGATTATATTTTTCATCAATTCCATAAACATTCGTATTGAATTTTTTTCTTTTTAAAATTAACATTTTTTAAATGCGGCCAGCCACAAATTCAAAACCAAAACATGACGAAATGCTTTATGGCATTGTCTACTGATTACCGTCGTTCACTGAAGTTTGTTTACTACTTAGGTGGGCGAAGAAGTGGAGACACTTCGCAATGTAGATCTCCATTTAAGAACTCTAACAACCAATAAGCATGCTTCGCCAGCACCCTATTTCAATTTATAAAGTAATACCCCTTTGTTACCTTATTAAAAGTATAAGTTACTGATTACTGGTTATCATTACCATATTAATTTTAAATCTTATTTAAGTTTTATAGATTAAATTCTAAATGTTCTTTAAACATTCCGATTGTGGGCCCTTTTTATATATGTATAATTTTGAATAGATATTTGCATTTTGTTATGTTATACACAGTTTTCGTACATTATTTATGTATTATTTTTTGGTTGTGTTGATGAAATAAGAATTTATAATATTAAAAAAATTATTGTCATAAATATGCTGTGTTTATTTTGACATTTTTAAATTTTCCTTTTATGGTAATAAATCCAGAAAGCTGTCATCAGTACATTTCGTAAATGAGTTTGGAGTATTAAGTTTGGAAAAATATTAAGAGAAAAACAGAGGATAATGGTCACTTTATATGGCAACTTTGACCATATGCAGATCTGAATGAAAGATTTAAAACAATTTAATAAAAATAATTAAACAGTGAAATTGGAATAATTAGTTTCGCTGGATACTTTTCTTAGCCTGTGTCATCCAAGGGTATGGATTTTAGTTCAGATCCAGTTTTAGTCCACTTTCTCTGTGAAAGTTGAGAGAATTAGACGAATACAAACGAATAACATCGACAAGGTCTAGGAAGCAATCGAATTAGGGGTCACTCTACGTTTAAAAAAAGTAATTAAAATAAAAGTCGTTGGATACAAATGGTGAGGGACTTTGTGAGATTCGTTGGGGGGTCTAAATTTAGTAGTGGACGTGTTCCAGCTAATGATGATGTAATTTGTTTGGTTAAAGTAACCTTGGAAATAACTAAACTAATTTTTTTTAAACTTTTATCACTAGTTTACTTTGTAGGCTCTATTTTATCACAATAAATGTTTCTGAAGCTAAACAACAAATCAAAAGTCTAAGTAATGTGGAGGAAAATAGATATTTGGCCACAAATTTGTGGACACACTGGGTAAGCCATGAGGCATCTATTTTGTATTTAGAAAAATTTTACCAATTATAGATAAAAATAAAAAAATCATAATCAAGAGGCCGAGTTTGCACGCCCTAATAGTGAACTCTGATATAAGCTCTCTAATAGTGAACTCTGATATATATAGAGTACGTTCCACTAGCCGCTCGTGCCCACGACTGCGATCATACCTATTCTAGCTTGTCAACGTTGTAACTGTGAGTCCAAGTGGAACAAGATAAGAACAATGCATATGCATAACTATGATTAAATGGCTGGTATTGGACGAAAATCAAGAGATTATATTTTTTACTATATTAGAGATTACATTTATTACGTTAGATAATAATTTAGACTTACAGCAACTATAAAAGTGTAATTTAATTTCTATAAAATTTGATAATTGTACGTCTTGTGTCTTTTGGTGTGTCACCTTTATTTCTATTACGTACATCTCAAAATTGTATAAACTGATTCTCTCCGTCACTATATTTAATCTTCAATGATTATATAAATTTATTTACTTAAATTTCATGTATTAATGTGTCAAAGTTAAATTGACAAATAAACGACCACAACAACCCACCTCGATACGTGGGTCGTCACGGTCGTGAACAATAACACCATTAATGACATTTTGATCACGAACGAGTCGTCAAGAGGAACGTTGCAGTGAGCGTTGCGATCGTCTAGTGGAATGCACTCATAGAATACTTACATTAAAAAAATAAACTAACTTCATGTATATACAATCCATAGATAACTGATGAACAATATTCTTTTACAAATAACACAATGTATTATTTGTATAAGAATATAAAAATCACAATCGCAAAATAAAAGTAAAGGAATTTTAAAGTACTATTATTTTTTTCAAAATGTTCGTAGATCAGCACTGTGCACACTAGGGGGAGTAAAGGGGTAGCTTCGTATATTGTTATGAGCGATTGCCTGTGAATTTTTCTTTGTTAAATACTATTGTAATAAAAACAATAAATGTTAAAACTAAAAAGTTTGGACAGGCGAGCAGTGATGGTTGATCCACCTGTTAGCACTTAATGCAAACTTCCATAAACTTAAAAAAAAATACCAAATTATTTTTTCAGAAAGTAATTACGAAAGAGAAATTTATTTTTATAATTTTCTTTTTCTGCTACTACAAATCTTATCCTACGAAGAGTTTTTAACCTTTTCACCGTCGAGCGCATATATACATGATCGCGGGTTTTGTCAATATCATTTTAAGGATTAACCGATTAAGCTTCTACAAATTATAAACGAGTAAAGAAACTATTGTTACGTTATTTGTATTGTCAATTATCATAAAACAATGCGTAAAAATAATAAAAACGACGGCGTAAAAGTAAAAATTCTCAATCCTTGACAGGTAACGACATGCACATGCGCTAACAGTCACCTTTTGGTAATTGGCACATTGTGTTAATTTCAAAATTATCTTTGATCCGAGTTAAAGTTCACATTAGTGATTGGTCAGACTTATTTGTGATTTATTTACATTGCAATTTTTTGATTGGTACATGAGGCGCTTGTCGTTGATATAATCACTTGGGGTCGAAAAGTTTGAAATATGAATGTCGTATTGTTCCCTGTGATATACTTTCACAGATGTATCATTGGTTCGACTTATTTGTAGTTTATTTACGTTGCAATCTTTTTATTGGTACATGGGGTGTTTGTCGTTGATATAATTACTTGGGGTTGAAATATGCATGTTGTATTGTTCACCGTGATATACTTTCACAGATGTATCATTGGTTCGACTTATTTATGGTTTATTTACGTTGCAATCTTTTGATTGGTACATGGGGCGCTTGTCGTTGATATAATCTCTTAGGGTAGAAAAGTGTGAAATATACATGTTGTATTGTTCCCTGTGATATACTTTCACAGATGTATCATTGGTGCAACTTATTTGTGGTTTATTTACGTTGCAATCTTTTGATTGGTACATGGGGCGCTTGTCGTTGATATAATCACTTGGGGTTGAAAAGTTTGAAATATGTATGTCGTATTGTTCCCTGTGATTTACTTTCACAGATGTATCATTGGTGCGACTTATTTATGGTTTATTTACGTTGCAATCTTTTGATTGGTACATGGGGCGCTTGTCGTTGATATAATCTCTTAGGGTCGAAAAGTGTGAAATATACATGTTGTATTGTTCCCTGTGATATACTTTCACAGATGTACCATTGGTGCAACTTATTTGTGGTTTATTTACGTTGCAATCTTTTGATTGGTACATGGGGCGCTTGTCGTTGATATAATCACTTGGGGTTGAAAAGTTTGAAATATGTATGTCGTATTGTTCCCTGTGATTTACTTTCACAGATGTATCATTGGTGCGACTTATTTGTGGTTTATTTACGTTGCAATCTTTTGATTGGTACATGGGGCGCTTGTCGTTGATATAATCTCTTAGGGTCGAAAAGTGTGAAATATACATGTTGTATTGTTCCCTGTGATATACTTTCACAGATGTACCATTGGTGCAACTTATTTGTGGTTTATTTACGTTGCAATCTTTTGATTGGTACATGGGGCGCTTGTCGTTGATATAATCACTTGGGGTTGAAAAGTTTGAAATATGTATGTCGTATTGTTCCCTGTGATTTACTTTCACAGATGTATCATTGGTGCAACTTATTTGTGGTTTATTTACGTTGCAATCTTTTGATTGGTACATGGAGCGCTTTTCGTTGATATTAATCACTTGGGGTTAGTTGGGTAAGGTTGAAACATGCATTGTTCCCTGTGATATATTTTCACAGATGTATTATTCTGAATAATAAAAAAAGGAAAAAGTAATTTTTTTGTAATATTTACTTTTTCCAATATTTTAAAGTATTCTTTTTGTGGGAGTTGTATACTTCAACATATAGCAGTGATTTTAAGATAAAAAATTGTAACTTTTTTGTATTCTTGGAAACGGTTGGATAAATATTGTATATTGAAAATGATGAGGATCAGCCCTGCGTAAATATACTTACAGAGACCTGCGGTTTCGAGACGCAGGACATGAATCACGTTTTGTTCCACTGTAATGAGAATGATGACGCGCATCGAGTTTTGTTAGAGATGTGACATTCAAGTAGAATCACGTGAACCTTTAAAATGTAACATATTTAGTCACCGTGACTTGGTTGAGAATATATCGATCTTTGAGTCTAGAGAATTCACAAAGTGCTTTCTTGAAAAAATGGAGATGCAAAATGACTCATTGCGAAGGGACAGTCTTTAACCCAGTTGGTTGGAAACGCTTGATGGTAGATACGGGATACTATTAGAGGATCTTTGAAGGTCAGCTCTTTTGTACGAGGAGAGATGTTACGTGTCCCAAGAGGAGCCCTGAGACAACCCGGGTGGAATGGCGGGAATAATACTCATAAAACCGTGAGTTTCATTCCATAATGGAAGCAGTCTCATAAGAACTTCTCAGTTTGTCAGATGAAACAGGGAGACATAGAAAAGCACGATATCTGAGAATGCACCACAGTGACACAATAGGTGAGAACAGGCATTAGTCTTTTAATCTGAGCCTTAAACTGTTCGAGCTGAAACTAAATAAAAAGGTTTTTTTTAACTACCTGCTAAAAAATTTAAAAAAGAAAGTAAAACTACACGAAGTAAAAAATAATTTTATTGTACTTTGCACATTATTATTGTGCTTTGCTTCAATTTTCTTATCTCCATACTTGGGGACAGAAACATTCAGACCCTCCTTAAAACTTAGTTCTGGATACGTACCTGGATGAGAGTTACTTTCTTTTTGTCAATAGGTAGACTTTGTAATCCATTTATACATATTATGGTCAAAACAAATGTTAGATATTTTTGTAATATTTACTTTTTCCAATATTTTAAAGTATTCTTTTTGTGGGAGTTGTATACTTCAACATATAGCAGTGATTTTAAGATAAAAAATTGTAACTTTTTTGTATTCTTGGAAACGGTTGGATAAATATTGTATATTGAAAATGATGAGGATCAGCCCTGCGTAAATATACTTACAGAGACCTGCGGTTTCGAGACGCAGGACATGAATCACGTTTTGTTCCACTGTAATGAGAATGATGACGCGCATCGAGTTTTGTTAGAGATGTGACATTCAAGTAGAATCACGTGAACCTTTAAAATGTAACATATTTAGTCACCGTGACTTGGTTGAGAATATATCGATCTACATGTAGAACACGTGTTCTACATGTAGACGACAAAAAAAGAATTAAGTAGATAGTCTCCGAATTATCAGGACAGTTTATAAGCAGAAGAGCTTATTGACAAGTATAATATAACATACATAGGATTATTTTTATTTCACATATTGCTTTAGTTGTTTGTATTTTTAATGTTCAATATTTTAATGTTAAAAAATATGAAAAAATACATATATTTTCAGGCTCCTACTTAATATGATTATCCAACTGTCACGGTTCAAAGAAAAAAATAGTTTGCACCAACTTATTAATAAATTGATATGCACTCAAGTACAGCTTCCAAGATTTTTTTTGATCAATTTAATAATTGGAATTTTTGTATATTTACGACTTTCTATATTCATAGTACGATTTTCTCAGAAACCATGTGACGTAGAAACATAAAATTGACATAGCAAAACATCTCATTAATTTATTTATTTTGTACTAACTTTATAAAAATGTCTATACAAGAATTAAAGACGAGGTAAACAGAGTTTTAATTTTACAAGCACTCTGAAGTACAGCTTCCAAGATTCTTTTGGTGAATTTATAAAATTGGAATTTTGAATTTTTGTATATTTATGTCTTTCTATATTCATAGTACGATTTTCTCAGAAACCACGTGACGTAGAAACATAAAATTGAGATAGCAAAACATCTCATTAATTTATTTATTTTGTACTAACTTTATAAAAATGTCTATACAAGAATTAAAGACGAGGTAAACAGAGTTTTAATTTTACAAGCACTCTTAAGTATAGCTTCCAAGATTCTTTTGGTGAATTTATAAAATTGGAATTTTGAATTTTTGTATATTTATGTCTTTCTATATTCATAGTACGATTTTCTCAGAAACCATGTGACGTAGAAACATAAAATTGACATAGCAAAACATCTCATTAATTTATTTATTTTGTACTAACTTTATAAAAATGTCTATACAAGAATTAAAGACGAGGTAAACAGAGTTTTAATTTTACAAGCACTCTTAAGTATAGCTTCCAAGATTCTTTTGGTGAATTTATAAAATTGGAATTTTGAATTTTTGTATATTTATGTCTTTCTATATTCATAGTACAATTTTCTCAGAAACCATGTGACGTAGAAACATAAAATTGAGATAGCAAAACATCTCATTAATTTATTTATTTTGTACTAACTTTATAAAAATGTCTATACAAGAATTAAAGACGAGGTAAACAGAGTTTTAATTTTACAAGCACTCTTAAGTATAGCTTCCAAGATTCTTTTGGTGAATTTATAAAATTGGAATTTTGAATTTTTGTATATTTATGTCTTTCTATATTCATAGTACGATTTTCTCAGAAACCATGCGACGTAGAAACATAAAATTGACATAGCAAAACATCTTATTAATTTATATATTTTTTTGTACTAACTTTATAAAAATGTCTGTATAAGAATTAAAGACGAGGCATAAACAAATATTTTTTATAATTTTAAATTGTACATTTGAAAAGATGTTCCAAAAATATGTGAGAATTTAACATTGCACCTTTATTTCCGAAACTATTAATTCATAATGCACATGTTATGAAAAATTACTCCTCGTAGTGCGGGTCCACCTATGCTCAACAGATTTTTACATATTTTGTGTAAATGCTATGTTATAATTTTAGTGTCTCTACCATAGTCATTCAACTCTAATATTGATACTTAAAGTAATCTCAATCTAATTACAACTAGTTTCAATTTCATTCCATTTATTTAACGCATATCACTTATTCATTCCAGTAAGTTATTTTAGTAAGTAAAATTAACTTGTCCATTCTTTTTGTTAATTTGATTTGAACTTCAAAGCACGATAACATTCCAGAGTAAAACTAATCTCTTCAAAGTGGGTATACTAAACATCTAAAAGAAAAACCCTTTTTATTAGGAAATAAATTATAATTACACTAATATAAATTATAGATTAGTTCACAATGAAATGAATTATTTAGCAGAAAACTTTAATTCCTCTATTGAGGAAATTGAGTTAATTTTTCTTACCAAGGTTCTTATAGTGGCGATGTGCAGCTGCAGTACTGTCTTTAAATACAGGCTGTTTACAACATAAATTTATTTTGAAAACAAACAATATTTCTAAAATAAAGAAATTAAAAACATTTTGTAAGTCTTAATAACCCTAGAAATTTCAAAGGAGTATAATCAACAAAGTACTATGATGTATGATAAAAGTGCTATGATGATATATACTACGTATTATAGGAAGGAGACTTTGTCACTTCAACTGCTTGTCCCATTAATCATGTGTAATCTGACAAAATATTAGTTTTTTTCAATTAGTCACCTAGTTTATTAAATAATTAAAATTTAAATTTTGTATGAAATCATAACTATGTTTAAATTAACACCTATAAACTTTACATTAAATGTCAGTTTGGCAACTTGTACTGGCTAATAGGCAGACAATCCTCTCTAAGCTTGGAAAATAAACTGCTTATATACAAGAGTGTAATAAAACCAGTCTGGACATACGGAATTGAGCTGTGGGGAACGCCAAGCCACTCCAATGTTGAGATACTGCAGCATTTTCAAAATAAAGCCCTAAAAATCTTAATAAATGCCCCATGGTTTATTAAATATACAGAAATACACGAATATACTGAGATGCCCACTGTAAAAGAACAGGTTAACTTATCCTGCAAAGGCTACAAACAAAGACTGGAACACACACAAACCAATTAGCTAGAGCACTTATGGATGCTGATCAAAGTATATTCCGATTGAGAAGGTCAAGACTAGCTTTGATCTGATTCTGAAGCTATACTAATATGGGAAATGTCACGTCATTGGATGTGCTCAATTTCTGAAATCGTTCATAAGATGTCAAAAAATTTAATTAAAGCTATCTAGCTGATTGTAAATAGAAAAAAAAAACTTATCAGTTTCAAAAAACTAAGAAACACGCGTACACAGTAATTAAAATATCAATTATTTTGTTTTAGAATGTATTTAGACTTACCTAAATTTTATGTTCGAAGTGTCTTCCTCGTTCTTTGAGACACTTTCGCAGTGGACGACAATTATTGGCGTGAACGTGTTTCATTAGGTTGGGGTGGTCCCCTCGAGTGCGCCGTCTTATTATGTTAGAAGCTTGTATAATCCGATTTCTCATTCGGCTTAATTTTGTGATTCCTTGCGGAACACAAGTTGTTTTACCTAGCCCCAAAAAAAAAAGGTGTTAGTTCGGGTGAGGCGGAGGCCACTATACGGAACCGAACCAGCCTATCCATTGTTCACCAAACAATTTTTGGAGACGGTTCCTGACTTCAGACGTAGCGTGGGGTGAAGCACCATCATGCTCAAACCACACGTCTCGCAGTCTAGTTAGCGAAATATTGTCCAAATATCGGCTGAGTAGACCATTGAGCAGCGCCAGATACCTTGGCGATTCAAAATGTCATTAACAAAAACGGGGTCAATGACCATATTACTGTGTATATCAGCGCATACATTAAAAGCCCATCTAGCTTGATGAGATAACTGGTGCATGACATGTGGATATCTGCCTTTTCGCGACCGATGGTGACAAATTCGTCGATTTCACATTGAATTTCTCGTAAATAAACTTTCATCAGACCAAATAATATTTTCGACCCAACCACGATTTTCACTTCACATTTATAAGGTCCATTCAGCATAATTTATTCTACATGCATAATCTGCCGTCTCCAATGCTTGTGTTTTTTGAATGGCGTACGGATATTGGTTGTGTTTTTTTAAATTTTATGTACTGACGTATGGCTTATGTTAAATAATCTACCACAGTGCCTAGTACTTGAACGATGGGCCTGTTCTCACGTAATCTCGTAATTGAGATGATAATAACTTGGCCTCCACTGGGTTGTTGCCGGTTCGGATAACGTTGAGCGTACATTCTCACGGCTTCTCCAGTATTGTAATGGCATTCGGTATATATTAGTACCATGTCCAAATATTATATTTATATAAAATTATTTAAAAAAAAGCCAGTCACGCACGTTACACGAGTTAACCGATATGTCAAAACTAAACTTTCAAAAACATTTAACATTCTTATTGGTCAAAAAAATGTGTGAGGGTTGCCATATTAAATAATAAATAACCCATAACAATTTAATTTGAAAGAGCAATTTAAATTAATATATTATTATTAATAAGAAACTAATAATAATTTATCTAAATGACAAATGAAAAAATATCGTATTAATAGTTATTCCGGTTAGTTTATTTTAAAAATCGACTAGAGTATTTTTTGTAATCTTAATCTGAGCGAATTATGGATTGATGTTAAAGATTTTCAAACGGCAATAATTTTGATTTACGTTATGTAAACAAAATTGACCTTGAAATTTAATTTTGTTATCCTTTTCTTTCTTCTCACCTTTTTTTAGTAAAATTATGCAAATGAAAGGGATAGTTAGAAAACTCAAATTCACCAACGATCGCTAAGAAATGTAATTATGCAACATTGCCACATTTCTTATGTTTATTGAAATATAAGATATAGGTTGATGCATTTGCATGTTAATGACTTATGATAATTTTTAAATATAAAAAAAAGTGGTAGGATTAAAAAAAAACAGGTGTGTTGCAATCTACCCATGTAGTACTATAACAGATTAACCGTTGGAGTGCCGACGAGCGCCATTACGTTCGTGCGCGTACTAACAAAATTTGCCACGAGTAATCAGTTACTGTTTAGCGCGCAGTAGGGGAGGTCGCTCGCACGCATCGCTAATTTTTTATCTTTCTACGTGTTACATAAAGTTCAAATTATAATATTATTAGTAATTACAATACAAAAAGGATCCAGGAAAAGAAAATTTTAACCCATAATGTTGGAATATAAAAATAATTTGAGTGAAAATGATCGTTATTCAAGTTGTGAAGAAAGTGATTGTGGGAGTGACATTGTGGTGCGCTCACAATTTAGCGTAATGCAAATTTTGAGTACTAGTGATAATAGTGACGATAAAAATTATTTTGCTGATACGGAGGATGTACCGGACTGCGAAAATACGATGCGACCTTGGTCTCGGTTTTTGTTATTTTTATTCACAATATATATTTCCATAATTTTCTTTGTATTTTATATTCCTTGTACAAGTTTTTATTAAGAAAACACCAAAGAAATGATTGAAAATGGAAAATTTTTGGAAGAGATACAGTTTTTTTCGAGACAAAGGTAAATGACATCAAAAACAAAAGATTTCTTTGGCATTTTTAAGTATATATGAGTTAAAAACCATGGCACTAAAACAATTAAAGTCCCAAAGTTTCTGCATAGTGTATGTATGAACTGGTTAGAGCATAGACAGAGGTTGATTAATGGCTTCTTGATTTGGCAAGTTATGCAAGAAATGTGTAAATATGAATTTTACTTCACTAGTTAATCGTATTTTATACAAATACATTTTTCCTTAAGACGTCATTCTCTCTTACCAAAACCCAAAAATAAAACAACTTTAATATGGAATGTAGCTGATTTTATTACCTTACCATAAACAATCCTAAAGCCTCTGCACTTCGAGAATAATTTAAAAACATAATTTTCTAAGGCGTCGCATTAAAATATAATTTAACTAATATCAGCCTAAATGAAGACTTGCTCGGCGGCAAGTGCCTCGGCAAACGGCTTCACTAACTCCCGCGTTGAAAAGTAGAAGATAAGACCAAACGTGATGGAGATCGGCAAAGCTGGCAGCGCTTTCTTCATTATAGCTAGTAGAAGAAGCGTCAGGCACAAACCCTGGAGAAAGAAAACAATTTCTAATTTTATCTTTATAAGTTTTCAGCCATAAGAACAGTGAAAAAATAAACTTATTACTATAAGAGCAATCTCTTATAGTCACCCCATAAATAAAGCAAAAACATAGGTAATAAATACTAAAACTGTATAAACCTAGTTCTTTCGGTGTTTGGTATTCTCAGAATTATTAGAATTTTGCACGGTATATCAGTAAAAGTCAGTATTGAAGCAAAAAGTGTTTGTTTTAAAAAATTGTTCACAATAATTGACTGTCAACTCATTGGAGTTAATAGCCGAGATGCTGATTCTGTTGAGTTCTGCGCATTGTCTATTGGCTACTCCAGTTCGATATGGATAGCTCATTCTCTCGGCTCGATGGTAAGATAGATTAGCTAGGTTTATCCACAATAAAATAATTATTATCAATTAAAATTATAATGAATTCAACAGTAATCAACCAAGTGAACGCTCAAGTTATTTCCAATTTTCTAATAAAAAAAAACCAGTCTTATATAAAGTAGAATTCTGTAGTTCTCTTGAAATTGTTTATGCAGTGAACCAAAATCATTTTATTTTAAATTCTAATTAAATGCCAGTATCTAAAATGTTTTTTGCTTGATAACCAGAGAAATAAGAACTTTTGTTTACATATTTGTCAATATCAATGAAGTATTTTAACCGTTTGAGTGCCGACGAGCGCCATCACGCTCGTGCGCGTAACTAACTAAATTTGCCACCAAATCAGTTGCTATTTAGGGCGCGGTAGGGGAGGTCGCTCGCACGCATCGCTAGTTTTTTATCTTTCTACGTCTTATATAAAGTTCAAATTATAATATTATTAGTAATTACAATATAAAAAGGATCCAGGAAAAGAAAATTTTTAACCGTGGGAGCTAGTGAATTATTGTTTGAATATGAAAATAATTCGAGTGAAAATGATCGTTTTTCAAGTTGTGAAGAAAGTGATATTGGGAGTGACATTGTGGTGCGCTCACAATTTGGAGTAATGAAAATTATGAGTGATAGTGATAATAGTGACGATAACAATTATTTTGCTGATACGGAGGTACTGAACTGTGAAAATACGATGTGACTGCGAAGATACGATGTGATTTTTGTTATAATTTTTGTTCACAATATGTATTTCCATAATTTTTTTTTGTATTTTATTATCCTTGTACAAGTTTTTATTAAAAAAACACCGAAAAAATGATTAAAATTGGATAATTTTTGGAAGAGATACAATTTTTTTTCGAGACAAGGGTAAATGACATCAAAAAGAAAAAATTTCTTTGGCATTTTTAAGTATATACATTAAATTGTTTCTAAATAATTATAATTTATTTAATATGCTGAACTGACACATGGAAAGTTTGATCTTATTTGTGTTTCTGCACTTCTGATTAGGTAATGAAGTCCCATTGGCACCTACGAACAATTTTTTTCTCAACAAAATTCTCTATTGACAGCTCGCAACTCTCAATTGACTTGAAATGACATCGAGTTGTGTTCACTGCAAACAATATATTACAGATGTTTGTGCCCTTAATACATCGAAGGGCCTAACTTTTATTATTTATATCTTTACACATAAACCCAAATCCGTACAAACTACAAGTTTATGACAGACGGCGAAATTATAAGGGTTTCTTCTTCAACTACGAGATTAACCATACCATATGTATGGTAATAATGTAAACCTGTGATAGGTGATTCTGCACATCAAACTGAACAGAAAAAGTTAAGGAATTATATGACAATTCTCAATAATTTCTGAAAAAATCCAAGTTAAAACTTGCTTCACAAATAATTACAATAAAACCTATTTTATCAAAGAATGCAAGTCTACAAGTGCATAGAGAATCAGTTGTCTTATATAATTAAATTACAAAAATGAACCATAGACAAATTAAATAGAATTCTGTTCTAATAATAGACAAAAAGAAAATGAGTACTTGTAGGACTGTCACTCTAGAATGTCTCTGTAAATGACGAATTTGATCTTTGACTATGATATGTAAACACTATACATGTATAATTACGTATCCACGTAGACACTATGACACGTATAATCTTTGACTATGACACGTAAATGACGAATTTCATTTTTGACTATGAATTTGATCTTTGACTATGAAATCATCATTGTGATGGTTAAAAAAATTGGTTTTGTTTTTTTTGCATTTTTTTAAAGTACATACTTTTAAAAATATATCTATATGTTGTAATTCCATTGTTCATCCAATTGTTTTACATTATTTTTTTTTTATATTATATTTTCTGTGAATTCTTGGATCTATTCTTTTATCGAATCCTTTGTATGCAGCTAAATAAACATAGTGCTTACAGTCCAAACAGTGTTGCATTGGCCCAAAATTAAAAGTTGTATCGGTATATTCTTTCAAATTCTTTAATAGCATTTTCATAAACTGGTTGGTGAGAAAAATCGGATATTAATAACATTCATATAAAGATGCCTTAAAAAAGATAAAAAATGAAACCATTCGGCTAAAAAAAGAAAACACCTTCACATCAGATTTTTATGCAAATATCAAATTTTATGGTACCTAATATTCCAAATCAAATAAATACTTTTGGTAGACATGTCATGCCATCAAAACCATTATAAATAAAAATTTGTGTCAATATGATTCAAAGTTGACATTGTACTTATTCCATAATCCTGCAAAATTATATACAGTTTAAAACTGTTCTTTGGGATCTTCTCAGTGGTGGGTGGTCTTCTCTTCCATAAAACAAATATTTATCATGAACATTAATATTATACAAACTAATCTCCTCATTGTGAAAATATAACGTATATTTTATACAAATTTCTTACAACCTCTCTCTGATTTTCCCATCTGGAAAGATAGACATGGTAAACTTATAATCGAAAGAAATGTGGGATTTACAATGAGAATGGCGACAAAACAGGCAAACGTTGTGTTCCAATCCCCATAAGAGCTGGCCTTTCCGACCAGCACGCTGTAGAATATGAAATCGCCCAGGCCGAGTTTCACACCCTCTGAAACAATTAATGCTCAATTAATAAAATCCCGCATGATAGCATTATATAAAAACAATTTAATCAATAAACTTATCAATTGGACATCTAATCTAATAAACTATAAATTGAGCAAATCTGACATCTGTCACTAATTATCTTTGACAGATGTCAGATTTGCTCAATTTCAAATAAAAAAATAACACGGTTACATTGTCTATGATCTGTTTATACTTTATGGTGTGAAATGGTTCAAAATTTGTAAAAGTACTAAAATGTTATTACATGTTTATTGTTTATAATTTTCCAATAATAGTATCCGACCGTCTCTATTATTTTTACAGTGTCTAGGTGAATGTCATTTGAGGTTTATGTTGACATATATTATTTCTACAGTCCATAGTTGAGAACTACTTCTACAGTCCATAGGTTTAGTTATTTGTACCAGTAATTAATGTTAATGTTAAAAAACATTTAAGGGTTGTTTGTAAATACTGTAATGCGGCTATTACACTTATTTAGAAATGATAATATTATTTTTTGCTATATAACTATTTTGATTAATATATCTTTCAAGACTAAAAAAATATGAATTTTCCAAAAATTATAAGATTTACAATTTTCTGATCGCTATACATAAATCTCTAGTAAAGCTGTGTCTTTTAAACTGTTTTTTTTTATAACGTTAGCAGTTCTGGCGTTTGGAAGGAGGCAACACATTTTTCATGGACATTTTCAGTAATAGATATCTCTAGAAATATCTTGCATAATTTTCTGAAAAAATAGTTTCAAAATCCTATTACCCACATTTTCAATCGAACATCCCACACAACCAAAAGTAAAACCTTTTTTATTCCAAAATTGTCTCTTCCAAAATCCTCAAACAATTCTGTTCCCTGTTTTAACTATTGCGAAATATTTGACTCAATAAAGCTACTTACTATGCAAAACTTTGAGAAAAAAGACGGCAAAGGAAGATATATATGTGCGAGTGACCCTATAAATACTCCTGTAAAGGTTCTGCTTTTGCTTTTAAAGGTTCTGTCCTTTTGAGATGGGAAACTAACAAAAACCTAAAATGGCCATAACTTGATTATAAAACTATATAGAAGCTCCCTACTCCCCTTTAGATTTTCTTTCATTAAAATCTGACCTATTTTCTCCCTTGAAATTATTTCATCCCGCGAATGAATATACAATTGTATTTTTCCTTACAACATACCTTCACTGGTGCTATTGGTTTAATAAACACATTTTCTTTTCAGTTTTTCCTTTTCCAAGAAATATGACAAATCACACCAGTACCAAAATTATAGAAAAAATACCATGTCAAAAGCTTCGCACATCAGATGATTTTATTGGTGGCATTTAATTTTGAAAAAGCGTTATTTTCTATATGGTATTATATCTTCGCAAGGATGATTCCTCCCATCGTTCTGAACGTAAAATGTTTTTGATGAATGCGAAAAGACGCAACAGTCTCTGAGATCACATTTATTATATCAAATCTTGCTTCTTTCACAAAAGTAAAACTTTAGAAAGTATCAGAAAGCCATTTTTCAAAAATACAACAAAAGCAGTAAGCAAGAATTGTACGACAAAAAAGAAGTGACCAATTCTTCGCAGACAAAGTTGCAATTTAAGTACTTATAAGAATTTCGCTTGAACGCAATAAAAAAGAACTACGTGATGTAGTATTATTTCTACTTTATTTAAGTTCTTTACCACAACCTAGGTTTCGTTGTATTACAACATCTTCAGGTGGGCATTAGACTATTTGACTCGATTCATTATATTGTTTTTAATTGTTCTATTTTACATTATAAGCACACTACATTTATAATACAAGATATATACCGTATTTTTTATATAAATCACTTTTAAAGTTTGAATTTTCAAACTCGTGCTAAAAACCCAATTTCTGTAATGGCGTCTGGCGTGTTGTCACACACAATGTAAACATAAACAGTCCTGCCCGCTGAAGGGGATTATTATTTATTTTCATATTAAAATGGTGTAAAACTGGTGTGTAGTGCCACCAATGTATAAATGTGTCTATAAAAAGTCCACACAAAGTGTTTGTTTCAGTATCAACGAATCCTAAAAGAAGAAAAAAGTGGCTGCAATTAGCCCGAAGAGATCCAAACAGCATTATAGCTTACCCAAATGTTTCTATGTGTGAAGTTCATTGTTGCAAGTAACATTTGTATTTAAATATTATTATTAATATCAATGTCTACAAACCAACAGAATAAAAACATTAAATTTTGGTATGAATGCGTTTTACTCGCCTGTGACGTCATCTGACTTTTAACTACTAACAGGGTGTTTGCGACGCTGAATGAATTTCAAAAAATATTGTGATTTCTTTATAAAATATAAACTTATTTTTAATAAAATATAAACTTATTTTTTCGAAAATTAAAAGCAATACGCTTATTTACATTATAATCTAATAGGGTGACCACGAATTGTGGTATTTTCTATGTTGCCAAATAGCCTGTTAGCAAATAAATAAATATCTTTACTAATAGCCCACCTGAAGATGTTGTAATACAACGAAACCTAGGTCGTGGTAAAGAACTTAAAGAAAGTAGAAGTAACACTACATCACGTAATTTCATTTAATTGTGAATAATGAATTTCTACAAAATTAACGCCAAATATATTCAATATCAAGCAATAAAAAGGATTAAAAAAAATTTTTCAACTTGTCTTCTAAACTTGGGTTCGCTGACCACATCTAAGTGTCAAACTTACCACGGCTGACAAAAAATAATTTATCATTTCAATTATTAAAGAAACTGCAAAATTAAAAGAAAGAAGACTCACTTTCCTCCTCACTGACTTCAGCCCGAGGGGGCTGGGTGCTGTTCTCGACGGTGGTGCGATATCGCGGGGCTTCATTCCCGGCCGTTTGCTCTACTCGCAGCCGCCTCTCCCGTGATCTTTCATCGGCACGCTCGCTCCAGCCACTATCAAAACCTGCCTCCGTGTCTCCTGTAAGAACAGAGATAATTTCTATCTTAGTTCATTACCTTAATTTCCAATTGGCTCCATATACTTCAGATATAATTTATCTCTATGCATAACAAGTATATATATATTTCTATGAATATAAGTTACCGAGTGACTATTAGAAATATTTGAGAATTTCTGCTATTGGGTTCTTTTATCAGTTCTACGAGTATACAATGGAAAATGGAAAAATTGTTAAAATTATCAAAAAGGCTCCCTAATTTTGTAAGAAAGATAAAACCAGTCTTACGAGTGAGTGTTAAAATAGTTTTCATACATATATCAGATGGCGCTTTAAATGGGTCTGTTCTATCTACATACAGATGGCGTTAGTGGTTCAATTGCATTGTACAAGTAGAAACAGCACTGATCCAAATATAACACACGTTGCAAAACAAATGATTTGATGATCATCATTGCCAAAATACAACATTTGTTATATTTAACATAACATTTGACTCGTTCATGAGGTTTCCAAGTTTTTTTTTGACTAATAATTTATATAATGAAAATTCTGATACACATTTATTTCAACTTTACGCTTTATTTTTATACCACCTCCTTATCATCTTCATACTTGCTCTGCACCACTTATGGGCTTGCCAATCGAGAAGTATCCACCTGCATCGTCAATTTACATACTGCAATCGTAACCCTCGGGGTATTTCAATAAATAAAAATAATTTTGTGTAAAATCGAATCTTTCAGGCGTTTCATTTTTAAATTTTACTTTGAAATAGTGTTATTATAATGGGTTGAGGCAGTATTTTGGGAAAAATATTAAATGTACCTTTTTCATTCTCGTGTAACTTTGGACTATAGGAATCTGGTAACACTGTTAGGGACAGTAATTAAGAATGTTAAGATAACAATCGTGTCCAAATTCAGCACCTTAGGATTTATGATCATCCGTAAAATTGTCACGATTCAGGGTGTCCGAGATACAACAGTGAAGTGGATACTACTAGTAGTTCCAGAGCAGCTTTCCTTTGTATCAACCAATGTTTTAAATTAACATTTAGAAAATCCATTAACATTATTAAAATAGTTCACTAAATTATAAATCAGATATATTAATTACGTATTTTATCGTACATAATGGTCGGCATTGGCATTGGTGGTTACAAAACATCGAACTTGCGCTACGCAGATGACACCACCTTGTTTGCTTCCGACGCACGCCACATGTCTGACTTACTTCTCAAGATGGAGCGCGTAAGCCTAGAGTTTTGTTTAAAGATCAATCACAGCAAAACTAAAATGATGATTGTTGACCATGGCAAAACCAATTCGCACGAAGTCACTCAAGGCGAATCACGAAGTGGTTCGGTCATATGTATACTATGGAGCGTTAATGTTTAACAATGGTAGATGCATGAATGAGGTGAGGAGACATATGGCAATGACTAGATGTGCTATGGACATATTGAATAAATATGGAGGGACCGAAACATTAGTGAGACCAGTAAGACTCAGCTCGTTAGAACTGTGGTATTCCCCATATTTCACTCGCCGCAGAGATGTGGACACTATGAATATTTGAAAAGAACAAAATAGATACTCTAGAGATGTGGTGCTGGAGAAAAATGCTTGAGGTATTGTGGACTGACTTCCGCATGTCTCTATACTTCAAAAACTCGGCATCAAGCAACATCTATCAACACTCGTTTAGACTCAGATTGTTAAAAGTTTTGGTCACATCATGCATTTAGAACACTTAATTGTGCAGAGAAAGGTAGAAGCAATTAGACCACATGGGAAGTCGTCAATGTAGTGGACAGACCAGATCGTGTCTGCTGTGTAATGACAAACAGGCCTGTATCAGAGGTAAACATAGGATACATTTATCCAGAAATTTTTTTTTTCCTTTTTAAACTTTTTGTCTTTCCGATGCGAAGGAAGCAGTGGGCTAACCATGTATAAAATACATATGTGTTAAAGTTAGAAAACTATATATACAAATTTATTGCTATAAAGCCAATACCTTGCAAGAAATATAAAAAATATTGTGATATTAACCCTCTCACCCTCTCAGGCTAATTGACATGCTCCATGTGGATATAAATGTATTTTAGCTAAAGTCAATTTTTCAGTATTTAAATACTCTTTTTTGCCATTAGTCAGTGTTTTTTGCCATTAGTCAGTATTTGTTTGCTGTTAATCAGTGTTTTTTTTTGCCATTAGTCAGTGTTTTTTTGCCATTAGTCAGTGTTTTTTTGCTATTAGTCAGTATTTCTTTGCCATTGGTCAGTATTTTTTTTTGCCATTAGTCAATATTTTTTGTCATTAGTCAGTGTTTAAATATTCTTTTATATGTTTTTATGTTTTCTCAGCATTTCTTATATTTATTATTTGACAATTTGCATTCTTATTTATGTGTTTAGTGACATTAAAATGTGAATTAAGCCGAAAAAGCACAACAAACGATACATTGCGAAAAAAAATTTATAAGGTCGATATTTTATGCAAAATAAATTATTTGCATGCCTTGTATATTCAAAGTAAGATTTGTAACTATTCAAAGTAAGATTTGTAACTATTCAAAGTAAGATTTGTAACTATTCAAAGTAAGATTTGTAACTATTCAAAGTAAGATTTGTAACTATTCAAAGTAAGATTTGTAACTATTCAAAGTAAGATTTGTAACTATTCAAAGTAAGATTTGTAACTATTCAAAGTAAGATTTGTAACTATTCAAAGTAAGATTTGTAACTATTCAAAGTAAAATTTGTAACTATTCAAAGTAAGATTTGTAACTATTCAAAGTAAAATTTGTAACTATTCAAAGTAAGATTTGTAACTATTCAAAGTAAGATTTGTAACTATTCAAAGTAAAATTTGTAACTATTCAAAGTAAGATTTGTAACTATTCAAAGTAAGATTTGTAACTATTCAAAGTAAGATTTGTAACTATTCAAAGCAAGATTTGTAACTATTCAAAGTAAGATTTGTAACTATTCAAAGTAAGATTTGTAACTATTCAAAGTAAGATTTGTAACTATTCAAAGTAAGATTTGTAACTATTCAAAGTAAGATTTGTAACTATTCAAAGTAAGATTTGTAACTATTCAAAGTAAGATTTGTAACTATTCAAAGTAAAATTTGTAACTATTCAAAGTAAGATTTGTAACTATTCAAAGTAAGATTTGTAACTATTCAAAGTAAAATTTGTAACTATTCAAAGTAAGATTTGTAACTATTCAAAGTAAGATTTGTAACTATTCAAAGTAAGATTTGTAACTATTCAAAGTAAGATTTGTAACTATTCAAAGTAAGATTTGTAACTATTAAAAGTAAGATTTGTAACTATTAAAAGTAAGATTTGTAACTATTCAAAGTAAGATTTGTAACTATTCAAAGTAAGATTTGTAACTATTCAAAGTAAGATTTGTAACTATTCAAAGTAAGATTTGTAACTATTCAAAGTAAGATTTGTAACTATTCAAAGTAAGATTTGTAACTATTCAAAGTAAGATTTGTAACTATTCAAAGTAAGATTTGTAACTATTCAAAGTAAGATTTGTAACTATTCAAAGTAAGATTTGTAACTATTCAAAGTAAGATTTGTAACTATTCAAAGTAAGATTTGTGACTATTCAAAGTAAGATTTGTAACTATTCAAAGTAAGATTTGTAACTATTCAAAGTAAGATTTGTAACTATTCAAAGTAAGATTTGTAACTATTCAAAGTAAAATTTGTAACTATTCAAAGTAAGATTTGTAACTATTCAAAGTAAGATTTGTAACTATTCAAAGTAAGATTTGTAACTATTCAAAGTAAGATTTGTAACTATTCAAAGTAAGATTTGTAACTATTCAAAGTAAGATTTGTAACTATTCAAAGTAAGATTTGTAACTATTCAAAGTAAGATTTGTAACTTTTCAAAGTAAAATTTGTAACTATTCAAAGTAAGATTTGTAACTATTCAAAGTAAGATTTGTAACTATTCAAAGTAAGATTTGTAACTATTCAAAGTAAGATTTGTAACTATTCAAAGTAAGATTTGTAACTATTCAAAGTAAGATTTGTAACTATTCAAAGTAAGATTTGTAACTATTCAAAGTAAGATTTGTAACTATTCAAAGTAAGATTTGTAACTATTCAAAGTAAGATTTGTAACTATTCAAAGTAAGATTTGTAACTATTCAAAGTAAGATTTGTAACTATTCAAAGTAAGATTTGTAACTATTCAAAGTAAGATTTGTAACTATTCAAAGTAAGATTTGTAACTATTCAAAGTAAGATTTGTGACTATTCAAAGTAAGATTTGTAACTATTCAAAGTAAGATTTGTAACTATTCAAAGTAAGATTTGTAACTATTCAAAGTAAGATTTGTAACTATTCAAAGTAAAATTTGTAACTATTCAAAGTAAGATTTGTAACTATTCAAAGTAAGATTTGTAACTATTCAAAGTAAGATTTGTAACTATTCAAAGTAAGATTTGTAACTATTCAAAGTAAGATTTGTAACTATTCAAAGTAAGATTTGTAACTATTCAAAGTAAGATTTGTAACTATTCAAAGTAAGATTTGTAACTTTTCAAAGTAAAATTTGTAACTATTCAAAGTAAGATTTGTAACTATTCAAAGTAAGATTTGTAACTATTCAAAGTAAGATTTGTAACTATTCAAAGTAAGATTTGTAACTATTCAAAGTAAGATTTGTAACTATTCAAAGTAAGATTTGTAACTATTCAAAGTAAGATTTGTAACTATTCAAAGTAAGATTTGTAACTATTCAAAGTAAGATTTGTAACTATTCAAAGTAAGATTTGTAACTATTCAAAGTAAAATTTGTAACTATTCAAAGTAAGATTTGTAACTATTCAAAGTAAGATTTGTAACTATTCAAAGTAAGATTTGTAACTATTCAAAGTAAGATTTGTAACTATTCAAAGTAAGATTTGTAACTATTCAAAGTAAGATTTTTAACTATTCAAAGTAAGATTTAGTATAAGTTTTATTTCAAGTAAATAATGGAAAACAAAGCGACACATTACATGTAGGAAATGGATAAGTGTGGAGAAATGAGAAATTTATAAACGGGACATTAAACCCAGTTAGAAATCATAATGAAATTTGAGGCGACTCTTAAACAGACACTCAGAGGAAATTGAGCATACCTGAATCAAATTGCTTCTATAGCCTGGTCACATGGACAGTGAAAGAAGGTTCACCATAAAAAAAATTTATTCTGTTCTGAGCTATGAAGTCGTTAGAAAACGATAAAATTGCGAGAAGTATTGATGTTAACTCGTTAGAGTCAACTCCAATACTTAAATATGTGATCATATTTTCCGTAACCAGAAATAAATTAAATATACTTTCTTTCGGAATTATTTTTAGTGATCGAGAAGCTTTTTCTTCAATACTATGACGAGGCAAATTGTGGGCACGGTGCTTCACCGTGCTGATCGATGAGCATCACATTTCGCTCCGCTCTGTTTAGCTGAAACTCTTCAATTCTGCCAGCGCAGGTTTTTGTCAGATCAGCTTCGGATGGCGATATTTCTTATATATATACATATATATATATATATACATATATATATATTTATATATATATACATATATATATATTTATATATATATACATATACATATATATTTATATATATATATATATACATATACATATATATATATATTTATATATATTTATACATATACATATATATATATATATATACACACACACATATATATATATATACAGTGGTGGCCTCATAATTAGAAACATTTTGTTAAATAATAATTAGGGATTAATTATTTTTCCAACATCTAAATGTGCAAATGTAAGTCAAGTTGCACTCAGGCTCTTTGTGATAATACCAGGAATCACTAATGACTTTGAACAGGGGTTTACTGTTACTGCATTTCTTGCAAAATTAACAATAGATCTGATCCTTTGTTCAAATGGGTAACATTTGCTTGGCCCACTAATTAAGAACACTACAGTTTACTAGCTCATTGTTGAAGATACAGTTGAATAGTGCAGTTGATTATAATTTTTTTAGCATTTTTTTGTTTTCTGACTTTATTTTGGCCACAAGAAGGTTGGTGTGAGTGTTTTTTGTGAGGAAAAATGGGAGAAGACACTAGTGATGCATCCACTCGAAAAATTATTGCATCTCTGGTCCTTGAGCAGAAATGGTCATATCAGAAGGTAATTAATGCTATAAAACATTTTAAGAGACATGAAATATGAAGATGTCCCAAGAAAGAAACGTCCTCGTAAGTCCACCCCAAGGACTGATGTCCAAATTATTCGTATGGCGAAAATTAACCCCAAACTCACATCAACTGACATAAAACGGCAACTTTTTGGTGAGGATCCATCAAGACTTGCTACCAGGACCATAAGAAAACATCTCAATGAAGCAGAATTGTATCGTAGAGTGACGCGCAAGAAGCCCTTAGTGAGCAAGCGAAACAGGGAGGCCAGAATTAAGTTTGCTTCTGAACACAAGAACTGGACTCTACAGCAGTGGAAGTATCTTTTATGGTCTGATGTGACTAAAATAAATAGAGTTGGGTCTGATGGCCGTCAATATGTACGGAGACCACCAAATACATCAAACATTGAAACTACTTTCTCAATAACATTTTCATGGATCATAAATGTATATCAAGTGCCCTGAAGATGATGAACTTGATCAAAATCTTAGAGTGGTTAAAGACTACATAACTTATATGGAAAATGGTTAAATTCATAGTAGAAGTAACTCCAGGTCCTAACTTGTGAGTTGACTATGAAAAACACATATTTGGTATAGGATGTTACGGTGAAATAAGAAAATCTAACCAAATTATATATAGAAACACGCATGGAATAGCATAATACAATACTGATATAGTTTTGCAAATGTATCTTTTTATTACGACTTCGCAAAAATTTGATAAAACAAATTACTCCATAGTACAAAAGGCATTTATGGAGTGAGCCAATAAACGACATGAGTGCCTGGCGAATGGCAACTAGCCAACATAATGAACTAACAAGCTAAAATCACAATCTAAACGAACTAAATCTTATAGTTCATTTACCGGAACATTTTTTAACTAGTTCATTTAAGAACTACACAAGACTTATTCAAAACAAATGACTACAAATATTTAATGTACAACAATCCACCACCACATTTTCAGTGTCGGTGCGAAACACGAACAATATGGACAGACAGGACATGGAGACATGTATGTAAATGAATGTGCTCGGGACAGACCATGCAGTGGCGTTAGCTCATGCTGGCGGGGCGAAGTGTTCTGCTCACCTGGAGACTGCGGGGAAGTCGGCGCCGCCATATAGCTGTACATTATGGTAGCTGGAAAGTAAATAAAGATGCATTAATGATATAAACCTATACCTGCATCCTACAAAGATGGGTAACTGGTAATGATTACTAAATTATTAAAATAAATATTGCTATATAGTAAAAAGTTGTAAAACTATATTTTAACATACAATGGTTGCTTACAATAGAAACAGATGTCGCTGTATAACCCATCGGACGCATGAGTGGCTTATAAGGAACTGTTCGGCTAGCTGCGGCCAGCGTCCATCAAACGTAATTATTTCAGTTAAAATGAGATAAACATATACCTACACAATTATATGTTGTAAAAAAGATAATGAAATAAACAACCCAATAGTTATAGACACGTCCCTAGACAAGGGTTAATTTCTTACCTATTAATTAGTTTAACCGTTTTAGTGCCATTGTTTTTTACTCATATATATACTTAAAAATGCCAAAGAAATCTTTTGTTTTTGATGTCATTTACCCTTGTCTGGAAAAAAACTGTATCTCTTCCAAAAATTACTCAATTTTAATAATTTTTTCAGTGTTTTCGTAATAAAAACTTGTACAAGGATAATAAAATACAAAGAAAATTATGGAAATATATATTGTGAACAAAAATTATAACAAAAACTGAAATCAAGGTCACATTGTATTTTCGCAGTCCTCCTCCTCCGTATCAGCAAAATAATTGTTATCGTCACTATTATCACTATCACTCAAAATTTGCATTACGCCAAATTGTGAGTGCACCACAATGTCACTCCCACTATCACTTTCTTCACAACTTGAAAAACAATAATTTTCACTCAAATTATTTTCGTATTCCGACATTATGAATTAAAAATTTTCTTTTCCTGGATCCTTTTTATATTGTAATTACTAATAATATTATAAATTTAATTTTATGTAACACGTAGAAAGATAAAAAACCTCCCCTACCGCGCGTTAAACAGCAACTGATTTCATACTAACTAAATTTGTCACGAGCGCTATGGTGCTCGCGGCAAATTTAGTTAGTATGCGCACGAGCATGATGGCGCTCATTGGCACTCGAAACGATTAAATTGGTTCATAATAGCGTGTCTCCTGTTTGCTAGTTTTGTCTTTATGAAATATAGCAATATATTTTGAATTGGTCATATTTAAATAAACTATTTAATTATGAATACTAGACAGCAATAGATTTTTGGTCTGGTTAAGTAATACTCAATATTTTTAGAATTTTAGAGATCACTAATTTGTACTCATTTTAGATATATTATTGCGCATTATGTTATTGTAACATCAAGATTTTAATAGCATACGAAATAATACAAGTGATTGTATTATCGGTAACCTTCCTACCGAACTATCTGTTGAGGAGGAGATAGCAAACACACAAACAGACAGAGAGACAAATACACATTACAATTTTTTCTATAGTTTTGCAATCCACCGCATTCTACCATAAAACACACGTTTTACTTTGAAATGCTTGTTTGACTGTCCAGTAATACATAAATAAACATTAAGTGTATACATAGACAAACCTGTACTTCTTCTTTTTTGTTTTACCATAGTCAAATAATAACACTGGCTGTATGAATAGCACACTAAATTGTACACAAATTAAAAATAAAAGATAATTTTTATCCCACAAAAATACTAAAATTTTATTTGCCTATAACTTTATAAAAATAAAATAACTCGTAATAAAAAAGTGAGAAAGTTGAAATCTTTATTACAAAGATGTAAAGAAATAATCAACAGCATACAATTGACATTAAAAATTGAGGGATTCAAAATTACTCAAACATTTTTTTCTCAGCTCAATTGTCATAATATGAACAGAAAGAAACATATTTTAAAGTAGTTTTTGATTAGTTTACTAAGATTATTTTCACAAAGATATCAATGGTGAAAATTTCATACTGCCCCTCGAGAAGGACGGGATTTTATAAAAACAATTATAACCTGACGAAGAATATTACACAAAAAATTTAAAAAACTTTTGTGAAGCTAATATGTAAAATTTTTGCTGTTTCAATAAAAGAAATATAAAAAATTAAATAAAGTATTAACATTTTTATCTCATGTTATTTTTTTAATTATATTTTAGAAGTATTAGAGATCCATTAATACTTCTATTAAAGCATCACAATTTTTGGAGAATCTCAAACATATCTTAACAAGTTTCTAGGGATAACAAAATTATACTTTAATTTTTTTTTAATAGAAGCGCAAAAGAGCAATTCGTTATTTTTTTAATAGAAACCAATTCCATAATGCATTAAATTACATAGATTTATATTTGCCAATACTTTAGATCACTCCTGTTCCCATTCATATCAACAACCATCACTGCAGACATAGTTTTGCACTAAAGCTGTTTCGTTAACTGAGGTTCTAAATATAACAAATCTTGTGATTTTTGAAATAGGCAACAAAATAAAAGCAAATTCAAAAAATATCAAGACAAGTATAACAATCAGCCTTTCCGAAATTTTAGTTTCCTTTCAAATAAGCGAAGTAAGGTCGGAGATATGTTATACAAATATGTAGATATTACAAAAACTCATCCAAAGATATCATATCAATGGTAAAAATTAGATTTGATTCAATCATAATATAACAACAGTAGCATCAGAAATACAAGAGTCGAGTGAGACACTCTTGTGTACCTGTTTGGGTTGCTATTTAAATCTTAATATGCCTTTAGAAAATATTGTCACAATTCTTAATTTTAATGTGAATTTAAGTGTCATCGATTTTCCAGATATTAATACATAAAATACATATCATTCTAAAATTCTGTCAATAAAATAGACAAATAGTTTTGATATAACTCTATCTACTTAAAGAGTAGAGTACTCTATCTACCTAGTGAGTTTATTGTAGGGGAGCGGTGTAGGTTTTATTATATTTACGAGAGTTATACGATATACAAGTATTTTAGTGAGGGTAATAAATTAAATTGATGTTATTATATGAGGTTATACAATGCGAATGTTCCGTTAAATCTTTGCTAATAGCCCATCTGAAGATGTTGCCATACAACGAAACTTAGGTCCTGGTAAAGAGCTTAAAGAAAGTAGAAATAATACTACATCACGTAGTTTCATTTAATTGTGGATAATGAAATATTTAAATATAATTATGATTAGGGATAATTTTGGAAAATAATAAATATTTTATTATTAAAATATAAACTATTTCTCAGTAATATGTCATAGATTATTATCGTCTTATATTTTCAAGACTACAAAAGTTTCTTGCTATGTTAACAAAAAGATCCATTTCAAGTGAAATGAGTTGAGTATGTGGTCCACATATAATTCAAAACCGTAAAGAAAATACTTACAGGAATAAATCAAAGCTGGAAATATCTGTTCGTTGCGCTCTTGTGCAGTTTCAACCAAAATCCTCAATGGTCCTTTTGGAGTCAGCACAGCGACCAGATCTGAATATTGAGAAAACAGACGTGATTTAATAGTAGAGGTACTGTGATGCTATCTCCCTGTCTCATTCCATCTCGTAGAATACAACAAGTATTACTAAAACTGACATCATATTGTCGTCCTTGTCTAAACGTTAAGTTTAAACCTTTGTAACTCGGTGAATTTTTCAAATTTGTCAAAATGTTTTTCACTTGTATCTTGAAATTATGATTTATTAAATTAAAAAATTAGTTAAAAAATCTCTTAACCCTGTGAAGTATACAATACGGATTCCCTGTAAAATACAAATCTTATTTCACATAGACCTTAATCACATAGAAACCTTAACAAAAAATCTAGTTAATATTCAGATCGCTATGCGTTGTTGAGACAGGATATATATTTTTCCCTTTTTCGGCAAGTAAGATATATTTTTCTATAACACGTCACTTATCTCTCATAAAATTGAGTGGTTAGTAGTGGTAGTTTATTTTTTCTGTCGTATCTACGTTAATGGCAGTCAAGTTGTATTTCTCTTATAGAATGTTGGCTAAATTTATCTTCGGATGTAACATTTTCCAATTACAGTGTCACCCAAGAAATACGATCAGCTATCAATCTGGTATGACTCCTAAAGTTGTTTTTATGACACAAACCTACATCTAAAATAAAAGAAAATATCTTCGTATAGATAAAACTAAAGCTATATCGTTTTTTTAGGCTTTGTATAGCGGGACTTTACATATAGTCGAAAACCACATCATCCTTAAAAACCTCGTGTATTGTTAGGTTATAAAGGACTGTAATAATCCAAGTCTACTCAATAAAATATTGAGAAAATGATAAACCGATTTCGTCCAACAAGTCACTAATGGGTATTTTCATTGTTAAAATGTAAACATTTCAAAAGAAATACAAAGGAAGTCCAACTCATAGCGGGACAAAGAATTTCTAGTGAAAACCCACCTGTGGGAAATAATATTTCATTAGAAATTGACTACTTCTTGCACTTGAGTAAATAGTTAAACCTGTCAAATATACAATATGGTTTCCCCCAAAATACGAGCAGAAATCTTATTTCATATAGACACCTTAGTTCCGAATACACACAACACCAAATAGCCTTTGTCTATGCATCGCATAGTACTGCACTAATACTTTATTCTATTAAAAGATCATTCAAGCAATCCACACTTCACCAACTTACCCCAAATAGAAATAACTGCAAGAACTACCCACGTCGTCCATTCCGGTAAATATTTGATAAACACAAGCGCCATTAAGGCTGCTATGAAGATGAGATAGGCTTGCTGCAGCTTCAGAGGGCCCTTCCAATGTATCACTATCATGCCTACGACACCAAAGTTCCACATTATCAAAGCTAATGTGATGAAGTCCATAGGGATGTTGTATGCACGTAGAAGTTCCCTGAAACACAGAGCGCAATCAATTTAGCTTTAATCAACCTTACTGGCCGGTAACAAAAAACATTTTTTTTTCAGAATCTCTGATGAATGTAGGTTATTATTGAAGTCGCAAAGATTAAAAACCATTGGATATTTCAAAAAATCTCAAGAAACCAGATTGCTGTTCCATATATTTTTTTCTTTTAATCTTGCCTATATACACCTATCTGTTGTGCTTTTGTTAGTCCCTATTCGTCCAGATACTGGCCATTAAAATTCATTGTATTTTTAATCAACTATTGGTTAGAAACCAGCCTTTAGCAACCTAAGTGACACAACGCATAAAGTGGCAAGTAATCAGATGTGTATCAGGTGTCATGCCACACTCACTTGGTGAATTATTAGTCACTAAGTAGAGGCATTTTTGTACAAACCAATGAAAATAAAAGATAATTTGTTATAAACTGAATTATTTAATGAAAGCTATGTTTATATGATTATAAGGGAAAAAAGTCTGGTATTTATCAGATAAATATTCTTTTCTCTAAAATTCTAAATAGTCTTTTCCTGACAATAAAAAATTATGAGCCATCTAGGACGCCTGGTAGATGTGAAACTTCTAAACTTTCTTATATTTTTATAATGAAATATTAATAACTATATATATTTATCAGAAATATTTTATAGTGGTTAATAACAGTAATAATATAATTTATTTTCATGAAATAATTTATCACAGAAACATTTCTTCACAATCTAAAACACATTTTTAATTTTATAATACTATTAGCCAACAAAACGTGAAGCAGGCCGAATTAAGTCGGAAAGAGCCGACATGACACGAAGCTGGTTGAATTACGTCAGAAAGAGCTGACAAGACGTGAAGTGCCATCGAAACATTTTAACTCCCATCCAAGCACACCTTAGATACTTCACATCAAAATTTATTTCATTTTGTCTTTTAATTATCTGAAGAAATGCCTGAAGCTTTGTAAAGATAACAAAGCTAATGTTTTATAACACGTACCGATCCATTGTAACAGAATTAACACATCTTAATTTTCATCAAATGACACTTTACTTATTAATAACATGATGCGTCCAGTGCCAATTCAAAATATGTCATTTGCCACGTTGCACATTGGTTGCTTTCTACAAGCGTAATGTCTCTCGTCAATCCCTTCATTTATACATCACTAGCCATTACTTGCGACTTTGCTAGTGTGGTATTAATGTTTTACTTGTTTAGTATTAATATCTCAGTTGCATGGTTTTTTGTATAAATACCAAAATATTTAGATGCACAACAGATCTATTTATAGGTGACAAAATTATGGTTTTTGGTTTACCCTTAACAAACTTTCAAATTTTCTAGAAAGCCAATTATCATGTGTTAACCCATCGCATATGAACTTTCTGTATGCCAAACTTTGCAGAGATCTATTGACTTTTTGCCAAGTTATTGTATAAACAAATTTTTGCATTTATAATGTCAGCAAGAACAAACTTATATTTAATTTCAGCTAAATGGAATAAAATTACCATATATCTTTACTTACTCTAAATACAAATAAGAGAAAATGAAAAGCAACATCAGTGACGACAGAATAAGCCACCCGTGAATAACCCTATAGAAGTGATATTTGTACAGCACGATCAGGAGTACAGTCATCACGGCAATCACCACCAGTAGGATCAAGGAATTGGCAATGGCATTCCACGCTTTAGTCGAAGAGTCGGGACTCTCTTCGTGGAATGGAGTATACACTCTGAAAAAAGAAAGAGATAATATCTGAAAAAGAATGCAATGTTTTTTTTGGCAATTTTACTTTATTTTTAAACAAAATTCAGACTTTTTTTAAGTTTTTGGATGTAAATTCAAATGTTGCTTGACAGAGGACTTACTTTCTTCATTTTACAAAATCTTATTTTCCGTACATAAATAAAACTGCGGAACTTGTACCGTTTTACGGGCATCGAGAGTTATTTTAAGATTATATAATTTTCATTTGCAATCTAGTCATTTAAATACTTTTAACAAGTTTCATTCGTTAGTTTGTTCGGAAAAAATTAAGCTTTTAAATATAAACTAAATTTTAATTTTCGTCCGTTCTTTTGATTTTAGAGTATATTTCATGAGCTAAAACATTTGCATGATTCGTTTGAACCAAATAATGTATTATTTCAACATTTTTAAAAGATAACAAAGATATCATCTTCTTTTGTTTCATGTATTCAGATAAAAAAACCTTCATACAATAAGTAAACTTGTGTGACAAGCGTTTTGTACCATAAATGTTATTTATTAATTTTCTGTATTTACTCATAAAAAATGTTACGAGATACTGCAAAGATTTGTTATTTTTATGGAGTTGTTTTTAATAAAGAAAAAAATTTTATTTTTAGGTTCCTCATTTTATAAACTTTAAATACCTCAATCAAGGGACTTGGCAATGAAAAAAACCATTTGGTTATTTCTTTTGCCATATAAAAACAAATTATTTACCGATATTGCAATATCAACTTCTGACTTCAAATTGTTACAGATTGACAAACGGATGGACAAACATCAAATTAATTCGATATCAAAAGGAAAAAACGGAACCCTTATAACATCACTCATGTGACCGTCCATCTGCCACAGTAATTTTTCTTATATAAATTTGAGATTTGGCATAGTAATATAGCATATTAACCCGCAAATACCTCAACAGTTAACACTCAAAGACATTCACATGTAAAATTTTTGGAGGGGTCATTTGAAGTATTCAAACAACATTTTTTTTCAATTTCATGTACCATTTAAGAGCGTGTTGTTGTAAGGATTCCAAAACTATTACTTTTTTTTCAAAATGTTATGCAAAACATTTCTGGAGACATCATAGAAATTGTCCACAAAAAACAGCTTCTCCATCTTCGAAACTGCTAATCCAAAGCCAGGAAAATAATTTACCAAAAATCTATAGTGTTTACTCAAAATCTCAGTTTTTGAAGAAATCAGAACGTTTAGACACCTGTGGAAGATTCATAAATGAGACAATATTTAGATAGCGGAAAGTAATATTGATATTTTTCATAAATAGTTTGAAAGAAATACTATGTGTATGGAACCCTAGTTGTGCGAGTTTCACTTGCACTTTAACAGGTTTTTTTTCTCTTTTAGGATTCTGTAATGAGTCCAACTACCGTCCAATTTTTCAACTGACACTTTTTGACATGCTAATGAAAAAATTTGACATGCTAGCATTTCATTAAAAACATTAAATTTAAATTGTATCAAAAATCAATTGAAATTGTAATAAAATTATATTTGTACCAAAAATTTCAAGAGGTATAGACATTTACAGACTTCTACATTATATATATTCCGACACATGCACTTAATTGTTTTTTTCTTTTTTTTAAACTAATTTTAAAGACATTTAGATACTTGTAATGATAACAACCATTACCGAATCGAACCAACATTTTAGATAAACTTCCACATATAAAAGTCACACTTACAAATAGACACCCTTTATTGTGTAGAAATTTATGGACGTAATAGTGGCCACAACAACCAGCATGCAGAGCGAGACCGGGAGAAACAATTTGATGACGTGCCGTGCACCATACTTCAATTCCATCTCTTCGGTGTATTCCTGGTCAGGCGGGTTGGACCCTCCCTGCACCACTTCCACCTCCGGCGCACTGGTTTGGCCATCTGTCTGGGATTGCCAGTCATGAAATTCAATTAATTATATATATATATTGAAGTGATATTTTTGAAACTTAAGTATGTATGTGTTATTTGTTATCATATGAGGGGGGACCCAAAAAAAACCTTTTTTACAAAATTCTTTCTGTCACCTTCAAAGTACTCTCCATTAGATGCAATGCACTTCTCAAGTCTATTTTCCCAGTGTTTGAAGCACTTCTGCAACTCTGATATCGTCCAGTACCCTTTGCGAAGTTGTTTTTACCGCATTCACATCATCAGAACGCATCTCTTTTAGATTTTTCTTCAAAAGTCGCATGGAGCTAGGTCTGGCGAATACGGAGGGTGGGGGAAAGACAGACCACCCCTGAGAGGCCAAATAGCAGTTTACTAGTAAGGTCGTGTGTGCGGGTGCGTAGTTGTGATGGTCAGTCAGCTGATCGCAAAATTCCGGGAGTTTCTTCTGCACATCCTCTCGCAGACTTCTTAATTAAAAGTTTTTCAAAGTTTTCATCAGAAGGTGAATTTTTTTAACATTTTCATCATTTCGAGATATTGCAGAGCACCCAGAACGAGCATGGTCTTCAACACACATCTCACCACGTTTAAAGCGCCCAAACCATTTGAAACCTTGTGTGCGACTCAAAGCATCCTCCTTGAAAGCCTGTTGAAGCATTTGATAAACTACCGTAGCGGATTTTACATGCAGGAAACATAATTTCAAATACACTCTTTGTTGTTTTAAACTTTCCGTAACAAATTTCCCAGGCAGAACAAGACAACAGTAAATGAAACTCGACACAGCAATCAAACATTAACATACAATCTGACGCCATCTGGGCATTTGTTTCGTGAGGATCTTTACTAACTCTATCTAGCAGGAAACGTCTATTACGTCTACGAATTGGTTATTTTTGGGTCCGCCCTCGTAAAGCAAAAAGCATTGGATAAATTCCAATGTAAAGGTCTATATAGATAATTTTCACAGTAGGGAAGAAGTGGTAACTATATATCCATATATAGTGCAATAAACAAAGAGGTGACAGAAATATGGACTTTTTGTTACATGTTTAACAATATTAATGTAGTATATTATAGGCAGAAAATAGTAAATGTAATTGAGCGTAAAAGGGTTATGTTACTGATAAACGTGAGATTCAATTTTTTAAAAACTAACCACTGTATTGTTTTTACAAATTATTCTAATGCTTTTATACAACACACTAATCCATATTTAGGCACTATAAATAATTTTGGTTGATAGCAATTTGTACGCTTTGGAAAAACCCAAATGATAAACTACAATGTAAACAATTTTATTAATTTAACACTACATGGCTCCAATAGAATCTTGCAACATCACTATTGCTTTTATATGGTAAGAAGGCACTCCATTTTGGAAAATAGTCCTCTGTTACTCTTTAACTATATATGTCTGATACAAATGAATAGATTTTTTATACATTTTTTTTAAACAAAAATTATGCAACTTTGAAATTTTTTCCCAAGTGAGATTTAAACTGTCAGCATTTTACCATACGGCGCTACAGCTATTTCCATTTTCGTGATCCCTTACCAAAATAATTACAATATTTTCTAAGCACTATATGGTGCGTCATTTAGCAATTTCTATATGTGTTTTACACTGAAAAAAATCAACACTCATGCAAAGGCTCAAGCCGAAACGCTCAGCCACATGTAAAATCCATGACGTCACAATGCCTCAAACAAATAATTAAATTAAAAGGGGGAGGTTTTATCTCTTTCACACACTTGTTATTCTCAGTACCATTTATAGCGAAAGATAAATACAGCATACAGAATTAAATTTATGGGATCACACTATCTTGCTCACACTATTACTTGAGTTGGTCATCTATTTATATACTATGATCTATATAGTGCATTTTAACGTCACGCATTCAAATTGGTACACAATTCGTGTTTCGTTTAGCTACGAATCTTAAGACAGTAATATTTTTAAGCTCAACCATTAAATAAAAATATTTATATTAAATTTATTGCAGTTAGACATTATTAATCAATATTATTAAGCCGAAAACTATGACATACATTAATAAGATATTTTGCAAAACATGATATGACATACATTAATCGTATTATTATACATTTATCAAATAGATACAAAAATCATACGTATTAGTGAAACCAAAGTAAAATTCATAATTTCGAGAAAGTTAGTATGTGCAACTATAAACTGAGAACCAATATTGATATATTGGTTGGTTATTTCAATAAAATTCACATTTATTGTCTTCAATTTGGGTAATTAAGTTATATGAGCGAGGTGCAAGAAGAGAAAGATGATTACACCGAGATAAAGGTATAGAAGCAATCCGTGCCCTCAAAAATGCCATCATTCAAAGGATGCGTAATGATAAGAAAAATGGTCCCGCTATACATGAAAAAATACAAAGTGTATTTCAATATAATTTCTGTCACATTTGTGAACTGCTGGATTAAAAAAAATTAAAAAGTTTGCTTGAAGAATCAACATTGCTTCAAAAATAAGACCCAAAGTACTTCTTTCACGAATTTTTGTTAAAAATGCTATAGTTTTAAGTTATCCATCATAACTGAAAATAAGAATTAAAAAGCAATTTCTTTAAATTATATATAATTAGAACACTTTAAACTGCATTATTTACAAGAATGGATCTCCTACTCACATGCTCGCGCAGTAAATAAAACATGATTAATGTCTAATGATAATTTTAAAGTTCACTTTTGCATAATAACATTGTAATATGGTAGTTGACTCATTCTAAATTTTGATATTTTTCGTACAATATTGTGAAATATAAGTTAATTAAAAACCAGTCTTGAAAAAAATACAAAAATTGATTGAAAAATAAGCCAGTTATACGGATAGGGTTGGGTATATCCCTGTCTCTTTTCCTCTTGTAGAATATAATGTGCACTATTAAAAATGACCTCACAACACTGAATTACCGTCCTTGTCTAAAGATTAAATTTAAACTTTTATAACTCAGTCAATTTTTAAGATTATTAAAAAATGTTTTCACTCATCGGCTGGTATCTTGAAATTATGTTTAATGAAATAAAAAAACATTTAGTGAAATACCCAATAGAAGAAATACTGTATTACAGGTTAATACGTATATAATAAAGATTTTAACTTAAAATAGTTTATTTATACATTGCATCTCCCAGTAAAATTAAAAAAAAGGATTATTCCGTCCATCTTTTAATTTAATGTAACGAACTTCCCTCAATTCAGCACTTACTGCTATGTTATACTCCTCTTTTGTCCGACTCCTTGTTATGCTGGGGTCATTTTTGAGCAATAAGTTACTAACAATTCCTTAAATAATTAACGGACTTGTCTCACTATAGATATTTTCTGATGAGGCATTTATTTCACTATAGATATTTTCGTTGCAAGTCTACGTAAAATAATGATAATTATTACTAGTATGTAATGGGACTTTAACTCACACAATCTTGCAGTTAAATATGAAAGTTATAATAAATATACAAAAATTAAAATTTTTTCAAATTACAACAATAATGAAAAACGCTATCTGCGCTCTATAAATTAAATTATATTATTTATTTATTATATTATTATATTATTTAATTAATTTAATTATAACATTAAATTAAAAGAAACTACGTGATGTAGTATATTTCTACTTTCTTTAATTTCTTTACCATGACCTAGGTTTCGTTGTATTACAACATCTTCAGGTGGGATTTCATAGGTGGGGTGTTGTAATACAACGAAACCTAGGTCGTGGTAAAGAAATTAAAGAAAGTACAAATAATACTACATCACGTAGTTTCATTTGATTGTGAATAATGAATTTCTACAAAATTAACGCCAAATATATTCAATATTTTAATTTTAATATTAAATTAAAAAATTTGGATTTAAATAGTTCAATAAAACAGAAAGCATTATATGAACCAAATTTAGTTGCACGTACAGTAAAAATGATAATTTTTTATACGATTACTGCAGTGTTATATTTACAGCCATATTATAAATTAAATAATTATACGTAAATATCTTTATTACGTATAATTATTTATTAAATTAAATAATTATACGTAACAAAGATATTTTATGTTACTATTTACTAATAGTACATAATTTATTTTCAAATGTTTCACAAATCATTGTCGTCATTTAAATTGTTTACACACAAAATGATAGATAACATCAAAATTATATCAAGCACGATAACATTTGTTAAAAATACTGTTGTCAATACTTTAAAAATATTTTTGTACATACTGTATAAATTTAACCAATAGACGGCGATAGAATAGCATCGCATATAAATGAAAAGCTATAGAATTACCCCTAGCATTTCAACTATTAATACTAAAGAAGCTTCACTAAAAAAAAATTATTAACGTAACTATTCTGCACTAAATGTATTTATCTGAAACTGCCATTGCTCTAATCTGAGTTCTTACTAATGGTGCCATTAGTAAAGTGGTTTATTTCTATACTGTCAATACTTTGAAAATATTTTTGTACGTACTGTATAAATTTAACCAATAGATGGTGATAGAATAGCATCATATATAAATGAAACGCTATGGAATTACCCTTAGTGTTTCAATTATAAATACCAAAGAAGCTTCACTTCAAAATATTATTAATGTAACTGTTCTACGCTAAATGTATTTATCTGAAACTACCATTTCTATGATCTGAGTTCTTACTAATGGTCTCATTAGTAAAGTGGTTTATTTCTATACTGTAGTCAATTACCTTGAAAATATTTTTGTACATACTGTATAAATTTAATCAATAGATGGTGATAGAATAGCATTGTATATAAATGAAACACTATGGAATGACCCTTAGCGTTTCAACTATTAATACTAAAGAAGCTTCACTTCAATTTATTATTAACTATTCTATGCTAAATGTATTTATCTGAAACTGCCATTTCTCTAATCTGAGTTCTTACTAATGGTGCCATTAGTAAAGTGGTTTATTTCTATATTGTTGTCAATACTTTGAAAATATTTTTGTATGTACTGTATAAATTTAACCAATAGATGGTGATAGAATAGCATCATATATAAATGAAAAGCTATGGAATTATCCTTAGTGTTTCAATTATTAATACTATAGAAGCTTCACTTCAAAATATTATTAATGTAACTGTTCTACGCTAAATGTATTTATCTGAAACTACCATTTCTCTGATCTGAGTTCTTACTAATGGTCTCATTAGTAAAGTGGTTTATTTCTATACTTTAGTCAATACCTTGAAAATATTTTTGTACATACTGTTTAAATTTAACCAATAGATGGCGATAGAATAGCATCATATATAAATGAAACGCTATGGAATTACCCTTAGTGTGTCAACTATTAATACCAAAGAAGCTTCACTTCAGTATATTATTAACGTAACTACCATTTCTCTGATCTGAGTTCTTACTAATAGTCTAATTAGCAAAATGGTTTATTTCTTGTTTCTAATGTCTGTCCTATAGCGTAAAAAACTTTATTGTCTCATTTTTCTCTATGATTTTGGCAATTTTAGATCATTCAAAAAACAAATATAACGAGTCTACAAATATATTGAGAGCCAAATCAATACTAGATATTTCTAACAGATGACCTACTAAGTGAAACAAACATTCAATAATCCATATTTTGTACTCGTATTTTCTCAATTGATAATATTGCGAGAGATGGAATAATTTGTACGACGAAATAAGAACGCACAAATTAAACACACTAAATATAATGTACGTAATATGTATTTAAAGAATAAAATTAACAAT
The DNA here is from genome assembly GCA_039881145.1 of Druceiella hillmani. Classification (NCBI taxonomy): domain Eukaryota; kingdom Metazoa; phylum Arthropoda; class Insecta; order Lepidoptera; family Hepialidae; genus Druceiella; species Druceiella hillmani. Next base: position 7,173,940 of record JAYKKI010000058.1, on the reverse strand, counting down.
TTAATACGTGTAGAATTAAAGTTTACTAACAAAATGAGTAAGTTAACAATAATTATGGGATATTTATAGTGAAGTTACTGTTTCTATGTAGTTGCAGCATATTTTTAACAGCACCTAATGTTCAAATGCGGTCTATGTCGGCGTTGTTTAAATAATGTGAAAATTTTTATTTTCATTCATAGGTCTCAACTTCAAGGCTATACTTTGGCATCAGTGCTATATTCGAAACAAAAACTTATCGTAAAGTTCATTGTATTTTATTAATTACTATGTCATTTAAATGAAAAATTAATTAAAATACATGTGGAACCTCTATGTATAGTTTAATATTTCTCACGAGAACTGTATGGTATATAAAAAAGCTATTCACAATGATCATTAAGTCATTTCAAAAAAGATGATCTCGCCATCTAATGTAATTTTTTGTGTTGTCAAGTTTTAAAACTAAGTAATTTTTTTTATTTTGATCATTTTACATCTCCTTGTGAATACTTGTATCAACATATTGTCTCTTATTAAATCGAATAAAAAAAAGACATGCCACATGCACAATTCCAGGAAAGATTTTCATCATTAGATTATATAGATACCATAGTGAAAATTACTTAGTTTTAAATCTAAAGAATTATAGTCAAATTGACCTACCAATGTATATAAACCAAACTTTACTGTTCGAAAAATCTTTACATGAGATTCATGTTTTATTATAATGATACGTTTCTTAAATCCTGAGGAAGTGAGACATTTTTACTTCAAGGGTTCTTAAAAATACATTTACTTTTATTTTTCATGCATATTAAGAAACTGGGAAAATTATAAAAAGCCCCTTATTTTTTTGCATTTATCTAAAATTGTCAAAGTTTTAAAGGCATAATATTTGAATTAAATAAAAAATACATGATATTTAAAAAACAATTCATGGAGATTATCAATAATATCTAGTTGCTTTGTGGATGCACACAATCATGATGATTAAGAGCATACAATCATGATACATATGATTCATAAGTTCTGGCGGATCGCAAACAATATGACAGAGATACACACTATTACATCATAAATGCATGTGAACCGCTTAACCGGATGTCGGACTATAGGTATCTGTGCACATATACTATTGATAATGTTGTACTTAGGGCTGAGTCGACACGAGCCGTTTCATTCATTAGTACTATGACACGAAAATATTGCATTATAATTACAAAATATTATTGTGGACGATTGACTTTATCAGGATAACAGTGATCACTGCATAAACGAATTAGTCAAAATTAAAAATATTTTGGTTTGTAACCATTCATTCACTCATACGAAAAAAAAATTAAAATATTTTTTTATATAATAAACTACTTGGGGTACAAAGTATAATAGTTGCGGTTACATTAACTATAAGTTCTAATAATCTAGCAAAAAAATACTGACAAAAATTCCATGGACACTTTTTGATAATTGTGTATTGGTATGTATACCATCATATGCTCAGAAACCCCAAGGTGGTCAGGGGTATTAATGGGGTCACTGGCATTTTTAATATGCCTGCGACTCCATTAATACTCGCACTCTATAATAGCTTTTCACTACCCTCTCATAAAGGTATGCAAGTAGGTTATTATATTAATTATGCACTTTCAATAAATATTTTAATTTTATATAAACACTTTTTTAAGTTAATTAAAATATAATAAGTAACTTAAGTGTTTAAATTTTCACATTTTATTTTATATAGATATCACAACAATGTATTAATACTACTGGTCTCATTTTTATTTAGACAATTCAACGCCCCACTTTCTATATTAATTAATATACCCCATAATTTTTTTTGTTTTCAGTCTGAAAATAAGCTTTGTCTTTTAATTAGGTAGTTATACTTTGTATACATATACAGTTTACTTATGCCCAACATCAATTTTCTATCTATCTATGCTTTTATATTACCAATCATAGAAATTTTAACTGACGTTTCAGTTTTGCATATCAATAACATATCAACAGATATGAATTAATTACTACCTCCGCATGCCACCTACCAATGAGAGGGCAATTTACTCACTGGCTATCCGACGTTGTATAGAAGTGTCAGATGTTGCTTCCCGATAACTTTTTGACAGTTATCTTTGATATGTTAAGTTAGAAGCAACTTTTCTGACATTATTGAGGGATATAAATGTGTCAATGTTCTATTTTATGTAAATTTATCCAATTTTTATTGTAAACATTTATTGAAAATCAGTAGCAAGAATATTGATCTCTAGCTACGGCAATTTAGAAATGTCTCGAACGTTATGATAGTGGGATGATGATTCCGATAATAAAAGTAACAGGGCCTAGTGTATATATAAGCACTGGGAAAATTCTATGTGTGAGCTCAATGAGCGTAATATTACAAGTAGATTTCGGATTAATAAGACTCCTGTTGAATTATTACATTATAATAATAATTATTATAATTTATTACATACACAACAACAGGTTATTGTGTATATAATAAATTATATTTGCAATTATCCATTTATTATCATATTAACACTGGCTTTTCACTGATTTAACACTTGACATAAAAAAACGGAGATTGATTGCATTCCATAACTACGTAAAACTTTAATTTCTTTTCCTCAACTTATATTATACTTGATTTCAAAATATAAAAAAATATATCCGCTACTTAAAAATTTACAAAACATTTAAATTTCATCTAATTTTATATAATTAAAATATTTCTGTTTAGTTACCATTACTTTATTTGGTTCTCGTGTATATTTTTAATTTCAATATGTATTAACAAAACATGTCGCTTTTATGGAAGGGCACGAATAGAAAGCTATCTACGACGGTCGACAGTTAAAACATTAAAATACTTGTGGTACGCTAACTAAAAATAGATAGAACGTTATCAACTATCTTAGATAGCTATCTACGTTGACGTATAGATAGAATATAAGTTTTTGGCGTTAACCTAATTAATAAATAGCCATTAGAAACTTTCATTTAAATAAATGTGATGAATATAAGTCTGTTTCACAATCTAATTAGTTCTTTAATACCTAATTAATAGGAAATAAATGCATTTTTAGGGTATCTAAGGATATAGATACCTCATTTCTCCAACATCTCAAAAGCTAAGAACCAAATAAAAACTTAAATATAGACCTTTCATATGGTATACTTTTGGTTTGCCTATGATTCTTTGTTACACTTCACACATTATTTGATTAACTTTGATTCAGCTCGTTTTATTTCATCAAGTATTACTTTGCATTAACTCTTTACGATGAAGCACTGCCATAACCTGATCCAGGTTTAAACAATATTTATATCTATGCCATGCTCTTTATATCTATATAAATTTCCATATTCAGAAATAAAATTAAATCTACTAAATTAAATTAATAAAATAATTTGGTATTAAGTTTTTATATGATTGATCAAAAAACTTTTGTAATATCAAAAGGCAGTTCAAGAAAGTTCAAGATTTAGTTAATTTTTTTAAAACTATACGTTTTATTTGATATTATTTTACAAAATAATAATTCTTTTATGACTATCACTATACGAAATCGTCGTATTTTGCATGTCAAAATTATCAATTATTTAATTTATGAAAAGGCTTCATGAAAATTACAATTAATTAAAACCAACTTAAATTAATGGAGACCGGTGAAAATGGGCCTAGTGTTACAGAAATATAATAAAATTTTTACAAAATCTGCTGTTTTTTTTTGAGAATAAAAAGCAAATAAAAAATAAAATACCTGTAATCATATTAAAAAACAAAAAGAAGGAATGTTCATATATATGCAAATATTTTAATATTTTAAGAAATGTTAATAAGAAAAAAATACAGTGTAAACTCTTTATAATTAGACTCAAGGGACCGAGTATTTTCTTTCGTTACAGAATTTTCACTTTGAGTGTGTAAATAAAATATATATTATACGATCTGAGTCGCTAAATTATGGCCTTTAGTATCTTCTCTTCCAAATAGTAGACAGTTGAGGCACGAAGTCCAAAACGTCAACAACATTTTTCACACATATTAAAGGCTCTTTCTGATCTACACACAAACTTTTTCTCTTTGTAGCCATGTATGCTCTTTAAAATCTACAACTCTTACAACTGATCAAGTTATTATACGAAAGTGGTAATGTGTTAAGGGTCAACTTCACCCAGAAAACATGTGTGCTTAACGAAAACAGCAGTAATGACTATACACAACAGCAGCAATAAAACTGTGTCTATTCATTCTTAGAATTGTTGGCTTTCATAAAGATAATTTCGGAGTCTATGTGAGCCTATTGGTAATAAATATATACTTAGTGATAATAAACAATAAACAAATTTTACCAACTAAGCAATGTCATCTCGTTCATAATACAGATTAGCAGGTTCGTTACAAAGGATGAATCAAAGGTTTTACAAACAACGAAGTGTATGGATTAGAAGGCAAACGAATCAAGATCAAGCAGTGTTTACATTATAGAAAGTTTTCCATTACAAAGAGTGTCATTATAAAGAATTTACACTGAAGCAATAAAAATATAAGGAAGTACATAATAACTTTTTAGAAATGCCTATAAAACACAATAATATTTTTTTTTAAATTCATACCCATTGCTTGTAATAATGTATAATGAACTGTTAATTGGGATATTAGTTCTTTTGTCGAAATGATCGTCTCTTTAGCTCTTTTCGAGTTTTACGTAGCTTATTTCTATGAGTTTATAGGACCAGTGAGTTTTGTGGATTAATATATTAATCTGTGTATAAAGGACACAACGAGACGCAATTGGTACTTTTGTTTCATCTTACAGATTCAGAGAGTTCGTAGAAATAGCATTTATGAACTATCATGAAAAATAACCTAACTTTTGATAAACAAATACAAGATTTCTCATTTCACTGTTTATAAATATTTTATTTTAATAAACATTTTTAGGGAGCTTATTTTTTTATTTTCTATATTTAAGAGTGTTATTTTCATTCGTGTAACATAAGAGCCCAAAATTATATGAACTTTTGCCGGTCTCCTTTTGAAATATAAACAAAATCCTCTTATGGAAAAAATTGAACTTTTATTAATTACACATATTCTTTTACTTTTATGTATCAAAAACTTACTAAAAACACAAAGAGTTACACGCGGGACAAAAATATAAACTTTTCAGTTTAATACTACTCATAATTTTTTGAATTTCTGAAATAAAGTGTCTCTTTTGTGTATCGATAAATATTAGTATCTATTATATTCTATTTAAGATTATATTATATTAATGACTAATCTAGATCTGATAACATGAACGTGAAAAATCATTATCGGACAAGTGTAGGAGTGATGAATCATAAAAGAGACCTTCCAACAATATGCATGTTATTAAAGGGCTTTATTGTTACCAGTGATACAAAACACCGCTAAATTTCTACAATGCATGCAATAAACAACGAAACGTAAATAGTAATAGCAAAAATGAATGTATTTACGCCATAAGTACGCTGAGCGCCTACCCTCGTTCTTCTTTTCCTAGCCACTCTCTCAGAGACATCTCTCTCGGGTCCCGCAGCTACGTGGCCGTCCATTAAAGCCGTAACTTCGGTGGCTTCGTCTTCTTGGTCACTACTGTTTTCCGACATTCATTAGAAATTACATACAATCATAATAAAAACTGTAAATCGTTTAGTTTCTAGTTGTCAAAACTTTATGCGGATATAGAGACGTAGTTTGTGCGTAAATAGATCGATGACATTATAGATATCGATAACATTTTTTATTTTTTGTTAACAAAAAAATAAATTTAAATTATAATATGGTACGTATAAAAGGTAATACGTTTCAAAGGAATGGTGATAGTAGCTTTTATATATTAAATATCATCGAACAAATTTTTTTTCCATATAATTTAAATGTTATTCATGACTTTTATTAATTATTTTATTCATATCTTATACCAATTGATTCATCTGGCATTTATGTTACTTTGGTCCATTCAAATTTACTAATAAAAAGAAAGTATAAATCTTTAATAAAACGAAAACGATCGTCTACAAAGATATCGAACTTCTAAATATATTTTCTCTTGCTGATTATATGAAATACAAGAATTGTATTTTAATACTTGTCATATTTTACGTTGATCGACAGTGTGATTATTTTTTAACAAGGCGATAATAAATTAATACGATTACACTTTCCAATATAAAACTATGGCAGATCATTGCATTTATTTTATTGTTGGTGTACGTTAATGAGAAACTATAGGCAAAACAAACAATCCGAAGGAATATTATGTCCTGGTAAACAGCTTAGCACAATTAAAAAGGAGCCAAATAAGTAACTACACCACCTAACAATTATCTTTACTGAATGGACGATTAAATGGCCAATAGCATGGTTTCAAAATCTAATTTATATTTTATGAAGCATTATTTTTATATTTATGAAAGTTTTCAAATATTAATAGATGCTGGTATAATACAAATTAAAACACTGATAAGCCCTTTTATTTTATATAGCCATGTCGCCGTATTTAATTAAATTCCAAGATTTTTTGTTTAAAAAATATATAGTTTGTTAATGTGGCAACAAAACACTCATTTTCGTTTTGACGTGTCGACGATCGTCTCGTTGTCACAAAAAATAAAAAACGAAGCAGTCAGGTTAATTTTAAGGTTGCAGTTTCAAAATATAAATCATGAATTTGGATCAATTACTTTAATTCTATATAATATTCAATACGTGTGTAATTATGATTTTGATATAGTTTAAAAACAGACAGATTTACTCAAAATAAAACAAAGTGTTAATATAAATAAGCCTCAAGATGGTGTTAGCAGATTTAGGACGTAAAATTACGTCCGCGTTACAGTCTTTAAGCAGAGCGACGATAATTAATGAGGAAGTACGTTAATAATTTATTTCAAATATAAATTGTGTCCTTTAAAAGCTCTTTTTTGTGTATGTGACCTTTCAGATGTTACGATGGTGAAACATGATTTGTCTATTTTTCATACTGTCTACATAAATCTACATATACATATTAATCTAATGTACATACAATATACAATTAAATAATACGTATAATGTATCTGTGTAATGGATATTAAATGTAATTCTGTATATTCGGTTCCCAAATTAGAAAAATATAAATATAATCATATGATTCTAATGACATTTGTTTACTTTAGTGTTTACTTTTAAGGGTTACGAAATAAAATGATTAGTATTTTAAGAAATTGTTTTGGGACCGCAATTCCTTTTAATATCTTTGAACTAGCACAGAACAGAAAATATTATTGAGCATTGTCACATTTCCATAGCATTTTCACTGTTGCTAATGTAAGTTATTAAATTGTAGACTCGAAATTTTAAAAAAATAGGCACAATATTTGTTGTTTTTATTCTTCTGTATTCAAATAACAAAATTGTAAGATATGTTTTTATAATATTAAAAATGAAATGGAATGTGTGCTAGAAACTAATTCAAAGTTTTAAAATTATATATTAAACATATTGTTAATTAAATTTAAAATATGTTCTATTTATTCATAATAAAATGATCTCAAGTAGTTTTATCGTCAATGTCATCACCACTTAAATCACTAGAGTTTTTGGTTGAACGAGACTTAAAACTCCTTTTTAACCAAAACTTAAAGAATAAGAAGACTTGAAGATGAAATGAGTATCGATTTTGAAGATTTAAAGAAGTAATATATTCTGACATATAATGTACTAGCTTGTGCCCGTGGCTTTACCTGTATGGATTTTAAATGTAGATAATGGGATTTCTCTCTTACCTAATGAGACTATTCCTAGGCCAAAACCTGAGTAGTCTCTTACCCTAGAGATATTGAGTAAGGAATGCCTAGTTTTATCCAACAGGAATTGTACTATTTCTTTCTTTAAAAGTATAAGTACCTATATTTGTTCTTTAAAAATTTGAATGAGTAACTATGTTTATATCGAGTATCACTTATGTTTATCCAGCCGTTACAGTGTGTTTGAGAACAAATATACACTTTCGCTTTTAAAATATTACTTAAAATTACTTTGTTTAGTCTTTTATAGCTTCACTGCCAAAATGTACATCCATACAAAAAAAGAATTATGCACATGCATATAGAATAATTGCAAATAGTTTTATTTATATATTCCATGTGTACTTTTTAAATACTGTTGTTCCACCTACCCACCTCCATTGTTTATTTACATACGTGTGGAGAACAGACTTAAAAAGGAACAAGGCTATGTGCAAGGGTGTGGTCTCTTGCATACACACCATCGTGTCTGATTCTTGTTTATTACATATTATCAAATAATGAATGACAAGTTTACTCATTACTTTATTTATCGGCACAATCAACAAATAAATAAACTATTATTAGCTTTTGAAAAGAATAATATTAACATGTTTTCTTCCCGTTGATGAATGCAGCATGTACCACTCCATTATCCTGATACATAAAATGATCATGGAAAATCACATTTACCGCAAGAAAAAGCATAGATTTTAGTTACATTGCTATTGCAAATCTAGCGTTCGCTAGCAATACCAATGGTAAACTAACTCGTTACATTAACCTTTATTTGCATACCCACATGCACTTATTCCTGCCCAGTAGTGAAGCTGTTGCTCCTCGAGTAGTTCAATAACAGCACACTCATTCGCATTCATTTGCTGTCATTGGATATTGATACAGTTTAAAAAAGAAATTTTATACTTGTGTATCACAACAACCTATTTGTTATAAGCCATTTAGGACTCGCAGATTGTAAATAATCTCGTATACCCACCACCTTCTTATAAAAAATACTGGAACCTGGATTTTACATCCGCAAATTTTATGTATTTTTGTCCATCATTGTAAATTGTATTCAGTCTTTGCATTAGTAATGAACTTTTGACAAAATGTGCTTCTATTTTAACTTCTTTCAATGTATTTTTTTTTTTTTTTTTGGTAGAAATCTTGGCACTGACCTGCTACTTAAGAGATTGTGCGATCAGTGACTGGTTTCCTTGATATCCTATCAAACATCATTATTAAATCTTCATATTTTATACTTTTTTCTAGATTGCGACTTTCATCGATCACAATATTATGAGTTATTTGTGTAAACTCTGTATGATAACATTACTAAACAAAACTTCAAGATTTACAGAATGTAACTTATAATAATTTGCAGGTTCTTAGTTCTATGTTGAAGGATATATGCGCTGCACTCCTGGAAGCTGATGTAAATATTCGCCTAGTAAAAAAACTGCGTGAAAATGTGCGCGCTGTCATCGACTTTGATGAAATGGCTGGTGGCCTTAACAAGAGGCGTATGATACAGTCGGCTGTGTTCAAGGAATTAGTTCAGGTTAGCCTTTATTTTTCATTTTACATTTATTACACTTGTTCAGGTACTTATAAAATAAGATTTAAAAGATTGAAATGTTTTCCTGAAGATATAAGTTTTATCGAAATTTTATTTGGGAAATAAATCATGTAAAGTTGCAAAAGTGATAATAATGAAAGAATTTGACCTGAATTATTTCGTAAATAGCATTCTAATATAACACGAGTAAAATGATATACAAATATTTCTTGGAAGAGAAAGCCAAAAGTCATTATATTGACTTTTTTAATATAATTTATTTATTTCTTGAAAACCCCATGCCCAACTTACAGTATTACCCAAATTGCTGGGCATGTGGAAGAACATATAACAAAGAGTTATAAAACAATGATGAATAGGACAATACAATCACAAAGCAATTCCATAAATTCAGAAACAAATACACAGTAATTTGGATAAATATCATCTAGCAATCAGTCTTGAACTACTAAACCACTCTATGACCCCATTTCTGAAATGGTCAAGGGAGCAGAAAAAAATATCTAGACTGGGTGCATCTCGCAACACTGCGTTGAGCGATGTGAGTGCATGAAAATCAGGTGAATGCTGCAGAATATTCGTACGTGCTTTAGGGACGTAAAATAAACAATGACATCGTCCCCTCATGTAGCAGCCAGGAGCATAGAGGGCCACCAAACTCAGAATCAAGTGTTTCAACATAATGATGAAATAATTTTAAAAAATGCATGATTAAAAGCAATCATAATGACTTATTGTCAATTATAATTCCTCTAATATTATAAGCCCCTAAAAAATTTTTTAAAATCTTCGATCAGAGTAACGAGAAATCTCTTATTTTGTTTATTAAAAATGAGTTTTATAGTAGCACCCATGTTATTAGATTTATAGATCTTTATATTTTTTTACAGTAAATGAAATTTTTCCCTTTTGTATAGTATACAAGAATACTGTAAACTTTAACTGGAATGTTAATTTTTTATTCTTATAGAACCATTTTACTCATCAGGAAAAGAACAGTTAATACATTCACTCACAAAAATTTGGAACAAATGTCATTGTCACAAGTCAAATGTCATTGTGATAGTTTAGTTTTTAAGTCATTTGGTAATGGCAATACCTTAAAAAAGTGATTGCTATTAACTATTTATGTAATAGTTTCTAAAGAGTCGTTATGTACTTTGCTAGGGTTTTTACATTATCTTTATCAACAATTCTTGATATAAACATATGTGTATTTATGAAGATAATTTTCCTTGTTTTGTATTTTGGTTATTAATTGTATTTTTTTTTTTGTCCTTTCCTGATTGTAAATCTCTGAATAGTTTGGCTTATTATTTTGTTAAAGATATTACTTTTTAGACTTATTTTTTTTCTATTTCTACATCAGTGTAATATTTTTTATTTTACTTCATTTTTTCTGTTACTTTGAAAAAATAAAGTTTCTCATACTCGGAAAAAATAGAACAAATGAATAGATATATTTTAGTTAAAAGCGAAAGGTCTTTAATCTGCAAAAATAAATAATGAAATCTTAAATCATCATCTCTAAGGATCACAGCTAATCTCATTAAGCACTGCCATTATTTTAAATATATATATATATATATATATAAATATATGTGTGTATATATATATATATATATATGTATATATATACACATATATATAATTTATTGCGATGATGACTTATTTCTATAAGTAATTTTCGCATTTCTTATAAAAGCATAAGCAAGCCAAAAAATAAAAATATGTATTTTGTATAGATTGAAATTAATCTTGTTATTAGTACAATACAAGCAGATGGAATAGACGTTACCTGTGATTAATCAGTACGTGAATTTTTATTTCTTGTATCTTTTTTCAGTTGGTAGATCCCGGAGTAAAACCATTCCAGCCAGTCAAGGGTAAACCGAACATCATAATGTTTGTAGGCCTACAGGGTTCAGGAAAGACCACAACTTGTACAAAGCTCGCATATCATTATTTAAAAAAGAATTGGAAGTCATGTTTAGTGTGCGCTGACACATTCCGTGCTGGTGCCTACGATCAGGTCAAACAAAATGCTACTAAAGCTAGGATACCTTTTTATGGAAGGTAAGTCTATACTTTTATGCATCACTTGCCAAGGTGCTGTAAGTGCTCCTTTATTGTTATAACGGAGTGCCACATTGCTGATACAATCTCATTAAAAGGAGACTTCATTTTTGTGGGAAGTGGAACACGGGATGGTCAGGGTCTCGGCCTAAGTAAAATTATCACAGGCCAAAGATGTTAACTATCCTGTGTCAAATACTGTAGTAAATACAGCATATATCTCGTTGCCTAGAATAATTATAATTAATTTATAAAAGGACTGTTTAAGGTCACATTCACATTTTTTTTGTTCTAATATATAATACTGATTAATCAAAAACCATAAGTTGTCCTAAATTATGACTGCACTAAGTAAAACGGTAACAGTTTAGGAAAAGCGGTTATGACTCCGTAAACAAAAATTGGAAGGACTTAAGTTTAGACCTAATCCTAGTAATAAGCAATATTATCTAATATTTTATGTTATTTCAACTCAAAAATAGTATTAGAATTACTATAACTACCTTTTAATTTAGAAAAAAAATATGTTACAATTAATATACAATAGTAATAAATATATAACAACAGTGAAATGTAAAATTAGATTCAGGAAAAACTGTCTATTCTCAAGGTCATGTTTACGTACGATGCCGTTGACTATCAGTCATTGACTTTATCCCACAAAAGTAGGCAAGTTGTCGGCCGCCAATTTGCTTCCTATAAATGTTGTTCCGCCTGGCTTATGCGTTACACAGTGATTAAAAGTCTTTAAAAATTGGGTAATGTGACTAGTAGGAGTGTACAATAGGGAAAATGATGCGGCCACTCTCGTTCATTTGGTCTGCAATATTGAGTAGTCATTGTTCATAGGCCAAATAATACTTACCATGATACTTAATTTGGCCTTAAAAGGATATTAATCTTATAGATACTTTCAGTAACTAAATATTAGCCTATTTTTTATTCCTTGACCAATTTTATAGGTGTCTGTACCTTAAAAAGAAAACCAAAACCCTTAGAAGTTCAATTACACATCCATCCGTCTGTCACAGCCCTTTTTCTTGAAAACTGTTCAACGTAGAAACTTGAAATTTGACATAATGATAAAGCATATAAACTAACAAAAATAATTAAATAGAGATTTTAGGGGAAACAAATTATTTGAGATTTTTTTTTTATTTCGTTTTTACATTATAAGTACTTCAAAAGGCTATTATAAAAATCTCTTCAAAATTCATTACATAATTTAAAGTGCGAAGAAATATATTCTCTTCCATTTTAAAACAGTGTTGTAAACATTTACAAGGAATAGGGTGTTTGACTATATTTTTTTATTACTAAAATAGAATAAGTAATAACATTAAAAACGGTTAAAATAAATATACGGTACCTAGGGCTTTTCATTACAAAGTTATAACGATTTAAAAACTGACGAACTACGAGTTGCGCGAAAACACCCCACACAAAACACAACTAGCTTATGACATCACTGGCCAGTTATTTAGCATTCATTATAAGGGGGTTTATTAATATTTTTAGTATCTCGCTAAATTATTTTCATAAGTATACCGAATCCCATCCGCATCTCAACGATATTGCCACGTACAATTCACCAGTAGTTCTTTAACTCGCTCATTGCCAATTATACGGCATCATATGATAGAACATTGTACAATATGTCCCATCACACCATATTGCACAAGATTATTTTATAATTTTCTGAGCTTCGCATATTGGTACAAAATTTGTGAGTTTATTATTTACATAAGGAGAAGCAATTGATTTCGTAAAGTGGATCTATCAGCTTGGTGAAATTGTTTTTGTTGTAATATTATTAGTTAGGTCACCAAATAGTACCATAAAGAAACGATGGTTATGTGATTTAAAATTTGGTTTATTTATATTCTTTGTGTTTTAATTTTATTTTTATCAAATATGTGATGTAGAAAAAGGAAAACACAAGATCAATAGTCTGGTTTTGGTATCTTGTTTAATTGCTTTATTGTTATGAAATAATCAAAGAATCATTTATCCACAATTAAATGATACTACGTGATGTAGTATTATTTCTACTTTCTTTAAATTCTTTACCTCTTTATTAGCATAGATCTTTGCTGAAAGTGGTATGACTGAAGATGTTGTAATACAACAAAATCTAGGTCGTGGTAAAGAACTTAAAGAAAGTAGAAAGAATACTACATCACGTAGTTTCATTTAATTGTGGATAATGAATTTCTACCAAATTAACGCCAAATATATTCAATATTTGGAATAGTTTATATTCGTTTTTTTTACGTATTTACCTAATAATCAAATCATTGATAAAATTTTAAAAATAGATACGGAAAAATTTGACATCGCATAAACGGGTTGCCAGAACAAAATATACATTGTGGAAAACTTGCCGAGTGATATTGATTAATATATATAAATAATTAATAATAATCTACTTATATATCAAGAAACGAACAATACGACGCTTAAATTGTCATGTGTTAATGGCTTATGTAGAGAATCCCTAATTTTTAATAATGCGGATGGTCACTGCTTATTATTCCTGCTAGGTGGCGCATCATTGGCACGGCCATTATCTACGGAACGTCAAAGTCGGTTTCATACATTTCGTAGTTTTTATAAAATTTCATTACAACATACTGTGCTGTTCCTGGTTGCAAAAAAATGGAATAGATTTATTTCTCAGAAATACAATAAAAAAGGTGTACAACTGAAAGCTTTGATTGACAGAATTCTGATTGACAGTGGCCGTGTCAGTTTAGTCGCCATCTACAATAATTTTGCGTGACTAACTCCATTGAATGTGTCGACAAAGTACCTACAAATAAGTTATCTGAAACAATGAAATTATTATCATTTTATTTAACTAAATTTAATAAAAGATTTTGCATTAGATTTTGCATGTTTCCGACTTGTACGTTTAGTTAGCTGAATAATTAATACATCCTTCCCAACATTAAGATATCAAGTTTATTGTTGAAATAATTTTATTAGAATCATGCCAAACAATTGTTAGAAACGACTGAAGTGCTTTTAACAGTTAACAGATTAGTTAGTGAAGTACGCCTCCGTCGTGTTTGTAGAATTCGTTTTGGTTTTATTTTAATCAAAATTTATTCACAATGCCATAAAATTTGTTCGTGTACCAATGATTAGAAATCTAAGAACTGATAAAGTCCAATTAGTAAACCATGGGTAAAGTTGACCATATATCACTCTATGATCAATTTTACCCACGGTAAATCGCTGAACAGTTTAGCTTATTATATATTAAAATTGCAATGTTTATTTAAATTATGTATGTGATATGATAATACCTTGTGTATAAAAATGACCTGGAATCGTTAACAAAAATACACAAATGTAATTTTATTCATCAATATGTATTTTGTGATAACGCCAGACCCACTCTTCAATACACTTCTCATAGGCCGAAAGTAGTATGACTTTTAATTCGCGCTGCGAATTCCGTTTGATGTTTTCAGTCGATCAGATGATGTCTTCAATCGATTGATTCAATCATTCATTTTATGCATCCAATTCAATTGATGCACTCGATCAATCGATGCTTTTTTACTAGAAATTAAGCAGCGATGCGCCTCATGCACAAAACATTGGTTGAAATTCTGTGAACGGTCATATTATGAATGTTTAATTCTCAAGCCAACTGAATAAATAATTATAATTTTCAAGCATTAATTGTTTGATTTTTTTCGATGTTAACGTCAGTGGTAGATGTTGAAGGCCGCCCGGGACAAGGCCAGTCTTCAACCAATTCACGCCCCTCTTTGAAGGATTTGTACCACTCGTATGACTGCTTTCGACATAGTTGAGTCACCATATGTTTTTTTTCAAGTCAACATTTTTAATGATTCGGCATAAGAAATTTTGTTCCAAACACATAATTTAAGGCAAACTCTTTATTCAACCGATTCAAAATTAAATTTGCAGAGCAACTTTGAGGTCGACCTATTATTACGACAGCTGCTGTAAACACACTAGTTGACAGATAACACTGAAATTTGGCTTGGTAATTAAGGAAGATTCTATCAACTTAAAAAAAAATTAGAGATTATATATCTGATAGCAGATTCCTTTTAAGCAGTTCATTTTTTTTAATGATTCTTCAGTTGCTTATCAAGAAATACTTAACACATAATCGAGATTCATTGATACTATTCTATTGTCCTCTCTATCTCAAGTGAATTTGTACATAATAGTCCATATGTGCCGTCTCGGCTAAGTTCATTGTCCTCATTCGGCTAAGTTTATTGCGGATTTTTGTCTTAGGGCAAATATTTTTGTAATTAATCTAGCTTATGTTTACTTATAAACTTCCTTGTAGTCTGTCCATTTAAATAGAGATATAGAAAATTTTAAAGAATGTCGAGTTCCCAAAAGTTTGTGAAGTGTGGCACAGAAGTATTTGATATCTATCGACATGTATCTATCGGGCGCCAACAATTACAAAATGTAAAAGTCGACATGTATCTATCGGGCGCCAACAATTACAAAATGTAAAAGTTTGGAAGCCTCTCATTTTTTCGTTCTAAAAGTTAAAAAAGAACCTATTTTAAATAAATTATCATTCTTGATATATTTCTTGGAATTTACTAATATTAGTCTTTTATAAAGTAATGTGTTGTAGTACTGGCATATTCAACAGAGCAAGCAATGGTTTGCTTGCAAAAGTAGAGTTTAATGATTAGTTCTAATTTAATAGTATCTTATTAGCTGCGCTTAAGTATTCATGTGTGAGATCTGTGATTTTCAGGTTTTGTTTCTCTGTTGGTTTGCATAGTCTTTTCCCATTTCATTTGGAATTGGTTCTCCTTGTCATTTTTCACCAGAAGTGTCTCTTCAGGGTTGTCTATTTGGATTTTTTTTGTGGCCATACAACCTCAGTTGTATTTCTGAGAATTTGTTTTCATTTTAGTGGATTTTGAACCTCCAAGAAATAGTTGTTCCTTACCTTTTCAAGCAGAGTAATAACTTCTACCCATCTCAGCATCCTCATTTCTGTGGTGTGCATTTTTGTGGTATATTTTTTTTCAGAGGCCAGCATTCAGTTGCCATATGTGAGAAGCAAGGCAGACTACAATTTTGTACACCTACCCTTTCACTCGTATCTGCATTTCTTGGTCTTGCCACTTTATCCAACAACTGTTGATGCTATGTGTTATACGAACGTCGTTCGTGCATTGTTGGCTACTACAGACTCTTTAAGTACTTGAAGTCATCGACTTCTTTCAGGCTGGTGGTTTTTAGCTTGAGTATGCTCTATTAGTTGGAACCCAAGTAGTGGCTTGGCATGTACTCTATCTTTTGTCTTCTGATTTTCAGTCCAGTGGTTTCTAATGTGAGTTTCCAAACTTCAAGAGTTTGTCTCAGCTCTTTGAAATTATAAAGACAATATCCTCTGCGTAAAGTCGATGACCCCAAGGCGGATCTCTTTTTATTTTCTGTGACAAAATTAAAAATTAGTGAACTTAGAGCCGATATTTGGTGTACATCTAAATCTACTTCAAATTAGTTGCTTATTCTTTCTCGATTTTCAAGTTCAGTTTGCTGTAAAGAAATAAAGGATCGTTTAAAATGGCAATACAGACAAGGCCATAATATGAATTCAGATTGTAAATCATTGTTGAATAGTGATGAATTATGACATAAGATATACAATAAGGGGAAAATTGCAAAAAAAATTAGAAATTTCATGTAAAGAAGAAAGAGAAAATAAAAAAAAAGGGTGCGTGTACTTACGTACGCGCGTGAGAAGTTATACTTCTTTGGCATCATTACAAAATAGTTTTTAATTCTATGCAAATAATAAATTACAATAAAATAATAAAAGGACTGGAAAAGGATAGTCAACACAGTCAATAAAGTTCAGTTTAAATTTGAAAAATTAAATAAAAAATTTGTGATAAAAATTAAAATTAAACATCAAATTAAAATATTAATTTTCAATATTTATTATTAAATTGAATAAATGAAAATAATAAATATTTATAAAAATAAATAAACAAATTTAATGAAAACTTTTTGATAAAAATGAAAAGTGAATATTAAAGTAAGAAAATGATAACAATATTTAAAAAATTAATAAACTGAAATTCAATGAATTCAAATTGAATTTATTATTAAATTTATTTATTTTTAAAATATTGAATAACCAATAATAAATATTTAACATTAATAATTTAATAATATTTAGTATTAATTATGTTAAATAATAATATTTTAATTTATATCAATAAATAATACATCCCGATAGATAACCTCAATTATATTGGAGCACTTGAAAAAGTCTATAAACACAATTTTTTCACTAATATTTACGAATAGTAATATTAATCAAAATATTGAGTTTAAATCACTACTGAATATAATTTATCAGCACATATATAAATCGCACTTATATGAAACTAAAACACGTGTGTGAATGTAGACACTAGAAACATGTGGAAAATAAATACTATGAATATGAAAACAGTGAACAGAGGCGACGATGGTGCCAACTTGCGCGACTAATAGAGGTTCTATTTCTATTTTGTTGGTAGCTTTTGTTTCGAGACTGCAACCGCTGCAACTTCATACTGTAAGTTTTGTGTGACGAATCTTAAAATTTCACTCTCATCATTTTTTCATAACCCGCCTAAAGAAGTATAACTTCGAAAATTAAAATAGGCAGACAACTTAAGTCATGACTAGAAGACAATTTCATTAGACTGCTATCTAAACAAAAGACCTGAGTACCCGTTCTTCATATCACCGTGGATTTGAACGAAATCCTCACCTGTCACTACTAGGAAATGTTTATTGGCTGTTAACCTAAGCAGAAAAACACAAAAAATAAGCAAATTTAATTAAAATGGTCCAAAACACGTTAAACATTGAGTGATTGATAAAATCTTTTGATTCAGACTTCATATAACTCAAAATTTGTATGAAGAATTTATAAACAAGTTTCATAAAAAATTCGTGATTAAACAGAAGAGAATATATAAATTGATAAACAAATGAAGTGTTAGATTGCAATGTGCCAATGGTTTAGAAGGGAGCTTACAGTGTTATGGTTCAATGATGTTTTAGAGGCAATAAACTTGACAACCTTGTGATTGTAAATTAAATAAATGAGATTATTTAAAAATTCCTTAAAAATTTGCTGCATAGAAACATCTTATCTGATGCTATTTTATCTTTCAGCAGAATAATGGTCCCAAAGACTTAGTCCAAATGTGCCAAAAAATCCTCATGCAAAAGAAACACAAATGGGGTAATAGAACTTACGAAATGAAAACCTCTTTCTTATAGAATTAGTATGGGACAAAGGAACTTGACAAAAATGGACCTGGTGTTACAGAAATAGAATGTATTTTAAAAGAACTAATATTTTTAGAATATAAAAAACCAAATAATATAGTAATTATAATCAGCTTTGCAATGTGTAGCCATGGTCTAAAGAAATTAAAAATAAACTGTTAGTTGACATTGGAATTCGTTCTGTGGTAAGAGGGGCGGGTTAAGGGGAGGTCAAAAAGTTAGTTCCTCAGAATGGAGTGAAAGGAAGGTAAAAAAAACATGGTGCCTCCCTTAACCCTACTACATTTATCAGATCTGTAGATTAATTTATTTATAGCCTTAAGAAAATGTTTTCTCTCTATCTTGAAAATAAGCTGAAATTGCAGACTTGATGTCTTCATCATCACTGGATTTTTTTCCATGGATCTCCTTTTTCATTTCTAGGAACAAATAATAGTCGCAGAGGGCCAATTGTGGGTTGTAAAGTTGGTATTGCAATATTTAAAAGCTACACTAGTGAAGGGCAACCATCGCAACATGGCTCTTGTGTACCAGGTGCATTGTCCTGCACAACTTTCGCTAAATTTCTTCACCTTTTTTCTTCGATGATGCTTCTTTAAGCTGCTCCAGTAGATCAGCGTAATGCTTTCCCATTATAGAAACACCTTGTCCTTGAAGTCAATGAGCAGGATCCCTCCGTGTCCCAGAAAACCATCGCCATATCTTGTGGCAGCATACGCTACATCTTAAGGCAGCTTTTCTGCCATTGTTTGTTGTCAAGTTGAAGTATAAACTTTATACTCCGAAATTCGTCACCTTCAGAACAATAAACTTAAACATCCTTAAATATTGCTTGAATCATTAGAAATACTTATTTTTGGACAAACTTGTAACAGTAATGATCAAAAAAATATTCATGAAATATTCAATTTTTGAACCAAATATTATTGGTTTAGTTTTTGGTTTTTATTTAATAGTTATGAAATTTGGATGGTAATAGTTATGAAATTTGGTTGGTATTTATATATATCATGTTCTGTCTGTCTACTGATTTTATTTGTTATAATTAAATTTATGTTGAACGATTATTACTATATTTGATAGTGTCGCTACAATGAAAATTGTTATAGTATTAATATTACTATTGTTTCAATTTGCAGCTATACAGAGGTGGATCCTGTCGTGATTGCCTCGGCAGGTGTCGATATGTTCAAGAAGGAAGGATTTGAAATAATAATTGTAGATACTAGCGGCCGTCACAAACAAGAGGACTCTCTGTTCGAAGAGATGTTGGCTGTCTCAAATGCTATTGTGAGTATCGTTACCGGTTTACTACTTTATAGAACGGAATTGAAAAAAATTCAGTTTATATAGAGTAAAAATAATGTATTAAATAAAGAAAAATGACGTTCCATTAGGAACATTTACAACAAACACATTATTACTATATTATTTTGGCCAATGACATGCATAATCATTGTAGCTAAGCAATTTACATCACTTTATAGAAGTCTCTTTATAGCTACTCGCTATATTTTACATTTATATAGTACTAGCATAAATAGAACTGGCTGCGCCCCACGGTTTCACTCATGTGAAATTGGGAATAAGAATAGTTATTAGAATTTTTTTCTCTCATATGCTCTTGGGTATAAACTATTACCATACCAAATATCATCAAAATTTGTCCAGGAGATTTCACGTGAATGACGAACAAAATTAATATACAGACAGACAAACAAAAATTCTGAAAACAGTTCTTCTAGCCTCTTTTATGACTTTTTACGCTAAATGCATCACTCTTTTTAAATATTTTCCATATACAGAATTTACTTTGTTACAATTTCATATATATATATATATATATATATATATATATATATGTATGTATGTATGTATATGTATATACACGGTGTCCGGGAGTACATATCGGACAAAGAAAGATTGTCCTTTCATTGGTTATAAAGGAATAAATTGTCGTTGAAATAAAACGTAAAACATGTCCTTTTTCTAATTGAGTGCAAAAAAATATTACATATAACTCTTTTTAACACACCCAATACTTGCCCGAAGTGCGGTGTTTTACCTGCAGTGGCAATGTCTTCACAGCTGTTTACGGGTTATTCCCCCGAGCGGTGTTAAACAGTGTGCGTAAGTATTGTGTGTACGAAAAATATGACAAATAATTATGAATATTATTTTAAATTTTCTGATAAACTCGACTTTTAAATTTTATATAACGACAATCAACTATTTTTTAGTCAAGGAATAACGTCTTTCTTAGTTCGACACTTCCCGGACACCGTGTATATATATATATAAATATATATATATATATATATATATATATATAGATACATATATATATGTATGTATGTATGTATATATATATTGATAAATATAGTTGTATATGTATATATCCCTTGTTAAACAAAATTAAATATTTCAGAAACCAGATAATATTATCTTCGTAATGGACGCGACGATAGGACAGGCCTGCGAGGCACAAGCGAGGGCCTTCAAGGAGAAGGTGGACATCGGCTCCGTCATCATAACCAAATTGGACGGCCACGCCAAGGGTGGTGGTGCCTTATCAGCGTAAGTACCAGTTAAGAGACCATTATTTATTTTGTTAATCTTCGAAATAATTCTAAAATGTAAATACACAGATTCCGGACCTATTGCTTCATTAAAACATTATAGCTGACCTTTCACAACGGGAAAAATTTATTTACACATATACAAATAAACAATAATAAGAAATATTCTAATATAAAACCTTGTCGATGCTTTGTACAGTTTTGATCTTTGGCGTATGGCCTTTGAAGGCATGGGATCCCACGTTCAATTACCGGTTGCTCTTCGAGTGGATCTGAGTAGAATTTATAATCACGTAGCTAAATGACTCAAACCGGTGACGGCCGCAGCTCAACTAGTGTGAGAAGCTATACACTGTGATTACAAAAACGGCAGCACACCGTGAAGATTATGAGTATCATCTCTAATGATAGGTGCATTGGAGAGGCCTATATCCAGCTGTGACCCATGACAAGTTGATGATTCTGATATAATTGAAATAAAACATTACGGGGCAGGAGTAAAGAATGGATATAGAGAGAGAAATGATTTGCCTACGGAAAGGACATTTACTGCCATGTTATGAAAGATAGTGTGTTTCCATTTTTACTGAAGAATCTCTGTGTGTTTTCAGTTGTTTCTGTTTCTTTCTTGTTATGTTTGCCTTCAAACATTCTCAATGCTATGCAAAAATACTGCCTTCCGTCTTGTCTGACAACCACCATTTTTTTTTCAAAATGGCATAATTCTTTGTTCTAATAGATTTAAGTAAAATAATTGTTTAACACTAAACTAACAATAACTAAATTAATTACTAAACTAACAATACTATTAAGCTAGCAATCAAAATTTTTTTTTAATTCCCAAGTTTTGACAAAAATGGAAAACGCCAGTTTTTTTACAGCACACATATAAATATAAAAAAAAATTAAGTAAAAATCTTCCAATGTATAAGTTTGTAAAGCATTGTTACGCTAAGTAAATTTTTTTTGGCATTTGTCACAAAAATTTTATACTGTTCTAGGTTGCCATTTGACATTTTGACCTATGATGCCAAATCATACAAAAACATATATTGCAGCTTTTAAAGCAGGTTGTGTAAAAGTAATCCTAAGAAAAAAATTATTCAGAATCTGATAGACTAAAAAAAACGTTATTCTCATTATTGTTCTAGCATTAATGGCTTACGAGATAATTAAGTTTTTGCACAGATGTCAGATTGTGCGTAACCTCTGAGCTTTCAAATTGACCAAAATTATCAATCCTTAAAAATGTTATTAAAAATAATGAAGAAAAGTAGAAGATGAAAGTAGAATAACTATGCGAAAAAAGTATCAATTTACTGACTTAAATTAATTTTTTTATAGCAAATCGGGGCTGTTTTGACGTCGCATGACATTGAAACATAAAAGAATATTATTTCTAATTCTTCCTATTACTTTTGAATATTTAGGGTTGCAGCAACCAACAGTCCGATCATATTTATCGGTACAGGCGAGCACATTGATGATCTAGAACCGTTCAAGACCAAACCGTTCATCAGCAAGTTGCTGGGCATGGGTGACATCGAAGGCCTCATAGACAAAGTAAACGAGCTCAAACTGGACGACAACGAGGAGTTGCTAGACAAAATCAAACATGGCCAATTCACTTTAAGGGACATGTACGAGCAGTTCCAAAATATCATGAAGATGGGACCATTTTCGCAGATTATGGTATATTACTCTGTTTTTACTAATTTTATTAATATCTCGAAGAAATATATATTTTTTTGAAGCATGAACGTTTCAAAATTTATTGAATTACAACAATAATTAAATTTTGCAAAAATAATTGAAATAGAAATCAATCAATAGCTCAAGAAGTTATTCAGTATTATTTAAGTTCAGTATTATTTAAGATTCTATGCAGAAGACACCATTAAAATTGGTACTACAAAATGTACATTAAACTATTATTTTACTAACTTCTGTTCTGTGAGAAATTTAATATTTAACCGTGTTAAATATCAAATTTCTAGTACCATGGTTTTTTACTCATATGTACTTAAAAATGCCAAATAAATCTATTTTTTTTTGATGTCATTTACCCTTGTCTCGAAAAAAATCTATCTCTTTCAAAAATTATCCAATTTTAATAATTTTTTCCGTGTTTTCTTAATAAAAACTTGTACAAGGATAATAAAATGCAAAGAAAAATATGGAAATATATATTGTGAACAAAAATTATAACAAAAACTGAAATCAAGGTCACATCGTATTTTCGCAGTCTGGTACATCCTCCGTATCAACAAAATAATTGTTATCGTCACTATTATCACTATCACTCAAAATTTGCATTATGCCAAATTGTGAGCGCACCACAATGTCACTCCCACTATCACTTTCTTCACAACTTGAAAAATGATCATTTTCACTCCAATTATTTTCGTATTCTGACATTATGGGCTAAAAATGTTCTTTTCCTGGATCCTTTTTATATTGTAATTACTAATAATATTATAATTTGAACTTTATGTAATACGTAGAAAGATAAAAAATTAGCGATGCGTGCGAGCGACCTCATCTACCGCGCGCTAAACCGCAACTGATTTCGCGAGCGCCGTCGCGTTCGTGGCAAATTTAGTTAGTACGCGCACGAGCGCGATGGCGCTCGTCAACACTCTAACGGTTAAGTTTTGTGTATTGCGGTATTTTCTACATCCTATTTTATTCAATGATTTAAAACTTTTTTAACATTTGTCTAAATCATAAATAATTACGAAAATTTCAAATTTAAAGATAGCATAGAGCTAAAAATGTTTTATGCGTATTATATCCGTAATATATTAAATTCCTTGATCTTGTCACCCATCCAAGTATTGATTGTACTTGCAAGAGTTAGTTTTGCCAATGGGGTAACAACTAAATTAATTCACCATTAATGTTTGTGATTAATTTGATGAAAATCTTTGGTAATTAAATTCCATAATGTAAATTTAAATTCATATTAATAATGTTCTGTAAAGGTTTAATTTCCATTACGTTCTATAATGTAATTTTAGATGCAAGTACTGTTAAGCAGGTGCTACTAAAATAACTGCAGCTTCTAAAACATTTTCATGCCGTGGTTTCAATATTGTGAAATATAAGTTAATTAAAAACCAGTCTTGAAAAAAATTCAAAAATTGATTAAAAAATAAGCCGGTTGTAGGCTTCTAAATTTGAAGATACGGATAGAGTTGGGTATATCCCTGTCTCTTTTCTTCTCGTAGAATATAATGTGCAATATTAAAAATGACCTCACAACACAGTATTGCCATCCTTATCTAAAGGTTAAATTTAAACTTTTATAACTCGGTCAATTTTTAAGATTATTAAAAAATTTTTTCCCTCTTCATCAGCTTGTACCTTGAAATTATGATTAATGAAATAAAAAAAATTTAGTCAAATACCCAATTGCAATATTGAGTTATATTCCTTCTTTTTATTTTTGGTGGTTATCGCTTTTTGCCATTATGAATGTCCAAATGTAAATATGTAGAATTGAAACATTAACAATTACCCTGTGCCAACCATTTAAGATTTTATAAATTGTACTTAGTTTACGATTGCATCAAATTGAAGGGTATCCATAGAGAAGATGGGTACTCCAATAGAGAATGTCAAGAATGCTTAGAGGAAATTTAATTTGAATATATATTTGTCTCGTAGAATGAATAAAAGTTATCATAAGTCGTAAGAGGGAAATGTAAACGGTTTTAATTCATTTTTGTACTGAAATATGTAAAATAGTACGTCCCATTATTCTATTGGCAAGGAAGTGTCCAATCTTGCTTATATTAAACTAAATAGAATTTTGTTCAGTTTATAAAATTAGATTAATGTTACTTTGTCATAATTTTTATGTAAATTTCTGTCGATTAGACTAATATATTATATATTCCTTTACAGGGTATGATTCCAGGTTTCTCCCAAGACTTAATGTCAAAGGGCAGCGAGCAAGAGTCTATGGCACGGCTCAAGCGCCTGATGACAATGATGGACTCTATGAATGACGGTGAACTTGACCATCGTGATGGGGCAAAGCTCTTCCAGAAGCAAGTTGGCCGGATAACGAGAGTCGCGCAAGGAGCAGGTGTCACCGAGCGAGAAGTGAAAGATCTAATTTCTCAATATACTAAATTTGCTGCTGTCGTTAAGAAGATGGGCGGAATCAAGGGTTTGTTTAAAGGCGGCGATATGGCTAAAAATGTGAACCAAACGCAGATGGCAAAACTGAATCAGCAGATGGCCCGTATGATGGATCCGAGGATATTACAGCAGATGGGTGGCATGCCGGGCCTCCAGAATATGATGCGGCAACTTCAGCAGGGTGCAGGTGGATTGTCAAGTTTAATGGGTGGAAAACAGTAGTGGGTGGATTTTGTTGAAAGACGTTTTGTTTCGCAACTGAGTAAAGGGTCATTAATATGAATTGTATTATTGTTCTGGATAAATTGAGTTTTCTTCCTAATAACTGTTTATTTATTTATAAATTTACCACTACAGTTTGTTGTTTGTAAGTTGCATATTGCAACGAATGAAAGTAAATATTTAGCAGATCTTATTACAGTTTCTCAAAAATCCAAAAGTCTGGTAGAATATAAAAAGACTGCATAACTCGATCCTCTGTCCAGTCAGCAAATGAGTTCCGGCGAGTGAGCAACAAACAAAATAACAAAATTTCACAAGTTATCTCGCTTCCTGAATTCTGTTTAGGGCGAAAAGTAAGCAAATCGATACAAAATACATTCACTCTTGCACCATGGTCAAACATTGGCTGAAAAGATTTAAAGAAAAAAATTTGACCTCTGAAAATTCTCATACAAGACTTGTTACTACCAATATTTAGAAAAAATAAAATTGAAAAAATGTGACTAGCAGATATGAAATATCCGATTTTATTATATAAAAAAATATTGGATATTTCACATCATAAGTCTTATTGAAACCTATTCCAGATTAAGTTCACATTATTTGAGTAGTGAAATATTCTGTTTAGTTAGCACATGATTGAGGATAGATGAACTGAGTTTGCTTGTTTATTGGATGCCGACATTATAGATCAACTCAGAACAGATCACATTTGCAAATTCAACGTCAATAGTCTAACATCATTATAGAATATTTCTTCGATGGTTTAATTTTGCTTCACGTGTGAAGATTGAATTGCTGATAAGAATATTGCTCATGTGTGAAGTAGAAAAAACCTGTCAAGCATGCGAGGCATCCATACACTTTTAAACGTTTAGTATTTCTATTAAATTACTTACGAATAATAATTTTTCACAGGTATGATGTACATTTCGAAAATTATAAGATCTAGGATAATTCGCTACAGTTTTCCCGTAATCTTCTAGCCAGACTACCCACCTATTTTTCATGATTTTTGGTTCAGTAGTTTCGGGAATAAAGAGGGAAAATAATGCTCTACTAGTTGGTCCATGCGAATAACTCACAAGTCGCAAAATGATTATATAATGTGAAAATACCAACTAAAAACTTGCAAACGCTGTATTTACAAATACAAAGAGGAATTTATGTAAAAAAAACCCAAAAAATTATCGTTTCAAATGCAGTATTTCCAAGTACAAAGAGGAATTTATATAAAAAAAAACAAACCCAAAGAAACTAAGTTAAAGGTATTTTATTTTGAAAATTAATAATAAAAGTGTCCTTATGTACAGCATGTTTTACTGAAAAACATTAGAAAAGCATATATTGGCTTTCTCAGATATGTTTTTTTTAAACTTCCCAATTTATAAAACTTCCTTGAAAACTATATTAATGTTTTTAAAGAAATTTTATAAACTAAGAAATTTAGTTACGTGATAATACGTGTGTTTATTGTTTATATTTTGGCTGTACGTATCTTTAACATAAACATGAATATTATTGAATCTACGAACTCGTGAAAAGCCAAATATAACTGTCCATGTGAAAAAACAGGACAGTTATACGTTGGATCAGAAGGTGTGTGGTTTATGTTAGTTAAACAGATTGTTGATGTTAGTGTAAACGCCTTTGAGAAATAATACATAGAGAATTTAAAAATTACAAAATTAATTTTTACTTGTTTATTTTTCGTCATTAGCAGTGAAGGTAATCTTCAAAATAATAGCTCAATCATTGGTTTTGTTGAAATATTAGGGGAGATGTGGTGTACTGATAAAAAATTACAATATATGGAGATTTTTGCATATTATTTTAGAATATATAATATTCGGAGGTAATACTCTATTTTTGCACATGTTTTAGAATATCTTCAAATATGCTATTTAAAATTATGAAATAATATTTTTGTCTTCCTTGTAACAAGCCCTTTCAAGTGATACTCCACATTATACATATACGAGGTCAAAAAGTCCGTAGAATTGAGGGGAAGGGAGGGGTACCCCACGCCCATCCCCTTAATTCTTTGTTGGTACGCCACTAATTAGAAATTCATTAGAGGTATATAAGTCAAATGTCAAGTCCCTAACGTCATTCGTTAATGAATAATTTTCCCTTAAAGAAAAAAATCTGGAAGTGAACTGCAAACGTGGAGCAAATCGAACTACGTGCTGTGATTAAATTCCTCACCAAGTAAGGAAAAACTCCTCAAACCATCATGAGTGAGATGGGAGTTGTTTACGGAAATCGTTGCCCTAGTAAAATCATGGTTTACAAGGGGCATGGTCTATTTAAAGAAGGTCGAGACTCGATTGAAGACGACCTCCGCCCAGGATGGCCAATTGAGGCCACCGAGCCGGATACTGTCGGAAAGGCGAAAAACTTGTATTGGAAGATGCTCGCCTAAAAAAGAAACAACTTTCTGCATTAGTTAGTGTATCAGATACAACAATTCTGAGAATTCTACACGACCATCTTGGCATGGTTAAAGTCAGTGCAAGACCCACTTTGACCGTGAGTGGTTACGCCACCGCAAAACCAACGAGTCGAGGCGTCTAAGGTGTTTGGAGCTGTGTGCTGACGAATCTACATCGATTGCAGAGAAAATGGTGACTGAAGATAAAACTTGGCTTCATCACTTTGAGCTTGAGTTCAAGCAGGAGACGATGAAATGGCACAAAAAGGGCACTCCACCGCTAAGAAGTTTAAGGTCTCGGAATAGACTGAAAAATTTATGGCAACCATTTTTTGGGATTGTGAAGAGATTTTATTGATCCATTATAAAGAAAAAGTATTACTATCACCTAAGAGTACTACGCTACCATATTGGGTAAACTGAAGGAAGCTATCAAGGAAAAAAAATGCGTAAAACTGGCTAGGTGTGTGTGTTGCTTTTGTAAGGCAACGCACTGTTTCAAAAAAACTTTTTATTGGCTCTAAAAAATCTTTGCCACGAAATTTCGCATGAGGTATCGAACAAATACTGTACACAGAGACATTGAAGAAATGTCCGTACTCGCGTCACAAGCCAAACTGAAATATTGACATCTTTTAATGTTTGTTGTAATTTATAAAAACAAATTCTCAGACATAGTTTCAATTCGCGGTACACATGTAGTTTTTTTATTTCAACAATAATTTTATTTTTCTTTGAAAAATACTCGAATAAAGACTCTATACTATTAACATACATTCATTCACCATTTCCGTATTGGTAAAAGGTTTAATTTTCTTCACAAGTGGGCAGCATAATTCAAGAGATGCCTTCGTAACTGCTTCTTGTGCGATCGCTACAGCCATAATATTTTCTTGCTGCTACAAAGATTGCTTCAAATGTCGCAATTTGTCAGTTCTTCATTGTGATCCAACAGGAATATTTTCATTGAATGATTTATGTTTGGTTTGGAAATGACGCATGATATTATACTTTTTCGTAACAACGCTTTATCTACATATAAGACACAAAAAACTACTCTTTCCTTCCATAATAAAAACAATAATCTTCCCAATTTTGTTAAAAATTTCAATTTTTATTAGTTAATTTGCGTTTTTGGTTTGAAATCATTTTCACCATATTGATACTTTTAAATAAAAAAATTTTCACTTTTAAATAAAAAAATGTAATTAATTACGCACGGATGTTCCGTACAAAGCAAAGCAAGCAAATGTACCAAAATGGCGTTTAGGCAACACGCGCGTGACGACAGATAAACATCACGTGACTTATCCTGCATTACAAATCGCGAACTCTGCTCACATTAACACCACTCATAGTGTAGTGACGTAATCCGTTTATTCCGAATTGATTCAACGCCTACTACTACACAAATAGGTGATACCAGTAATGGGCAGTAATAGCAGTAGGTGTTGATTGATTACGATGGCACCGTCGTAACAGAGTTTGCTCTGTGTGCTCGCGCGCTTATTCTAAAGTGCCTACTACGACACGTTTTGCTACTGTATCGAATGCTTGATAGCAAATGTTTTATATAGAATTATAGTACTGTTAGTAATAATTAGATGGCGCTGAAACAGTTTTCCATACAAAACAGCTTGCTATCGAGCATACGATGCTACAGCAAAAAGTTCCCTAGTTGTGGGGACTCAATGGCTCAGTTACAGTTTAGAATTTGGATGTATAACCCGATTGAGAAAAGTATGAGTACCGCTGGTATAAAGTATAAAGTTTAGAACTTTGTAATTCAGAAAAGATTAAAACTTCGTCTAAATGTTAGTAAGCGAACATTTTTTTAAAATTTACAATATTAGACAAAGCTTTTCATTGCTATGCGCTTATTAACCTGCCCTTGCATAGATATTTGTTGTCACTGCACTTTGCGTGCATGTGCAAGGTGTTACCAAGTGTTATTTGATGATAAATTAATTACTTTTGGTTATACCTCTATAATTTTTTTCTTGCGTAATCACCATATCATACATATTGTAATCAATCAAAATGATTAAGAATGCCTAAATATGGTGTAGTGTATTGTATAAATTTTTTCAAAAATCATGTCTCATATTCATTCGTAAGGTGATCTCTATACATTCAAAATGACTACTATTTTCTGTCAGTAAAACCTTGTCCAGAAAGGTCGAATTCGTCGCGAATCTCACACGCGTACGTTGCATCCAGAAGGAGTGTACCAACGTGCGAGCATTTGGGGACGAATTTAATAAGTAGAAAACAAGGAGTAGGACCAAGCGGCCGCATTTTGCTTAGCTTACCGTCGCTGGAAGAGACGAAAACGTAGGTAAAGTATTCATTTAGTAAATTCAATTTTTAACGATAGAATGACATAGTATGTTTATAACTTTGTATCCAAAGTTAAGACAACATGAAACATATTTTTTAATTACTTTCGTATGTCGATAAAATCATTGATTTACTTTTATTAATTAAAGAAGATTTATCGCCATGTGAAAATTATGTCCCGCGCCAGGATGTGGTTTCAACGGAAGAAAAAGTCGTGATCACTTTAAGATAAGTAATGTTTTATTAATATATATCAACTAATACAATCTTTTTAACAATTAAACTTAGCAATCACATGTAATATAATCAACAAATTTTTTTAAATAAATTTTAACTTTTTTAACGATTAGACGGAAATAACACAAATAATTGTCAAATATCTCTTTTTTTAAGTTTAGCTTAGTTTGAAAAATAAAATGTAATAATTAAACAGTGTCACTGTTTTGGAAGAGATCCCTCTTCACTACCCTGAGAATATCTTGACGAAGTTGATGGAGAATTTGCGTATAATACTGTTTATGAAATACTCGGCGGTGAAGTAGAATTTCGGGTACTGCCACGAGGTTAGCGATGGCGTTACTGGATCATATTCTTGAAAAGTAAATTCGTTTTGTCTTGAAATTTGTGCATGGTATCAAGGTCGAACTGAAAATGAATTTGAAGACAAAACCGACATATTGGATGAACGCGCATAATTGCCGATCAAATACGAATTGTTTGAATAGGGAGTTGATTGGGAAGATTGTTGGGTAGCTTGCAAAATTTTCATTAATTCAATTTTTACTGCTATACGATTGTCCTCAGGTACCTTAAGCAGTTCTTTGTGTAAAGATAAACATAAGAGTTTGTCGTCATCACGTTCCGTTACACAGGAAACCTGTGGCTGTTGTTGATTCTGAGAGCTTATATTTTTTTTAATCATGTTCGGGAATTCGGCGTCAGCGGCGGTCATATTCCTTTTCTTTATATTTTGACTAGGTGGCCTCATTATGTCTTCCCTTGTATCTGCTGTCGACTGTAATTCGTTCCTACATTAATGCCCTACAAGTAGATGTTAATCCTCCTCTATCTCTTCGTCGTCAATATCTCGCTGATTGATTTCTCTCGAAAGAAGCTAGGTTCTCCTTCCATTCCATATTCCCAAAACTAACCCTTCTTTCCAGATTTGATAATAAAGATTCCTTTTGGCATTCTAAGCCTCATCCTCTCCTCACGGTCAGCTTTTAAAAAAGCAAATCCCGCTCAAACACAATTTATCAAAATTCCTCTTTCCCTCTCTATAGTTTTCCATTTGACTCGGTAATTCACAGCCCAAATATAAATTTTTGTTTCGGAGTTGGTAAGAAGTCTATTAATGCCAATTCGCTGTTCAATTCCATCCTAAATAATTTATGGGTAGACTGGACGCGAATATACACAGACACATCAAAACCCCTAAAATACGGCTATGTAGGAGCATCTTTGTATTACCCGACTATCTCTCATTCGGCATATTTTCGCCTCCCAAAAAATTGTTCTGTATTTTCTGGGGAATGAAGAGCTATTGTTGAGACTTTAAGATATGCTCGGCTTAAAAAGGTTCTCCGACTCTTTAAGTCAATACTACTACAATTCGACCAAGCGGAAGGTCTCGGAATACGAGGGATGTATTAGCTGTTTATTTTATGAAAGAAGGTCGACGGCCATGGCATGACAAAATGATCTAATTTTCCCTTTGCTACTAAAAAATAAATATAGTTACTCACCAATTTCTTCCTTTTTTTCCTTCGAAGACATCTTTTTCAGAAAATATTAACACTAATTCTTCCCAAGCTCTGCGTCTAGACATTCTATTGGCATCATCAGATTCTTCCATATCCCATATCGCCGGTCTTTTTCTACTTCGTCTAAAACAATTCCGTATTAAAATTTTGCCGCACCATTTCCCTTGATACGTGCACTCGCTCTGAAGTTCACGCGTAAACTGAACGCAATAAGGAGTCTCTAGTATCTCGACTTGCGTGCAACAAGCGCGTATCACGCGCGAGTTGAGAGTCTGGCGAAGTGAAGAGCACGCGATTTACGCGCGTATTTTAAATTCGCGCGATGTTTGTGGATGCAATATATTGGTGACAATGTATCGGTGACTGACCTCGCCAACGCGCGTATGAATTCACGCGAAACAATTGCCAGCGAATTCGCCCTTTCTGGGCAAGGTCTAAAATGCAACACTGATATTGACAAAACGGTAACCAAAAATTACTTCTTTAGTTTTCAAGAGATTTCTATGTTTTTTGCAGGGTCTATAAAAGATAAATACATATTTCATACCGTTTGTTGGCATAAAGAAAATTTATGTGACGTTCTTAAATGAAAATTTAATTTAATTTTCACATTGAATTTTATTGATATTTTGTTTTTCTTAACAATAATCGTTATCCAAAATGTTATTAAATATTCAAACTGAATTGCTCGTTAATTTATGATCTCATTTCAGAGGGAAAATAAAGAAAAATTTTCTGCTGTATTTAGACGATTAAGAATTACTCCGCACATAGCACAAATGTATGTACATATATATTTTGAAAGAAAAATTATAGCAACATATATGGCAATGTGTTTGTTTTACTTGATTCGATTTTTTTATTACACTAAGATAACCAAACCGCCTGTATCTTCTGTGTGAGTCTAGAATTCTTCCTATCTCTAATTACTCTCTTCTCTGGATCCACCGGGGATGGAGCAGAGAAGAGAGTTACGTGTATCATGAATCCCCCTCGAACCAAAACATTCCGAAATGTCAACGGAATTTCACTTAATATTTTTATTTGAAATAAATTATATTCTAAAAGTAATGTTCAATTTGATTTATGTATAACCTTAAATACATTAGAAAAAGGCCCTATTACCATAAGGGAATCCATAAATAATTCAATTAGCTCCCTTAATTTGTAAGCTAAATCCACTACCTGTCACACTAATAAATCGGTATAAGAACCTTTTTATTAATTAGCATAAAGAATATAGTGTATTTATTAAAGGGAATTGTATAGTTCTTCTTTACTTCATATTAGGTTTATAAAAAACTCTGTTTATTCTTATGACTGCCCAAGCGTAAGAATTAGTTTTATTGTAAAAACTGGGGGCACATATCATACTTAGTTTCCGCACACATTCCACGGATTGCTAGAGTTTAGATAAGGTAATCCTGCCATATCTGCAAATAAACAACTCAAAGGGCTATATGACAGTTGATGATAGTAATAAACATAATAAGAAGGAATATTACTGAAATTCATTCAATATTCCCTTTCTAGAATCTTTGTGGAAATACCTTCAATAATTTTGATTTGGTTAATGTAATTGTTCAAAATGAAAGAAATGTTGCCTGAAATTGTTTAAAATAATTGGAATGTTCATTTAAGAGTTTTTTGGAAATAGGCAAAGGAATCCTTTTGATTATGAATGTATATTATATGGATTATTTTGTTTGGTTATGGAAGAATTTACATCCCAAATAGCGATTGGGATGTAAATTCTTCCATAACCCAATTGTCTTGATTTTTAGTTTACGAGAAAATGTTTTTCGTCTAAGTCATCTGTGCACCTAAATCTTTTTGGGAGCGACACGAGCTCTATTGAATTTTAACTCTGGTGGGTGGCCATAATCGCCTTCTACGCTGCGAAAAAATATACAAAATTTATTTCTTGTATACCCATACAATCCATAACATTCGACATTTTAATATTATTTAAACCTTTACATTTAAAATCCACAGTGTTAATTTCGTATATTAATATAACACAATTTTATTAGCAGAGTATAAATGTGTGGAAATCATTGATTAAACTAGTATGTAAAATAATATTGTCTTTATTTTACCAACTTCATATCAATATTTAATAAGAATAAAATAGTATTTTATTTATAATGAAGAATTTCATTAAAAATGCATGAATTTTTGCGTATAGGTTCTTAACTTTTCTAAGAGAAAATATTATTAACCATAATACCCACTAGTTACTAAACTTCAAATTGAACACAATAGAGAATATAAGTACAAACCATTCACAGCCACTATTTATAACAAAATAAGTAGTTCAGAACCACAGATTATCGTATCTATTCTGTGCCATAGATCTTTATCTTTATCTTTGATTATATAGCGTTCGTTCTCTCCATAGAGAACCTTTGCCAATGTCAAGTGTGGAAAAAAGGCTATGGCAACACTGATTAAATCAAATTTTGGATATTTGTCATTGTTGCTTGATAACAAAAGAATAAACTATACAATAAAAGAAAAACTAAATAAGAAGTTGGCTACAATTAAACTAAAAGAAGAAAACGACATTATAATATACAGAAAGTACAAAATAAATATATACAAGTATATAAACTAAAAAAAATAAACATAAGTATAAAAAAATTTCTATATTTTGATGTCGTTCTTTCTTATGAACTGAATGATTAATCCTAAAATGGGTTTGTTGGCAATAAATAAAAGTGATCTTATGTTGATGGGCAATTGAATTTTATATTTTAATAATTTGGAAACAAACAAAGGAAATCTATTATTTAATGGACATGAAAAAATGAGATGATTTAAATCGCCTTCTCCAAACCCGCAATCGCAAATTGGAGACTCTCTGACCCGCAGTCTAGCCAAATGAGTAGGAACAGAGCAATGACCCAAACGCATGCGAGATACCACAGAGGATTCCTTTCGAGAGAAAGTAAATGTTGAGAACCAAGGTTTTGAAGGAATAAAAGGTTGGATCTGGAAATATCTCGCACCCGTAATCTGGGATGATCTTTCCCACGCCCTCTGCCAGTCAGATGCCATCCAGAAACGAGTCATGGGAAGAAGATCTTCAATGAAATTAGTAGTGAAACATGGATCCCCGTTCACTGCGGCAAACCGAGCTTTTGCGTCGACTATTTCATTACCAATTATGCCACAATGACTAGGGATCCATGCAAGAACGACATCGGATCCCGATCTCTCCAAATCAAGCGCAAGTTGCTTGATCCGAAGAATCAGGAAACTACAGTTTGACGAAAATGGATTAGCAAGAAGGGACTGTAAACAACTTAAGGAGTCAGAGAAGATAAGGAGCCTGCGAATCTTTTTGTGTAGGTCATAATTCAAGGCCTCCACAATAGCACGGCATTCCCCGGAGAATACTGAACAATCCTTAGGAAGGCGAAAGTAAGCTGAATGAGCGGTGGATGGAGAGTAAAATGACGCTCCGACATAGCCATCTCTACCGGTTTTTGATGCATCTGTATATATTCGCGTCCAATCCATCCAAAACGAATTCAAAATAGAATTGAACAGCGAATTAGCATTTTTGGACTCCTTATCAACTCCAAAACACAAATTTATATTTGGCCTGTGAAATACCGAGTCAAACGGGAAGCTATAGAGAGGGAGAGAAGAATTTTGATAAACGGGGTTAGTAAGGGATTTGAATCTTTGGAAGCTAACGATAAGAAGAGGTCGGGACTTAGAACGCCAAAAAGGAGTATGTTCAATAAACCTAGAGAGGAGGGTGAGTTTAGGAAAAATAGGGTGAGTAGAAAACCTAGCTGCCTTTAGTAAATAACGATCAGCTAGGTATTGTCGCCGGAGACTTAAAGGAGGATCAACACATTCTACTTGTAGGGCATTTATGGAACTGGATTTCATAGCACCTGCTATGATCCTCAGAGCTTGAGACTGAATGCGGGACAATTTAGTGGCATTGGATTTGGAAATAGGATCAAGTAGAAATGAACCATATTCTAGATGACTACGGACTAGAGCGTTATATATTAACTTTAATGTGGAAGGGTGAGAGCCCCACCACACTCCCGAAAGAGCGCGGAGGATATTCAAATTAGTCTGGCATTGGGAGATGACATATTCGATGTGAATGTTCCAGGATAATTTTGAGTCTAGGAACATACCTAAGAATTTGGTATTGGAAAGAACAGGGATCAAAGAGGAATTATAAGAAATAGATAACGGAGGAGTAATTCTCCTTCTCGAGAAGACCACGACAGCGCTTTTGGAAGGGGATAAATCCATACCATGAGAGGTAACCCATTTATTTAGGTTAACAAGGGCAGAGTTCAAAGCATTTTCGGCAACAATTATTGATTTATCAGAAGAATATAAAAGCAGGTCATCAGCGTATTGCAAAACACGACAGAAAGGATTAACTGTTGAGTGAATCATATAAGAGTAAATATTGAAAAGTAATGGACTTAAAACAGAACCTTGGGGAAGACCCTTCCATATAGTTCTTGAAAAGGGGGGGGGGGGTCCAGGGGATCTAAGAATAATAGATCTTTCTAAAAGAAAATTGAGGAGAAAATTTATAATCTTAATCGGAATCCCAAGATTATGAAGAATTTTTTGGAGGACTGGAAGGATTACATTATCATAGGCTGAAGAAAGATCTAAAAAAGCAGCAACGAGAAATTCTTGTCGAGAGAAAGCAAGTCTGATGTCAGTGGTTAGGACGCTGAGATTGTCCAACGTACTTTTAGCTCTTCTAAAGCCAAATTGGTTCCTTGGAAAAATAGAATGGCGTTCAGTAAACCATTCCAAACGATTCTTAATTAAATGTTCCGTAATCTTCGCTAGAACAGGAGAAAGGGCTATGGGTCTGTAGGATGAACCTACATTGGGATCTTTATGAGGTTTTGGGATGGGAATTATAATTTGAGTTTTCCAAGACTTTGGAATAGAACTGGACTTTGGACTGATTTGAACATACCGTTAATGAGGGATAGAAGATACCAACGGGTAGATGGTAAAGTATTTTTCACCATTGAATATGACATTCCGTCAATACCAGGGGAAGAATCCTTAAGATGGTGTAAGGTGAAATCCAATTCGTTAATGGAGAAATCTTCTTCTAAAAAATGAATGGCGCTAGTAAAGTTATACCTGAAAGGTAATTCATCTAAATTTGGGACTGATGGGGGAGCAAGTTTATTTAAAAATTGATCAATCCAATTCCCGTGTACAGATTTGGGAAGATCAGGCTGAAAAATAGACCGAAAGCGTTTTATATTAGACCAGACGACACGAGAGGGAGTAAAAGGAGAGAGGGATTGACAGAATTTCTTCCAGCCTTCCCTCTTTTTTTTAAGAAGAATTCGTTTAGTCTGAGCTTGGGTCTTTCGAAACAAGAGGAAGTTTGCTTCCGACATATTAGATTTATATATCGCTTCAGCCTCTTTACGGGTTTTAACCGCTGCGGAACAGTCTCCATCCCTCCAGGGGGGAGAGGATCTGAAGTGATGGTTAGATCTTTTAAGTGGGATAAATTTCCGAGCGGATAGGTCTATAGCATTTACAAATTGGTCATAGCAAGTGTCAATGTTATCAAAGTCCACTGGAGGGAGGGAATCCACTTCGACACTGAGAAAGGTACGGAATCCCACCAAATCTGCCCTATGTAGGTTGTATTTTTGAAGAGGGGGAGTTTTTTCAATATGTAAATTTACGTGAGGGAAAGAAATCAAAATGGGGAAATGGTCGCTTCCAAAAGACTCAGAAAGAATATTCCAGGAAACCAAGGATGCCAAGGATGAGGAGCAAAGAGAGATATCTACTGAGCTCGGGTTCTGAAATGGGACAGGAACTCGTGTTGGAGAACCATCATTCAGTAAACACAGGCCAAAATCGTCCTGGAGTTCCACCAAGGAGACCCCAAGAGGGTTGCTTCGGGTGGAACCCCAAGAGGGTTGCTTCGGGTGGAACCCCAAGACGGGTGATGAGCATTAAAATCTCCCAGAATAATATACGGGCCAGGAATTGAAGATAAAATATCCCGTAGTTCTAATGCTACGGAACATGTTGGAAGGGGGACATATATGGAGAGGATAGTGATATCTTTAACTCTCGCAGCAACAATATTGAAGTGACAACTGCGGGAGCCAAGAGAAATCTAGGAGAAGGGAAGAGATTTGTCAAGTAATAGGGCGGATCCGCCCTTACCATCCGCTCTATCATCCCGGAGACAGACATAGCCTAGGATCTTAAAATGGAATCCAGGCTTCAGCCAAGTCTCCGAGATGGCAGCCACGGATGGAGAATACTTGACAAGGAGGTGACGAAGATCTGCTTTGTTGGAAATTATACTGCGACTATTCCATTGCAAGACCCTCGCCACTATTGGCGAAGCCATTGGAAAGGAGGGATTGAAGGGAAGTAAGAATAGATGAGGCAACGTTGGACGGTATTTGATTGGGGGAACTCAGAATTTTGACCAAGGTGGTCAAAAGAAATTGAATAATACTCATAAAAGAATTAGTTGAAGGTTGTTGATTTAAACCGCAACCATTTTCAGGTTGAGGAATACGGAAGTCTACCCAGGCTTGTTCTAGAGCAGAGCGGTCATAGCCCTGGTTGGAACTAGTCGAAGAGTGGGATCGGGGTTTCAGAGAAATAATTTTTTTGTGGGATGAGTTGGTAGGACGAGACGGAGAAAGCAAACTTTGGGAAGAAATTGGAGAAGGAAGAGTTAGAGGGGGGAGAGCTGCAACTGAGGCGTATGATTTTTTAGCAGAAGGGACCAATTTGGACGCTTCCGCATAGGAAATATCTCTTTCAGACATTTCGAATTTGATTTTTCTTTGTCTTTCGAATTCTGGACAATTTCTATCAGTGGAATCATGATTTCCACTGCAAAAGATACATTTTGCTTTGTCAAGAGGAAGTGGGCAGTTTCTCCCAACGTGACCTTGACCACATCGGAAACAACGCTCAGAAGATCGGCATTTGTCAGCAACATGTCCAAACCTACAACACTTGAAGCACTGTATTGTAGGGAATTCGTATTTTGAGACTGGAAGCGATGAATAAGCCATATATATCCGTTGGGGACGAACTTGGCCATCAAAGGTAATGACCATCGTCTCAGACGGAAAATATTTAGGCTGGCCATCAATTATCTTTTTAAAATTTAAGCGGCGGACCTTAGTAACTTTACCGCACCCTTCAGGGACTTCTATATTATGTAAAACCTCCTCGTCAGACCAATCGACTGGAACATTGCGAACAATTCCCATACGACTGACGTTAAAGGAGGGGATAAACAATTTGTTTTGACCTGTAAAGGCAGAGTGGTTAACGAATCGGTTGGCGGCATCAGCAGATGAAAATTCCACCGAAATCCTGTTCCTGCCAATTTGTTTCACTCCATCTCGTATAATTCCATCAACATCAAAATTTTTTAAAGAGGAACCAAATTTCACAGCATGGAATGAAAATCCGGAATTAGGCTGGGGTTCTTTTCTCTGAACGTGAACGATAAATGGACCAACGTCGCCAGGGACGTATAAACGGCCCTCAAAAGAATTCGGAGGGAGAGAGGGAGGAGAAGAGATCGGGGTTGGAGGAAGAGATTTTGAACTTGCTTCTGAAAGAGGAGTGCGAGGGGTCTTACGAGGGATTGTATCCTCTGTTTCAGTACATGAAGAATCAGAAGGATGAAAAGAGGAATTATTCTTAAGCTTATTTTTTTTACAGTTGGCAATCAAACTGGCAGGCGATGTAGGAGAAGCAAATTCATTGAATCATATAGGAGACTTAGAAGGGTCTGGAGGTTTCGGGGGAATAACTAAGTCCATTTTCCCAAAAGATAACCTGAATCACAAAAATAAATAATAAAACAAATGAACAAAAGAACAAACTTACCGAGAACTGGATAAAACAATAAACGGGATACAGATAAAGTAAAAAATTAAATGAAAATAAAAATAACACAAATCTAAATAAGTTATTGCAACAGATTAAGACTAAATATCACGAAAAAAAATAAGGAAATAATAGAGTTGCGAAAAACCTCTCCACTTTGTTTGACGGTTTCTATGGCAATCCCGTGCCATAGATCATATACTAAATTCAGAACTGTCATTTCGCTGGATGTCAGCATGTGTCAAATTTAACATTCAAAAACGTATTGTTAAAGTCTATTATATCTTTTTGTAATGTCCATATCGTTTCGTGTTATAAATGTATTAAAATTACCGGTTCTTTTCAAAGTAAGTTATACGAATTTTAAGGTAACTTCGTCGATTTTATAACAATTTTGTAACATGCACTGAAAATTTCAGAAAATAAACATCACCCAATGCCGACAAATAACAAAAAGAAAAATGGTTGAGAATCTGCCTTGTCGGGAAAATCCAATGGTTCTTAAACTAGATTCACCAGAATTTCACTCGATATTCACTCAGGAAGTGAAGGATTTGAAATGTATATTTGATAAATACCAGTATGAAATTCGAATTGCCGGCGGCGCTGTGAGGTGAGTATTATTTTCGCATCTAAGTTGTCAGTATCGTGTAAATAAAAAAAAATGTCGTCATAAATTATAATATAAATAAAAAAATCTGAATAGTCGGAAAACATTGTAGGACGATTTCTTATTTATGCAATAAATGTTTTCAATGAATTTCATCACTTATCATCAACATAATTGCAAGCTATTAGCTCAATATAAAAAAAATTCATATTTCGCTTTAATTGAAGTTATATTAAAAAAACTGGAACAATTCAATTTAGTGAAAATGTGAATTTGTTATTTATTTTGTTTTAAATTAAAAAATATAGGTAAAAGACGAAGTATTTACCAAAAGTTGAACTCTGTTGCATTTCATATATTCATTATCTCGGTTCATTATTTGAATTAAAAAGTGAAAAGTTCCCATATAAAAGTGCATTTTGCCAAAGATGCCATTCGCAGTATTACTAAACATTGAAAATGCAAACACAAACAGAATTGACATAAAAAAAATATTAAAATGTATTATTGGACTTAAAACTGTAATAAATTTCGACTTGGTACAAATTTCTTGTAAAAACAGCCCAATCAAAAAGGACTAATAAGCCTGACAGCTTTTACCGTGGAGACCTGTAGGCATGAAAGGTTGTAAGTATAAAAAATGCTTCACACAGAGATATTATTTGATATGTAGAATTCATGTTACATTAAGGATAACATTTTTAAAGTACGTCTCCTTACATCTGAAGTGAGATCAAAAATGTTTTTTCCTGGTTTCCATCGAGTGGAGTATCACTGTATAAGTCTTGAAATGAAATTGGAGTTCCATTCTTCATTTTTAACCATTTAAATAGGATTACGCAGGGAAAAACAAATTGTGTTTGCTAATTGCAACTTTTCAATTAGCAAACACAATGTGTTTTTTAATGACGAAAGCCTTACCAAGCAATGTAGAATCTTGATAGTAAAGAACCTTGTTAATAATTTTCAGTCTTTGAAAATTAATATAATAAACATGCTTCAATTAGTCTAACTATAAGAAAAAGTAGTGTATGTCTGTTTTGTTCTATTTAACTGGAATTGGCTCAATTAAATTATTATATGCAATTTTTACTAAGGTAATCTGATAATGTGATTGACATCCCTGATAAATAAGAGCATGTCATCGTAAGTTGGCATGGAATAAGGTGGAAAGAGACCAATTTGGTCTGTATTATGCTGCCAGATATTGGTTAAAATTGGTTATCTAATTTAACTATTAGAGATATATTTATTACATCTATGAATTAATTGAAGTATCATATAAATAACACCATGTCATAGTAAGTTGGTATGGAATAAGGTGGAATGAGACCAATTTGGCCTGTATTATGCTGTCATATATTGGTTATCTAATTAAACCATTAGAGATATATTTAATGGATCTATAAATTAATTAAATATTTAAATGATTTTGCCAAAAACTTGAATATGAAAGGTGAGTATCTTCCAAATTCAATGACAATTATTATACGCCCTCTACACTACTCGCAAAGTTACCTCGATGAAGTGCTCCTCGAAATTGATCGCAGTTCGAAGCGCGTGAGTATACACTAGTGTAACCTAACGAGGAGTCCATTCGCTGTGTCTCCCGTATGCTAACCTCGCAAAGTCCCTTGATGCAGGTGCAAAAAATCGACAGCGATCGGAAGTCGCCTAAAGCGAGACGAGGTTGCACAAAGCGAATAGAAGTACCTTTCTACACTATTCTCTTTGCGGAACTTCGAGAGTAGTGTAGTTGCAGAAAAAATTTAACATGATTAATAAAAAAAACTGGCCGATTGGGGGACAAGTCGGAAAAATAACATACACGTATTATATTAAATTATACTCAAATAAAATATTATTAGAAAATAGAACGTAATTCATGAAAGGATGCACTCTGTGTTAAACAGTGAACTCGCTTGGCCGATGCCACAGAAAGCCAAGTTTACCCAATTGAGCATCACCGACCCGAGTAAACATAATCATCTTGAGCGAATGTCACTGACCCGTGCTAACACCTCAGCTTCGTTCACTGCTCAGAAGTATAGTGCAAAGATGCTCCTAAAGAAGTTTTCACTTTCTTCATTTCACCATTCATTTCCACCAAAAATTTCTTTCAAGATTGCGTGGAGACTTAAATGAAAACTTATTGAGGTACAAATTTAATAGTATATACGATGTATTTTTTTACATTGAGAATCAGAATCGAAAAATTCCAGTGTGAATAATTTTTATAGACAATGAAGCTGTTTGTTTCCTCATCACTGCTGATTTTCTCACGATGTAAGGAAAAACGTTTGTTTTTCAAAATATTTAATTTGGCTCAATCGAAGCTTTCCCCACTTTTCTCCGTGCTTATGTGACATGATATGGCATTAGTGCGGTCAGCTTGGCAGGTGGTTTTTAAGTCTGGGTGCATTGATATTTTAAATGGGGAGGGGGATCTGATAGACTGATCATAACTGTGCAAGTATGACAATTGTGCAAGTATAGACAATTGTGCAAGTATGGACAATTGTGCAAGTATAGACAATTGTGCAAATATAGACAATTGTGCAAGTATAATGACAATTGTGCAAGTATAGTATAATTGTGCAAGTATAGACAATTGTGCAAGTGTACCTTGCACTTGATTGATATTTTTCTACTGGAACCTGTTAATAAGTCTTAATTGCAAAGGTAAATAAATAATGAACTGTGACGTGCAGTACATATTAATATTCAACGCAGCAGCGCGATAGGCATAGTCTCTTTGAATTTGTAGCTAAACCGACACAGAGAGAACTAACTATCTGAATGGCACTTACTATAGGAATTTTTTCAACCTGACAAGTTATTAATCAAATGCGGAGTAGAGTATGGCAAATTTTGGGAACTTTGAACTTTTGTTTTTATTTTAATAGTTGTTTTTATTTTAATCGAGTAGTAAGACAGTTGCTTTTTTCTAGAATTTTATAAGTTTAAATGTTCAATAATAACACAATAATTTCTCAAGTTTCCAGTGAATAGCTTGAAAAAATTATTT
This sequence comes from Druceiella hillmani, assembly GCA_039881145.1. NCBI lineage: Eukaryota > Metazoa > Arthropoda > Insecta > Lepidoptera > Hepialidae > Druceiella > Druceiella hillmani. The sequence continues at coordinate 7,130,141 of JAYKKI010000058.1, read as the reverse complement.
ATTTGTATCGGTTACATTAAAGATAGGAGTGCAAGTACATTGCATTGTCATACATTTCTTGCTAAAAATATTTATTGCATATGTAAATTTATGTTTTAATCTTCTCTAAAGTTTTATTACGCAAAGACAATCATTTTTGTTACTCGTTTACATTTTTATAACTTGTACTGATTATCGTAAGTAAACCATTGGAGAATACAATTTGGCCCTCTAAGGTTATTAAAATATTTTCATTGTTATTGAGTAATAAATAATAATAACCTGGACATACAACATAATTATTATATGCAATTCCATAAATTTTTCACATACAAACTGGTTTTCATTCCGCTGTATATTAGTAATTTATATTTACAGAGATTTACTCATGGGGAAAGCACCCACGGACCTCGACTTCGCCACTATAGCGACTCCACAACAAATGAAGGACATGTTCACAGCAGAGAATGTTAGGATGATAAATTTAACAGGCGAGAAGCACGGTACAATCACTCCTCGTATAAATGATAAAGAAAACTTTGAAGTCACAACTCTGCGCATTGATGTGGTTACCGATGGCCGAAGAGCTGAAGTTGAGTACACTACAGATTGGAAGCTCGATGCCAATAGACGAGATTTAACTATAAATTCAATGTTCTTAGGTTTGTTATATTTATAATAATCATGAATTTTTGTAAGGAAAAATTGTTAAAGGCTGTAAACGTTAATGATGTAGAAAAAAATGTAAGAATGTATAATATCAGTGCTAAGTTTGTCTATGTGGAATACATTTTTTTTTTATATATCAATTTATAGAGAGGCCCTAATCAGTCTTAGTGTTGTCTGTTGTGGCCAGATCTAATTCGTAGAGAATTGGAATCCATGATTAAATATTAGTACAAAGGACTAAAATTTGGGAGAAAAACAAAATTCAAGAAAAATAATGATAATTAAGTATTTAATTATATTTTACAATGTAAATAAATATTTCCACTTTTTTCAAGAATATGTTTTTTTCCCACTTTTAAGCTTACGTTTAAGAATATGTTTTTTTACGAGTTTAATTATATTTAAAAAGAAAAAAATAAAAAGGTACATTTTATTTCGTAGAAATTAACACATTCACTGCTTTACGACAGCTGAATATTTTTTAGGGTGATGACGGTAATTACAAATAGTATCAAATATGATTCGAATCACTAATGGGTCTTCCACAGCGTGTTTGCCTGATAAACTTTGATCATCGTTCGCGCTGAATATGTTAATTATTCTTGAATATGTTAATTTTTCCCTTTGCACTTAAATAGTTACTTTTGAAGTTCTATGATATATCTATATATAATAGTATATATTATAGTTTCTGAAGGAAAATGTGGAATAAATACAGATTTGTGTCAGTCACCAAAAAAACTTTCAGTTTATGCTTTTATTATATGTAGTTGTTGAGAACAATAAAAAATTAAAGTTAAGGTTATATTAGTCTGTTTTTCATTGGACACAATTAGGCTGCGCTAAATATTATATTCAAGAAATACAATGTTAGGAGTATCTTAATTTGAGACGGGACAGTTATTTGTTCATTTTAAAACCCATAAAAGTTTCAGAAAAGGCAACCCAAAATGAAATACGAAAATTCTAGGCAAAGGGAGAGAGAAAATGTCTATTCATTCTTAAAGAAGTCACGTAACCTCGTTCAGCTCAGTCAAGTATTTCTAGTCATCTGCTGTCACTAGTCTAGCCCACTAAATATAGTCGAAGAGCTGTTGGCAAATTTTGAGAATGTATTTTAGGCACAACAAAATTTTGCTTAGTAGTGTGTCTATGTTGCGTAGAAGTGTCGTAGAGTCTGTGTAGTGTCTTCAAGCTCGAGTCACGTGATCTCTCTTGTAGCCAATTAAAAAATGGCAGGAGAACAGAGCCCTGGTAGCTGCGTTTCCTCTCTTACTCATGCCTGCTCATGAACATTTTTGACGCACTCAAATGAAATCTAATTTCGCTTCTGGCAATTATTTAAAACACTTATTTTTTTCTGGAATTTTGACATATTTAATGTTTAATATAATAAATTTAAGAAAGATGATATAAAAAATTCATCCTGCCTGAACTATATTTTCCGTATACTTTTAAAATCTATTGGGGTTGTACTTAATAACCCTTCAAATCTTTTGGCATTTTTATTTTCATATTGTATAGAGTCTTAAACACAATATTTTAAAATTTCAAACTTTGTCTGAAGAATATTTTCGAGCGCTTATCCTTTTTATTTTTGTAGTTGCAGAATGGAAAAATAACCACAAACGCTTTGACAAAATTTTCATTCCCCGTTCTACTAACATAAAGCCACTACTATATAAAATTTCATTGTGCCTAAAATATTTTGTCAAAATTCGTCATCAGCTCCTGGACTAATAGTCCATGATGTCACATTGAAATTGAGACTATATATTTCTTATAAAGTTTGATTGATCAACTAAAATAATTAGCCAGCTATCTTAATACTCTTATCATAGAAAGATAGACTACTTGTGGTTTTCTAGTTTACGGCTTGCATCATTAAAGGAAATTAATTTAATTATAGATGGTTTAAAGAGGAAAAATTTGAAATAAAGAATGGTTATCGTAATGACTGAGAAGTTTCCTAATATAAAACAAATGAGTCACTAATGTTAAATAGATCTGCACAAATTATCGTCTTTACTTGTATGTTTGATGAGCTTTTTGATTCAACTGTACCAAATAAAAACCTTTTCAAACAGATACTTATGACATCTTTAATGGAGAAAAATATTATCTAAATCTGTAAATGTACCAATTCTTTATTTTAGGTTTTGACGGGTCTGTGTATGATTATTTTTTCGGCTACGATGATCTAATGAAGAGAAGGGTGTCATTCGTTGGAGATGCCGATACGAGAATAAAAGAAGATTACTTGAGAATAATGCGATATTTTAGATTTTACGGCAAAATCGCTGACAAGCCATCTAATCATGAAGATGTGACACTGCAGACGATAGGCGCGAACGTGGCCGGGCTCAAAATGATTTCTGGCGAGAGGATATGGACGGAGCTGAAGAAGATCCTTCAGGGAAAGTTTACGTGTGAATTGATAAACACTATGATTCATGTTGGTGTTGGAAAATACATAGGTATGACTTTTTCTTATTATTTTATAACTAACAGTGTTCCCTGGTATTGCTCAAGTGGAACCATATTTTGTCGTTACAGGTATTAACTTTACCATAGCTTTTTCTTATTCACACATTTACACATAAAACAACTTAGTGTAAAACAGGCGATTATTTCCCATCTGACCTGCCATCGTCCTACCCATATAAATTATTATCGATGGTATAAGCCCAGTAAGCCGCCGTGCACCACGCCGACGAGATGGTCGTATCTCTATGGGGCACTATAATTTTTAACAGTAGGTTTGAAAAGCTGAAAAAGTTCTAGGTTTGATTGAAACTTTTAAAAGAAATTACTTTGATTATCTTGTACTTGACTATTTTAAGCATTCAACAAATTTATTTATATTCTGCCTTGCCCTTCGTAAATTTTTTTAGAATAGGAAAAACGAGAAACCAAATAAATTCTGTGTCTCTTCGTTCGTGTTACTTCGCTCATCCTAAAACAAGAAATCACTTAAACTCGCAATAAGATTCTTAAAAATGTTTGCGTGAAGGTAATTAAATTTTAAAAAGACGGAAGTTCGTCTCTTGTGTGAACAAGGCGATAGTTAAAAAATTATTAATTTAATTTTTAAACTTTGAAACACCGGTGTCTCCCGTAATAAATCAGTCTCCTTTTTGCTGGGACTATCTATATAGAGAATCTACACGTTTCGTAAAAGGTTAACCATTTGAGGACCGGCATTTTTCCTAATAATTTTTTTTCAGGAACTATGTCTAGTTCTATGTGAAGAACCTACGTATTCTGTAGAAGGGTATTTTTTTAAAGACTAGCATTTTTCATAATAAAATAATACAAACATTAAACATTTAAAGAATAACATTTGTAGGAAATATTTTTATATAAAAAACTTCTGTAAAAGGTTAACATTGTTTCTTCGGACTGAGAAAACAACTGAGATCTAAACTCATCAGTCGAAAGACTAAATTAAAAATCTATAAAACACTAATTCTACCAGTCCTACTTTATGCAAGCGAAACATGAACCCTAAACATAGACACACAGCGATCACTTTGAGCGAAAGGTCCTCAGAGCTATCTTTGGCCCAGTGCAAGAAGAGGGGTGGATGGAGAAGTAGATATAATTTTGAACTGTATAAACTTTACCGACAACCACAAATTACCCAAGTAATCCATAGTAACAGATTAAGATGGATTGGTCACATGTGGAGAAGTCCAGAGGATAATCCTACTGAAATATTAACATTTAAAAAATCCGAGGGTACTCGACCAAGAGGTAGGCCACCGATGGATGGACGACATCAAAAAGGACATAAAAACTTTGAATATAAGTAATTTGAAACGAGTCGCAATTGATAGGAGACCCTGGAAGGAGCACGTAGTAGAGTCAGCTAAGGTCTGCAATGAGCTGTTGCACTTATAAAGAATAAGAAAAGGTTAACCTTTTGGGGACTGGCATATTTCCTGATAAAGTCTCCTTATCTCTTGCGGTAAATTTGTCTAGATGAAGAAACTGCTTGAAATAGTGTAATAGTTTAGACGTGGAGAAATTACTTGCAACTTGATGGTTATTTTCATTTCAACCCCATTTTTCAATCAATATGATAATCTAAAGGGAACTTGTCGTATTACATTTTTTCTCGCTAGTGATAAATTACGAAAAATATCCTAATTAATAACAAAACATAGTAGGTATGGAAATGCATTCAAAAATTAAAATGCTAAGCAAAATTTAAATTGTATGCCATATATGCTCACAATATCAAAATGTCATAAATCCACAGTGCCTTAAGCTTTATATAGCTTGATATTGAATATATTTGGCGTTAATTTTGTAGAAATTCATTATTCACAATTAAATGAAACTATGTGATGTAGTATTATTTCTACTTTCTTTAAGTTCTTTACCACGACCTAGGTTAATAGCCCACCTGAAGATGTTGTAATATAACGAACCCTAGGTCATGGTAAAGAACTTAAAGAAAGTAGAAATAATACTACATCACGTAGTTTCATTTAATTCTTTATATAGCTTTTAGGAGAACAAAACATTACTTTGATGCAAATGACATGGAGTGCCATCTTTTGAGCAAGAGTAGCGGTGATTCGAAACGATCAACAATTAAAGTATTTTTTTAAAGATATAGCGCCAGTATTGTGATTTCATCTAACATTATCAGTGAAATAAAATTAATTTATTTGCAAAGAATACAGGAATTTTTCACAGACGCTCGAAACAAGAAAGTTCAGCATTTATTAGTTACAATTATGCGACATGCAAAATAGAAATAAGAATTATTTATATCTGTAAGTTCAAATGAAAATGTTTGAAATTCGGTCTGTATTCAAGCTAATTTTGTAGAAAATGTTTTACATCTAACTGCATTACTACTTTGTAAAAGAATCTCCTTCACTCTTGACCAATTTTTTATTTTTTCTTTAATGTATATGTAAAACCTTAGCTGCCAAAATTAGCAAAATTAAAAAAAAAGCTTCCAAATTTAGAATTTACAATTCCACTGATTCAACCCCATTTTTCGATAGTATAAATTTAAAATACATTGGCAGTTGGCTAGAGGTTTAGTTAGTGTCAAAATTAGCAATTTTTTGGAAGTCTCGGGAACTGTGAAAACTATATTCATGATATCTTAAATGTAGTTTGAGTAATCTTGGGGTAGAGGGGTGTAAAGTGACTTAAAACTTTTTCCGTAAATATCATACAGTGCTTACACGGCTGTCCAGAAGTTGCCTGCGTGACTGTGCCCTTGGGTAACAAATGTATATGTTATGGTGTTGAGAAATAAACAGAAATAACTACGAATATGAAAAGAATTCGGGTGTTTGCTGTAAATATTAGTAGAAGAAGATTTTGGTTTTAATATAAAATGTTATACTTAAATTATGTACGAAAGGTTTAAAATACGGGTACAATAATATTTGAAATCAATGTAAGAAACATTTAAGTCTCTAAAAAATCAGCATTCTTACACATCTATTTAAGCATATTTTTAAAATGGAGTATTTTATGTCTTGAAAAAAGGTAATTAAAAAAATTAATGCTGAAAATTCTTAACATGTTACTTCTTTATTTACAGGTTTGCCGAACCCAAATCTTGAAGAGTTCAATAAAGTTTGCGAGAGGAGTAAGGGCCTGGACGTCCAACCTGTTAATCTGCTGGCAGCCCTGCTTAACACTTTCGATGATGCTGTCACCCTGCATGAGAGACTTAAGTTTTCATCGTTTGAAAGGGACTTGATATTTTTTATCGTCGAACACCGGGCAGATAAACCATCTGAAGATGCGATAGCGTAAGTGTTCACAGTTTGTGATACTTCAAATATAAGAAAGTACAATATAATACGGTGGTTGACTCATTCTAAATTTTGATATTTTTGTACAATATTGTGAAATATAAGTTAATTAAAAACCAGCCTTGAAAAAAATTCAAAAATTGATTGAAAAATAAGCCAGTTGTGGGCTTCTAAATTTGAAGATACGGATCGGGTTGGGTATATCCCTGTCTCTTTTCCTGTTATAGAATATAATGTGCAATATTAAAAGTGACCTCACAACACAGTATTGCCATCCTTGTCTAAATATTAAACTTAAACTTTTATAACTCGGTAAATTTTTATTAAACAAATTTTTCACACTTCATCAGCTTGTACCTTGAAATTATGATTAATGAAATAAATCAAATTTAGTCAAATACCCAATTACAATTTGTTTTGCTCGCATTGTTAGTTATGGTAAAAAATATATAGTTGCCAGTGGAAATAAATAAAAAATGTACAGTTGCCAGTGGAAATAAATAAAAAATGTATAGTTGCCAGTAGAAATAAATAAAAAGGGTTTCGTTTTAAACTTTTTTTATCCTTATATTCTAAATTATCGCAGTGAAAATAATTATGACGATAATCGTAATTTCCTATTTTTTTAACGAATTTGACAATTGTTTAATTACATAATATTCAAAGGTTAACATAGCACTAAAGTGACCTTAAATACTCACAGTTTTTAATATTTTTTTGCCATAACCCTCTTAGTATTACAAATAAATTTTACTACAGAAAATACTTTCGAAACATACGTATTATTCCTAAGTATAGAAAAGCTGACAGTGAAACATTTTCTCTAGATGCCAGGGGGTTGGCAAGTGAGTGTTTTGTATGCATTAGATATTGGGTTGGTAAGTTTATTGTGTTCGCAATCCGACTGAAAGGAATGCGATACTGTTATAAATAAATTTAATTGTCTAATTTTGTTTTCTCTAAAACGTGCCATAATTTTTAATTATCAAAACTAATTTGAAAAGCAATGCACAAAAGAAAAAGCAAGATGTTAGATGAAAAGTAGGCGAGAGAAAGTTAAATGTGGTTTATAAATATGGATAGTGTTGTAGGGTTTGGATTCGGCAGATTTACATATAACTAACAGGGAATTTGTATAATGTATTTCTTTTACGTGACATGTCTTTCCAAATTCACTTTAATATCTCTCTGGAGATGTGGTGTACAAAAAATAGTTCCAAATCTAACAGGAAAATTGATACTAAAAATTAAAAGACCAAAGATTAGGAGTACCACGAAAATAAATTTTAATAACTTCAACTCTAATTTCTCCCCGAATTAAGGTAAATTGTTTTGAAAGACGATATTTAGTCCGTATGGGCAGAGAATATATTGTATCTGTAAACAAGTGTTTAAGAAGGATGATTTAGGGACTTTGGTAAATGATAATTTGGGTCCCGGTTATTTTTACCACATTTACTAATATTATGGAAAGAATTTAATAAAGCCATTTTTGTGAACCACTTCCGTCTCCATTTCAAACACTTGTAACAAGTATTTCAAAAAATTAGTTGTTTTTAGATAGACAAATTTAACAAATATTTCAAAAAATCATTTAACATTTTTAGACAAATTTCTCATTAATGTCCAAAGATTATATGGCTCCATATTTGCATTTAGAGAATTTAAAATTATATTTAGAGAATTTTAAAAATAGGTAAAATAAAAATCTCAAATGTTGATATGTTTAGGTAAGAGGGGTGAAAGAGGCAGATGTATGTTAGATTAAAAAGGCTGAAAGACTTTTTCAGCTAACCCTACAAGGGTTCTTAATTGTCAATAATCCTTTGGCCAGATTCCAATAAATTCTAAAGTTTTTCCAATAGAAACAGAAAATGACAAATAATGTTTACAGAAGAAAGACAATGTTTAGTTTGGGTATTAAAATTATAAGCTGTTTACATATCTTTTTTCAACGTCTTGTCACCAAAAAGGTTCAAATAATCTCAATATAGGAGTTTTTGTACTGAACCCTTTTTATTTATTTCTACTGGCAACATTATATTTTTTTTATATAACAAGGGTTAAGGGTTCTCCTTACCTATAGTGGAGTGTGTCCCAAGTGGATTGTACCCCAAGTGCCACATTGCATCATCCAAGTTTAGATGCTTTGATCAGCACTTAATTAATTTATTTCTGTTGAAATTTCTTGTAACATATTTTTAAAAGTAAAATTTTGATATCAAATTACAGACCCTACAAAAGACTTATTTTTTGCAAGAGCAAACTGAAACGGAACTTCGTCATAGAATATGTTAAGGAGTTATTAAAATATAGAGGTGACACTGAACTCTTGAATGAGTTTGTTAGTTGGGAAATACCCATTTTCCCCGTCAACGGGGCGATGCTGAAAGCCAACGGCGTGGCGCCTGGAAAAGACTTTGGCTTCGTAGTGGACAAGTTAAAAGACCAATGGATTGATAGTGATTACAAATCAGCTGCTGAAGAATTAACCGCTTTAATACCAAATATATTAGACGAATTGAAAGAAAGGAAAATAAATAAATCTAAATAAATTTGTAGTTTTTTATTTGTCCGTTCATTCGATTAACATGGAGGAGACAATAATGGCTAGGTGCTATATTTTGAAATTAAAATTCTTCTTCGATAATCTCAAAACAAGTCTAGTTAATTAGCAAATGAAACGAAAATAGATTATTTGAACATAGCAACCCAGATGATGAAGCGATGAGGGATTTAGTCAAATTATATTAATTTTATCTCTCCTCTGAGCTATTTTCTTCATCACTCAATTGAATCTCTTCCTTCGAAGGTCCCCTAATAGTGTCCCGTACCTACAATCACAGCACTTCCATCCAACTGGGTTAAATACTGTCCCTTTTCAAGGAGTCATGCAGTATCTCCACCTTTTCAAGAATGCACTTGGCAAATGCTCTAAATGACTCAAAGATTGGTTCACTTTCAACTAAGTCATGGTGACTTAAGATCCCATGTTCTGAGGCTCCATGTGATTCTACTCTAACATTAGAGCTGTCATTTTTATCAAAACTCTACGCGCATCATCGTGCTCACTGCAGTGGAACAAACCAACATTCATATTGTGTATCTTGAAACCGCAGGTACATGCTGCGCTATCTCTTAGGGTAAATATATCAAGCTGGCAAGAAATGCGCTATGTCCCTTTAAAAACTGTGAGGTATAATAATCGGTGGCAAGCCAGTTCTTGTATAATCGCTCAGACTAACATAGAATAACCGAGTCGTTTCCCCCTTTGAATCGAGGGAATACCACCTAAACTGCTAATGTGCATAGACAATTTCCAATATACGCCTTTTAATGGCGTGGAAGGTTATCCGAGCACTCTCATCAATGTACTGCACCTGTGGTAAAAAAACTTCGCCGTGCATCGAAAACCATGCTCAAGTACCTAACCTCATCCTGCATGCCGATTCTAGCCCCAGCCATTACCACAGACAGAACCCCCACCAGCCTGCCCTTGAAGAGGACAGTCTCATCCTTATGGGGGGCTCCATCTCCCGTCTGCCCTAGAAGAGGACAGCCTCGGACTTAAAGGGGGCCAAGCAAAGCATGTTATTAGTGCCCCAGTCATGTAATCTGACGAGGGAGTCCACTGCCTGATTCTCTAACTCTCTGTGACTTGCTCCTCCGACCAACAGCAGAGTATCATTTACATACGCGATGATACCGCATCCCTGAAGGACTATTGCGAATATAACATTCCACAAATTGGACCGAGCTTTGCGGGCAGCCCTTGGTCTACTGTGTCTCCTTTACTACTGTGTCTTTATCCTGCAAAAAGACAAATCCGGTGGAGGTTCGCTGACACTCCCCAGGACTATGGCGAACAAAATGACTGGCCAACAAGCATTGTCCAAAGCGCATTTTAGTCACTGTAAAAAATGTATTAGTAATAATGAGTGCTGATAAGTAAAATATGTGTCCTTAGTGTTAAAAGTAATGTGTTAACAGTTTGCGTACCGATCACATCTTGGGGCAGAATTAGGAGTCATGTGCAGCAGGCCAAAAGTGCACGAATCAAAGCGCTGCCATTATCGATGACAAAATATTATTTATACATGCAATTATTTGAAAACCTCGTTAAAAACTGCCATTCGTGAAGTCAGAATGGATCATGAGGCAAGCGGCCCTAGGTGTGACGTTACCTATAGCAGGCCGGGAGTCGAGCTATTAAAATGAATTAAACTTGAAATAGTGAACATTCTTGTTATAGAAAGTCAGTATTTTAATTAACTTGAATTTCGGAAATATAACAACCGTCTTTGACAAATAAGATACACTCAAATACAAACTAAAAATTATAACATACTTGCTACTGTGCTTGTTTTTGCTACTGTAGTAATCAGGCTATAAACTAAAATGAATAGCTAATAAAAAACATTGGGTGTCGCAATTTAATAAAAATATTTTTTCATTATTTTATTAATTTTAAATTACAAACTCTCTGCGTCTTTCTCTCGCTCTTACCTTGTGAGTATGTTAGAAAACTGTTGCATCACGACATTCTCAAAGATAAGAGCGAGAGAAAGACGCAGAGAGTTACGCAAATGTCACAATTTTTAGTGATAATTCAAATAGGGTACCGACCGATTTTAATTTCCTCAAAACTCAAGTGATTATAGTATACTTTATATCCAGTAGGTACTGTCAGCCTGTTGGTATTGAATGAAGTCTAGAGAATATGGTGTGTATAAATTAAAAGCTCTATGAAGGCTTTTAGGCCAATAAAATTAAAACAGGTTTTGCTTTTTTTACTTGAGTCTGATTTTTCTTATTCATACATTGGTATGCAGTAATTTTATTTCCAGCGTCTTATCAAAAAAAGAGGCTACTTGATAGGAACACTGGGAACTTAGTTTTTTAGGTGTGAAAATTGCAATTGTGCTGTACAATATTATACTGGTTTGTTGAGGAATTCCGCTGGGGGTAAGATGATTTTAAAAATGGTTATTTCCAAAGTAGTTTTTTCGTGTGGATTGCAACTGCACGGATGGAATAACATTATCAGATGGAAAAGGTGGCTACGAAATAGTCAAAAGCGCATTTTGTGATAGAAGTTTGCGCTTTCTTCTTTGAATGCTGTTTGATTGTAACAGTCTATTTCAGAATCAGATTCGCCGTCCTTGTCAAGCATGTGATCAATAGAAATATTAGGATCAACATCGCTGCCACAGTTACTTCAACCTCATCCAGTAATCATCAGTTACGAATCCTCATCTGAGAATTCGTTATATAACAATCTTTGTATTTGATCATTCGCTTACAGCCATTATGCAATAAAGTAATAAAAATAAAGTAATTAAAATTTAATTAAAAAATATTCCCACAATTCATTATGCATGGTCACAGAGAACAATGAGAACAGATTACTAACCCATGTTGAGTATGGACATATGCATGCTTCATAAGTGCCAGCGCAACTCTGTCAGATATGTGGAACTTGTACATGAATTCACACAAATGTGCAATGTCAAAATAGAGAGAGAAATTTAAAATAAAAAAACAGTGATCTCACATAAGTGATTAAGGGTTAATAAGTAGCATAATTCACAATTAAAACAGTGATCTCACATTAAAACAGTGATCTCACATAAGTGATTAAGGGTTAATAAGTAGCATAATTCACAATTAAAACAGTGATCTCACATAAGTGATTAAGGGTTAATAAGTAGCATAATTCATAATTAAATGAAACTACGTGATGTAGTATTATTTCTACTTTCTTTAAATTATTTACCACGACCTAGGTTTCGTTGTATTACAACATCTTCAGGTGGGTTATTAGCAAATATCTTTGCTAACAGCCTACCTGAACAACAAAAAAATAATACAACGAAACCTAGGTCATGGTAAAGAACTTAAATAAAGTAGAAATAATACTACATCACGTAGTTTCATTTAATTGTGAATAATGAATTTCTACAAAATTAACACCAAATATATTCAATCAAGTAGCATAATTTAAAACAAATTGAATGTCCCTCCCCAATAAACGTAAAGAGGGGATTGAAAATGCTTTTTTTCAATGCCCCAGTCGCCTCTAATTATTCAAATGTAGGTTTGAAAATCTCTTAAAAATTCTAAATACTAGCATTTAATTATAACTTTCAATTATCCATGCAAGCTAATAATAAAATTATTTTGATTAACTTACATCAGAATTTCAAGAGACAAATACATTACAGAAGTGTACTTTATGCACGTGTCCAATATATGCAAAGTATTTTATTAACTGAAATCTCTGAAATTTCAAAATCTCTTAAAAATTCTAGATATCAGCATTTAATTATAACTTTCAATTATCCATGCAAGCTAATTGGAATAATTTCATTATTTCGATTAACTTGCATCAGCAATTTCAAGAGACAAATACACTATGGAAGTGTACTTCGTGTACGTGTCAACATATGCAAAGTATTTTATTAACTGATAATAATCTTTCTCTTTTATTTGAAAGAAAATAAGGCCCTGAACCTTCAATTTACAAAAGTAGAATGCTATCTGATATAAAATATTCTTAAGAATATTAACATTTTTAAGTCAAAACCTTCGATTCAAAAAAATGGAATACTATTTGTTACGAAAATTTCTTAAGAATATTAATATTTTAAGAGGGAACGGCCGTCACATTAAATCTGCACCGAAACTGAAATTCTCAGAATAGGATTCCTTCATGAAAGACCTACTGATCATAATACCAATATTTTAAAAATTTGTAATGTTGATATTATGGCCTCAAACTTTATAAATATTTATGATATCTCATTAACATTTTGGTTCTGACTGTTTTTATTTTTAAACTATTTTATTAATAACTACCTCTTGTCTATGGTTTTACCCTCGTAAAATTCCTCTGCGAAATCGCGCTGCGAAAAATTCCTCTAACGGTGATAACTGAACCATTTTATAAAAAAGTTGTCAGCAAACTGTTTCATCACTAAATTCTCAAACAGTGAGAGAAATACGCAGAAAGTTTAGGGGCAAAAGAACTAAGCCACAAATAAGTTTTACGTCACATGATATATACTTTAAGACGATGAAACTATTTTAAATTAGTTTAATGCAGAAAAACCCAGACCTAACACATTTTACATAAATGCTTGCCTCCAAGCCGAAAATCTGAAAATATCTACAAATGTTACTTCTAGCGGGCACTGAAAAATTATTTCTGTTATCGTGTGACAATTGAGTAGTTGATTATTGTTTGGTGTTTTTCATAAAATATCTTGAAAATATAGGTTAATTAAAAACCAGTATTGAAAAAATTATAAAATGTAGGTTAAGAGTATCTAAATTTAATAATAGGGATAAGTATGGCTGTCTCCATGTCTCGTTCACTTCTTGTAGAATGCATTGGGCATTACGAAAAATGATATCACAACTTAGTAACACCACCCTTACTAAGTGGATGTCATGGCAATTTCAGTCTAATTTTATATTTAAAAATGTAAATGATGGATCCAACCATGATACCATTACAAAGAAAACAGCTAATAGCTTCCAATACAAAAACATGTCAGAGTTTGCTAGACCAATATTGCTCACATTCAACGCTATGGATCCCCAGTTCAATACTAATAATCTTTTCTAAGATATTTTTAATTTATGGAACACAATGCTAGGAACTAATTTTGTATAAAATATGCTGAAATATTTAATCAATAGAAACCAGACTTTAACAAAAAAATTACTTATGAGACATTATTCCGACCAATATGTGTAAACTATAATATTTATCCATCACCTGATATTATAAATAATATGTGTTATGTTAATGTGGCATATAAAGAATCCATTTTGATTACGTTTAATGTGCCAGGTATTGATTCGTAAAAAAGTTCGAACAAGTAACTATGTAGTGTACAGTCTTGAAAAAAATTCAAAAATTGATAGAAAAATAAGGTTGTAGGCTTCTAAATTTGAAGATACGGATAGAGTTGAGTATATCCCTGTCTTTTTTCCTCTCGTAGAATATAATGAGCAATATTAAAAATGACCTCACAACACAGTATTGCCATCCTTCTCTAAAGGTTAAATTTAAACTTTTATAACTCGATAAATTTTTAAGATTATTAAAAAAATTTTTCACTCTTCATCAGCTTGCACCTTGAAATTATGATTAATGAAATAAAAAAAATTTAGTCAAATACCCAATTCCTTCTTTAATTTACTTAAATTTTGTTTTGGATAAAACTTTCGTAAGTATGTTTGGATATTTATCAATTGTACTTACATAACTCATTTCTATAGTATTTTCAGATGGTTTCTATGTTACAGATTTGTACTTAATGTACACTTTTTCTGATTTGTACTTAATGTACACAATGTTACATTTTTTGTAAAACTTACTATATTGTCTAAACGTTAAGATTAATCTTTATAACTTGGTTTAAATTATTAAAATTTGTCGTGCCTCTAAATCAGAATTTATAAAATAAAAATAAATTAGTCACACCGTATTGCATGTTTTGTAGAATAAAACAAATTGAAATAGTAGTATAAACAACAACAGAGTTTATTTTATTCAATAAAACTGTAAAGATTCTATTAAAAATAAGGTGTTATTTCAAAACTTTCTTTACAATTCATGCAGATGAATGTCTCACAGATATCATAGCGACAAAAGAAACGGCTATGTGCAATTTGCCATAAACAAAATGCAGTTATAGGTTTTCATAGAAACACTATTTTAAAAGAATTCTTGTAATGACCTAACATAACAAATTTGTGTCAAATTTTTGGTCGACATTGCACATAGTTAAATCCAGTAAAATGATCCAAAAATATACATTAGTAATTTATAGCTAAATTAAGTAAATTTTTTTTAGTATCATCGTTAGGCGTCCTACGTAATTTGACAAGAATGCACCAAGTGTTTCTAGCATTTAAGCCAATTTGTGAAAACTTACAGCTACCTGTCTCGTGGGACTATATAAAATAGTCCTAATATTTTTTGTTGCAATGTAAAGAATTCACGAGATATTTTGTAATAAATTTTCACAAACATGGCAGATTTAATTTGTCCTCTCTGATCATGCCACTCGTAATATAATTATTAACAATATTGCCAAAAAAATTAACCTAACCATGCAAAAAACCCACCAACTGCGAGTAGAACATCCATGCAGAGAGTTACATACTTGAGAATTTATAAATTGTAATCAGTTTATTTATTATTCTTTTACAAATGTTAGCCCAAACTATTTCTGGTGACTGTAGACTTATCTGTTATCAAGTAGATAACAATATTATCCATAATGGATTACGAATAAATATCTTTAGGGGATTTCCACTTAGATAAGTTATAAAGTTTAGTCACACACTTTTGAGATAACATGAGAAGATATGTTATCGATGGTCACCACATTTACTGCAGCCAGTTCACTAATTTTTGGAAGCAATCAATAAGTAATTACATAGTTTTTAGATCTTATTACATGTCCTTGTTTTTAAATACCAGGACTAACAATGTACCCATACATTTAACATGGCCGGCTATCATGACATTTAATATGGCAATTAACTTGTGAGATCACAATAAAATACAATTCAATTCAAAAATTGAATTGTGTTTAAACATACAACACAATCCAAAAAAAGCCGCTTTGCATACAACACCCAGCAAAGACATCTGCCGTCACACCTCTGCTTGCCAGCATATTTTTCTTCACTCACCCGCAGTTGACACATCGGAAATATACAAAGCAACTGGTAGGGGTTGAGTACGGCAATAGTTCAGCAATTTACTAAATTTTTATTATAACAATAGTTTTATTTAGAGTGTACATGGTCTTGGAAAAGTACGAGTATAAGTCATCATACATACCTACCTCAACATGATCTAGTAACTACGAGGTTACGGAAGGAAAAACATTTAACAGCTTTATTTTTTCTCGAAAACTGTAAATTTCTGGAACTTGTTTTAATTTTTCCTATAATATATTTAAGAACTTCTTCCGTCTGAATTATTTCAGACTTTTCGGCTTGCAAACTTTGGAGATAAATGAAATAGTTTTTTTTACATATTTTTGGTCATAAGTTAAAAACTAAGCAGAATAAAATTAAAGTAAAAATAGATGGGATTTGTAAACAAAGCCCTTTCACATGATATCCAACTTGACCTTGTTGCCTCATTTTTAAATTTCAATCTCTCCTTCTGGCCCCATTTAAAAATATTTCTAAAATCCTTTCGCTGGAAATAGATGTGGACAAGCAAATTCTACAACTGTGACACGTTTCAAGTCGATAGCAACAGTAGTTACTGAGAAAAATAGCCCTGACATACAACCAATTGTACAATATTTAACATACAAATAAGGGTTGTGTTTTTAATTTTCGGATACAAAACCCTAAAAAACTGTACAGTTTTCCTGAGCTAGTTAGATTATATTACTTTAATATGATGACATGTCATCAAATACTAACAATTTTAAATAACAATCTATAGTCTTATTTGTTATTCAATAGATAGCAATACTATCTATAACTGATTACAAATAAATATATTTAGGAGAATCCTGCTTAGATAGATAGAAATGATAAAATTAATAAAGGCCAATTTATGTTTGGAATAAAAACATATTCCGTATTAATGAATATGTTTTTCTCCTTGTTTTACAATTGTAATCAATTAATAAAATAACAATTTTATTAAATAACTGGTTTTTATATATTTTTGGCTATCTATTTCTATTGAGTAAAATTCATTATGATCTAGAAACACATCGATTTTTGGTTCAAATGTATGAGAATTATATAGGAAAGAAAAATGTAGTGATAAGGTAATTGTCGCATGTCAGTAAGATCCAAAATTTATTATAAAATGTTTTATTGAAAATATTTTTTTTTTCAAAATGTTAGTATAACATCATTTTACATTGACTTAGTTTTTAGAGAAACAGCTCGATGCGTTTTTGAAATAAATTTCAATGTGGTGATATACCTGTAATGTTAATTGTACAATTTTTGAGTGTTTTTATCTACTTAAAAAATTTTCAAATTTTCAAATAAGTTAGATATTCATAGTTTGAATAATATATCAAAAATGCAATGAATTTTGTCGACAAAATGTTTTATACGTCAACTACCTTAATCAATATATTTTTTTTAATTTTATAATGGAAAAAAAGTTTTTCGAGATGGCTCTAATGAAAGCAGTATTTGTGCAAGTCTTCTTAGAGGCAAAATATTTAGTTGTTAAGTAAATGGAGAAATTATTAAGCTGATATATATTTCAGACGCTTGTAAGTCTAGAAGGTTTGCCAAGATTATTGTAAACACTTAAATATACAAGTGTGGTCTTTAACATACTGCATATCATTTATTATATATATCATAAAATAAATTTATACTAATAGTGTATTCGTCCAGTTATGTTTTATTCCTATTTTGTAAGGTTTCATACCTCATAATGAAAAAACCAACCTTATAGGATCATTTTGTTTCCTCTCTATCCATCAAGATTCTTTTTCTCTTGGCTAGAGATATCAAGTTGTAATTAACATCGTATAATAAAGGTCTGTGAGCTCAGTCCTGCAAATTCAAGCTTCTAACTCAACGCAATAAAAAGAAACCACCCTTCATATATAACATAATTTACGATATTAACATTTATTTCGACATTCGTTGAAATCTATAAAGTACTTCTCGTTGACCTTTATTGAATTTCAAAATTCGGGATCAAGGAAGTTCGAATAGCAATAGTAAAGAAAAAATCGCTATTTGGAATTATCGTTTCAAAAATTTAATTTTTTTTTTTGTTGTCTACGTATTAAGCTTTACGATAATATGGTATAATGGTACGAATTCCTCAGGGTGCAAATGCTTCTCGCATTTGACTGTTTTTAATACATTTAATAACTAGCAACTTCATCTGTGTAAAAATGTATTTATGCCTAAATATATATATATATATATATATATATATATATATATATATATATATATTTTGTACGTTATTAACATACATGATTTTGTTTTGTTTTCAATGTTTTGTCATGTTGAAAAATGTTTTCTAACTCTCATGTGAAGACTCATTATAATAATACTTTGAGTACTGAACCAATTCTTACAAGTATTTTAATGGTGTAACAAAAAAAGAGTTACATACTCTTTTCTTCTTTTTTTAATAATTAATTATAGCGAAATATGTTATGATCATACCAAGTGCCCAAAGATTACAAATAAATGATGATCCGATGAAGAAGCTACTTTATAAGCAGCGCTTTATAAGCAGATACTTTATAAACAGCGTCACCTAGCAGCAACCAAAGAAACATATTCGTTATTTCTTAAGGAACTGTGTATTTATCTGGACTGAAAACTATCCTATATCATAGTCTATATTACATTCCAGTACATTAACACTCATTCTTTTACATTAAGTAAAAAACAAACAAAGCAAAACACTTTGATATTAATTTCGATTAATATAAACAATTAATAATTAGCAAATAATAATATTCACAATTAAATGAAACTACGTGATGTAGTATCATTTCTACTTTCTTTAAGTTCTTTATCACAACCTAGGTTTTGTTGTATTACATCTTCAGGAGCCCACCTGAAGATGTTGTAGTACAACTTAACGAAAGTAGAAATGATACTACATCACATAGTTTCATTTTATTGTGAATAATGAATTTCTATAAAATTAACGCCAAATATATTCAATAAATAATAATATTATGTTACAAAATAAAAATATAGGTGCTCTTTTGCTGGATGTTTACTGCAAGATGGAAGTATTCGCTTTTATTATTTTTTATTTTATTTCGAATATTTTTTTACTCTTTTAAGATGATGCTTTAGTCAGTTATGCATTTACTTCATGATGAAAAAAATTGAACCCATTCTAAAACAACTTGTATTCAAAAATCTAATTTTCCATCCTACACTGAAGTAGCTTCAGTCTTAGACTTATGGCCTTCTCTATGGAATGAAGTTGATTTCCCGGTTAGAAGACACCCACTGATCGTAGTGAAGACACCGCATTATCATGGTAAAGATGGTTTAAAAGAAATATAGTAAGCTTTACATTGTTCATCAGTTTACTGAATGACTGGGTTGAAGGCATGATAAAAGACACTCTCAAAGTATCTCATCCCGAAAAAATAACGCCTTACTATATGATACAAGAAAGGAGGCAATAAAAAGGCCCCCACAATATTTAGAGCTACATGTTCCTGGGTGCACTGCTCACTTCTGTGAAGAATTAATTAATGCTTGCCCCAAAACTAAGCGATTAACTTAAGAAAAAAAAACTGTTTACGTCTTAAGTTCATTAATAAAGTTTTTATTTTAAATTGCTTATATGAAATACCCAAGCAGAAAGGGTTTTAAATTGCAGTTTTAATTTATTTTTTATAACAAAGTCAAAGACTAAAAAATTGGCTATTGAATTAAAAAAATACATTGTTAAAATCAATATAAAATCAAAGTTAAAAATTATTTTTTTGAAAGTAAGTGTTATTACCCGTTATTCATAATTTTGGCAATAAATGCTCTAACTGTCTGCACCATAACTTCTTTTAAGATCCAAAAAAATCAAGAAGATTATTGTAATATAACATTGTAGCTATAGTTTAACAAGCATACTTTTTTAGTTTAAAAACAAATCAAACAATTTATGGAATGTTAAAATTTTGTAAAATATAAAATTCAATTGCCCGTCAACATAAGATCACTTTTATTTATTGCCAACAAACCCATTTTAGGATTAATCATTCAGTTCATAAGAAAGAACGACATCAAAATATAGAATTTTTTATATTTATAGTCATGTTTATTTTTTTATGTTTGTATATTTGTATTTACTTATTTTGTACAATCTGTATATTATAATGTCATTTTCTTCTTTTTGTTTATTTGTAGCCAACTTCTTATTTAGTTTTTGTTTTATTGTATAGTCTATTCTTTTGTTATCAAGCAACAATGACAAATATCCGAAATATGATTTAAACAGTGTAGCATAGCCTTTTTTCCACACTTGACATTGGCAAAGGTTCTCTCTGGAGAGAATGAACGCTATATAATCAAAGATAAAGATAACATTTTGTATGTGATTTTCATGAAAAATTGTACTTTTGAATTGTATGACAAAACATTTAAAATAATAGCTCTATAGACTATAATTGCAATATTATAAGAATCTTCTTGAATTTTTCAAATTTATTCATCTTGAAAGAAATGATGCAGTCGACAGGAAGTTGGAATTTTTTTCTGATGTTGTGAATAACCTCTAACAACACGTAAATCAATTTATAATCAATTTTTACTTTCATTCTTTTAATTTATTTTAATATACCTTTAAAAAAACGGGGTGTGGCTGTGTCATGGACACGGCCGTGTGTTATACGTGAATACGTCTATGTAACGCATAATCGCAGCTGCAGATGTACTGGCACCGTTGTTGATCCGCTCGGCCGCATTCATTCTTTTACATTCCCGACACTGCTTGACTCGGTCATATGGTGTTTTATTATTACCATTCGATTGTTCTTAAGAAGTCCTTTCCAGCCGTATACGATCTCTGTATTTGGTTTTAGCTTTTCGGCGCGTATAGGCCGACATTATATATTTTTGATAATATTTTTTTATTCTAACACCTTATTATATTCATTGTCACTACTTTAAACTAATGTTTTATATACAATTGATAGATTTTGATGACAGCTGACGATTAAAACTTAAACGAACATCGTAGCTTTTCCGAATCAAAAGTTATACTAATTGCAAATCTCGATATGCTGCAAAATAACCTCAAAATGGTGGCGCTTCCCCCTCTACCGCGCGCGATGCGTCACTATTCTCGCGTATCATAATGAATTTGATCCTTTAGCTATCAAGTTGTAGAATTTAATTTTTTATGTAGAGGATAGATTCGAAACTGCAACGCCAAACTGTATTCCCCGATTTTATTATCATTAGGTTTTTTGGATTGCCCCTGTATGGTAGCAAATTTAAAGACGTATTCACGTCAAAAAATAATTTTGATCATTATTTTTTGAAGATGCTGGATTTATATATCTCCTTGAAAATATTTAGAAAATTAATTTTGAGTTGCGGGATGGGTAGAACAAAATATTGCAAATTCCGGCATTCAACTGTCGGACGATGATTAAGATAGAAGTATGTACTGTGTTTTTAAAATGTTAATATTTATTTGTTATTTGTACGCCAGGCCGCAAACCTTTAAACCGTTTGTACTCTTTTAAAATAATCGGAATCAATTTCAGCAGAAGAGACGTAATCGGTTTCACACCTATACTTTATCAGTTCTTCTACAATAAAATAATATTTTAATTTTTTTTTCTTTAACCCAACTCCATTATTTTTTAACATATTGTAGTCGATAGGAAACTTAGGTATTCATTCAATTCTTCAATTAAATCATGTCTTCCTTTGTATCGTAATAATTCTGTTACATATTTTGTGTTTGAATTGTTTGATAATATCCTTTAATAGTATTGTAGATACGACCTGAAAAAAACCAAGAATTCAATCTTTATAATGATTAAGACGTATTGGTCTTGATGATAAAAAATAAATGGGAATATACAATACTTACAATAATGTGTCACTGTCACATGGTATTTTCACACGGTTACTGTCTATGTAGTTTATTAAGTTCACTTCATCGTTTGGAAGCTTATGTCTAAAACGCAGTCGATTAGAAGCCCCTTTATGACACAGAGCTGCCATTGAAGGCTCCACAATGGTGTCTTTATTTTTGCGAGATACATTTTGGAATTCTGCCAGATACGCTTTACGTAGACCTGCAATTAAAATGGTAAAATTAATTTAACTTATTCAGCAATGTTCTACACCATTTCATAAAAAAGTACACCTGTTAAAATGGGCCTAAAATTACATAAATAAAACGTAGTTCAAAAGAAAAGCTGATATTTTTATATTTTTAAATAGCTTACAGAGAGCCCGAAAACAAAATACAAAATAAAGGAAAGCTACCATCGTAATTGCATATACACATATTATATTTTTACTTATAATTTAAATATATTAAGAATCGTTAATATGGAAATGAAGTGAAATCTTTGTAGCGTACATATTTTAATCAATAAAAATGATTTGTTATGCTTAAATGTGGTTTAGTGTGTTATATAAAATGGTGTCCAAACACAATAATAGAAACTCAGGACATGAAGATCTAGTAATATTCATCCATAAAGTCTTTGCCCTGTGAAAAGCAGATAAATGAAAATGATGGATTAGAACTATTAAAAGACAGATATATATATATACATATATATATATATATATATATATATATATATATATATATATACATATATATATATATATGTATATAAATATATATATATATATATATATATATATATATATATATATATATATTTGTTTTGCAATTCTCGTAATTTATGATAACTTATTATGGCATCTGATTTCAATAAGGTGTTTTTCATCAACATTAGCAATTACTTGGCCGGAAATTTTACTTTCCATTTAAGACCTAAACTGTGTCATTAATTTGATCGGCTGGCTTTAAATAGTTTCTTCATTTCGCTCATACTTTTTCATATTTCACCGCTAAACTTTTGAAAACTGTATTTCAGCCAGTTCTTAAAACAAAAAATATTGCACTGACATTGACATAAATAACCAAAAGTTGTTTTTTCTATCACTTATGATGCTGTGAATACTTTTTTTTGTATTTCTTGCACTGGAAAAATAAAGATTTAAGATAACAGTGAACATATAAAGGATTACATAATAATATTTAGAAATTATAACAAAATATAAGCAATAGATTGCTTTTTAAAGGCATTGGTGAAGAGAATTAAAAATAAAATATCAACTGACAATCATATTCATTTCATATTTTATCCGACGACTTTGAGTTTTCTGGGTTATAACAATTCCCGCATTCACTAATATTTTAATATACTTACTATATTGTTTGCAAATAGCTTTTCATAAACTTGCAGTTAACATGGCAACATTTTTGTCATTTAAATAACTGATTCAGTAACATTCAAACTCTCTTTCATGAAGAAAGAGATGGGTAAAAATGGGCCTTTTGTTTAAATTACTAACCTTCCAAAGCTTTCCAATGCCTTAAATGTTTTCCAATGCCAATTGCCATCATGGTTTCAATGATAACGTCCCTTGACCGTAACTGGAGAATAATTTCCAGTTCATTCCATATTTGTTCTCCAGGTACTGTACGGAGCTTGATGGCAT
Source organism: Druceiella hillmani (assembly GCA_039881145.1). Lineage (NCBI taxonomy): Eukaryota > Metazoa > Arthropoda > Insecta > Lepidoptera > Hepialidae > Druceiella > Druceiella hillmani. The sequence continues at coordinate 7,106,439 of JAYKKI010000058.1, read as the reverse complement.
TTTTCATGATATTGACCAGTACGAGGCCTTCGTGGTTTGCGGGATTTTCAGCAATTTTACCATGAAATCTAAAGTAGCGCAATATCCTGAGGTAATCCCTTTTTATTGCGATATCTGAGTTCTTTATAAAGCGCACTTTCTTCTCTTTTAAATCTTCATGGCCGCTGAAGTGATCGTAAATGTTGCCTTTAAAATCTGAAACAGTAAAAATGTAGTAATTCGGGGTTTTATAATTTAAAACTAAAATTTTCAGATTATTTGGCTGAAATTTTTTTTTTTATTTTTAATTATTTACTATTCTAATGTTTATGGTAGCAGTGGGTAATATTAATGATTACATGGAACTGTGGCACATATTTAAGCCTGCCAGTGTCTTAAAATTTTCTATTTATCACTCAAAAATGCTATGAGAAATATGCCCTTTAGAATTCATATTTTAAAATTATCACATTAATCTTAAAAATAAAAATAAATTCACACTCCTTTTTTTTCTTTGATTGTAAAATGTATATATTTTTATTAAATATAACTATTTTCATTTCCACAAAATGTTTGGGGAAGAAATGAAACTTTGTCGACAAAAACAAAGTTCAATATATCAAAAATATTCTTTCCCTTTTTTATATGAAAATACATCTTAAAATCAAAGAAAAAATTGTGCAATAAGGTGTATATTTCAAAAATACCCATATTTTAACACAATGTATAAACAATTTTAGGTTTAGTACCTTGCAGTCAAAATTTAAAATATTACCCACACATTCAATGACCTTTTCGAATTGATTTAATTAAAACTATCTCTTGTACACAGACTATAATTTTATTTAAAACTGAAAAACTATCTATCAGCTCAAGGTATTTTCTGCAAAAATTGAACAGCCTAAAAATCAGCTCAAAAACACTAAAGTGTTAATATTCATAAAACAAGTGTAGAAGGGAAATAAATGTGGAGTGATAGAGGAAGAACAGTTTACCACAGTCTTGATTTTGATGAAAGCGGTAAAGGAGCCTCCCTCTGGAAGGGATGTGAAAGCATAAATTAATCCACAAACTGTCTACTATTTTCAATTGGGTGAACACATGAAGCGGAGAAAAAATGTATTGTGAAAGAAATTAATCTTTTTTTGATATCTTAATTGCATAATTATAAAATAAATCTAAGCTGCATTTCTCTAACTAAGCAAATTAATCGAAGCAAATAAAAAATTAAATACATATATTAAAAAATATGTGTCATAATTTCACCATGATTAATATTAAAAGACAATTGAATTGGCTGAATTTGGATTTAATATAAGAGGAATTTTATACTATAAGGAAAACTGGCAATTATTTGAATAAAACAACGATATTAAAATTTTAGGAAATTCTCACATTCGTTCTATAAAATTTGAATGCAATATATGTTTTTTGTTTTAAAAAATTTAACACAAAAATATATTCACAATTAAATGAAACTACGTGATGTAGTATTATTTCTACTTTCTTTAAGTTCTTTACCACGACCTGGGTTTCGTTGTATTACATCTTCAGGTGGGATATTAGCAAAGATTACAGGCCTATATCTTTGCTAATATCCCACCTGAAGATGTTGTAATACAACGAAACCTAGGTCGTGGTAAAGAAATTAAAGAAAGTAGAAATAATACTACATCACGTAGTTTCATTTAATTGTGAATAATGAATTTCTACAAAATTAACACCAAATATATTCAATAATACAAAAATATATACAAAAACGATGTGTTTTTTTATATTTAAATCAATGCTCATGAATAAGAACAAAAGTAATAGGAAAATACAGTCTTTTATATTATCATACAAGTAATGTGCAGCCTCATGCAATGAAATATTTCAGGGTTACTTTCTAAGAAACTGACAAACATTAAAAAAAACGGTAAACCTCACAACAGCTCAAGGATGAAGTGAAAGTTCTTGCCTTCTAGTTTGTCCCTTCTCTTCTCACGCACAGGCCTATATCTACATTTCCTTTCTCTCAAGTGTTACACAGTTTTAACGTGACAGACCCACTTGAACGTCGTGAAAGAAGTTTCACTTCAAAAACCACCGCACACAAAATATACTTATCTCTATATATCTGACTGACTTTTCAATGATCAGCCTCATCTGGCCCTGAAAATACTTCGAAAATTTTTTTCAAAACGCTACCCCTAATGCGTTGAATAAAAGATGTTTTCATTCCATGTCATATTTCGAAACCCGCGCAGGCAACAGCAAAGTACTATGTAACTATATATACACCTACTATTATAAAACTGTAGCATAGGTGTAGAAAAAAAAGTAGAATACGCTATTTAGGTTTCTTTGAACCTAAAATGATTTTTGTTTATTGACTGTCTCTTTGTTAGAATATCACGCAAAAATCACTAGACTGAATTAGTGGAATTTTCAATGGTATATAGCTATGACATTGGGTTAAAACTTAGCATTATAATATTAATAGAAAAATTTTTTATACTTACAACATTTAGTTTTTATGTGGAAATGGTGTTACCAATTTCCATAGGAATCTTATACAGGTATATAGACAAAACCTAGCATAAGGTTTTGTTATGAACATGAATGTTCTTTCGTTTAGATCACTAAAGTATAACTACAGAAAATATGTTGGACATAATTCCTACTTAACCAATTTTAAATCACCAAATCATTTAGATCATTTTAGGCACTTTCTTAAATTCTATATAATACAAATTAAATCAACAAAAAATATTTCGATTCATAAAAAATGTTTTGAATTTTGAGTTTAACTTACAAAATGAAATACATATACATAAACAAATAATACTTTAAATGGCCAATTAGATGTTGCGGACCAAAAATATGCTACTAACAACCCAGAGAGTTTTTAGAAACTGAGGCGCCAATTACTCATAACACAAATCAAACAAGTTTAAACTTGAGAGAGTTACATTGTGTCATTATGAAGTTCTAGTAACCACCTTCTGGCTCTGGATACTATCTAGGACCAAAGTATTCAGTAAAATATCGAGATAAATAAAGCAAGTCTAAATTTGAGAAGGTTACATTGTATCATTGTCGAGTGCCAATGAGCATCTTCTGGCTCCAACCCCAAATTCTCGATACCATCAAGGACCAAATTACTCAAAGAGACAAATTAAATGAGCTCAAACTCAAGTAAGTGACATTGTGTCAACGTAGAGTTCCAGTCACCAACAGATGTGAGCCTTACCCACATAAGTTCACGGACGAGGCGCATACAGGCCTATACCTATATTTTCCCCTTTCAAGCGTTACACAATTTTAACGTGACAGAATGACTCAGATATCACTAAAGAAGTTTCACTTCAAACAGTATATGGTTGCTTAATTTAACACTTTTTTATCAGTTAAAGTAACAAAGAAGGATAAGCAGCTTCGAAGAGTGTTAAAGTGTGAAGTAAAAAAGGGAAATATTAAGATAATTACATTAACATCCATCTCTTCATCTTCTCTTCCTTCTCACCATTCAAATCTATCTATTGCTTGCTCTGTCCACTGCTCAGGTGCTTCTATTTTTATTAAAGTCTCATTATTCAACGTAATATCTTACCATCTCAAAATATGTTCTGTAATACTCAAATTGGCCATCATATAATATGTTTTAATGTTTGAAATGATTAAACTTTTATGGTGCAAAGTACTTTCTACCTAATATACTTTGGTCTAACTGTAAAGAGTCCTACTGAGTAGAACACAAAATTATAAAGTGTCAAATAAATTTTAAAATTAATACAATTTTAAACCAACCTAGAAACATAGCATTTATAGTGAAGTCCCTTTCCTCTGCGTCCAGTCTCCAATCCATTTCAGTTGGTCATCCGGGTCTAGCTACTTTGATTTGACATATCTCTAACTCTTGTGAAGAATTAATGGTCACTATAATGATGCCGTACTTTTCACTTCTTAAATCGACTGTTTGAATATTTTCTTTTGCGAAAATATCTTTAATTTCTCCAGTTGTTGCGGTAGTAGCAAAATTTAAGTTTTTAGGCTTTTCACCCATTAGTAAATCTCTGGAAATATTTATATAAAAACGCAATAATGAATTAAAGTATATATATTTTGAGGTAATGGGATATCATGAATGGAATGTAAAACTTTTTCTAGATATATTATGTGACGCGCCTTTGGATTTACAAAGAATGAGAGGAATATAAATATGGCAAGTGCTTTTTATATAACAAGGAAATATAATAATGAAATTGAAAAAATATTAAGGGCAAAAAATGGTTCTTTTGTTAATAAGCAATAATGACAGATATCCGGAATATGATTTAATCAGTGTTGCATAGCCTTTTTTCCACAATTGACATTTGCAAAGATTCTCTGTGGAAAGAACGAACGCCATATAATCAAAGATAAAGATAAAAATATATTTGTTTTATTTTGTCAAGATGAGTGTCGCTATTGCCAAGTTTTACGTGGCTTTTTCAATGACCTTGTCGAGTTTGCGAGTTTAATTGATAAACATGTTATGTTAAACATCTGTGTATGGAGAATACAGCAGGACAAAATCTGCACTTTATTTCATCTTGTTGGTTCACAGAGTACAGAAGAAATAGCATATACAAACTATTATGAAAATAAACAGACGTCATAAAAAAATTGAAAATTCCTCAAATGTCTAATTTTGGCAATTAAAATAAAATTTTTAAGGGGTTTATTTTCTCTAGTTACGAATGTAATTTTTATTTCTGCACCGTAACGCCTGCGTCCCAATATTATATGAACTTTTTGGCCGGTCTCCTTTGTGAATTTTTTTTAGTTGTCGCATTTTTCTAAATTTATTAAAAGAATATAACTTAGTAACAAATTTCATAAATCTATAACTAACGTCTGATAGTTACAAATGCCATTTATAGTTTCTTTAAAAAATATATTTTCCCCTGAAAATTATGATTTTGTAATGAATAATTTCTATAATTTTTTGACTAAATTGGCTTTTTATTTTATCACTAAATCCTTAATACACTAATCTGTATATTTTTCAAGCAAAAAAATAAAATTTAAAATAAAATAAGTAAAAAAACTGTTAAGACATTTGCTATAATTATGCTTGCTAGGACTAAAATCAATTCTTAAATTTATATTTTACATAATAAAATCGTATGTAATCTTTATAAATGCAATAACATTATTTATTATCAGCTTTATTTCAATTAAAAAAAATTGTTTTAGTTCATGAAAAATAAAGAAGGGGAAAATATGTTTTTTGCAAAATGCATGAATGCATTTAGAATATAAATAAAATATAGACACACAATAATAATTAATTGCTTTAATTAGTAATTAATTAATTGCTTTGAAATATTTTCAAAATTTCTTAACGTACTAAACTGTATTCAATCTTATTTTTGATAAATATCAATTGTGTAAACTATAATCGTTCCAGAGAGTTTTTCTCTGGAACGATTATAGTTTACACAATTGATTTGTATTAATTGAATTTTTTTAAATTCCGATATTTTAAATAATTTTTTTATTTTGTTGTTTGAATTTTTAACATATAAATAATATACTTTATAATATTTCTACGTTAAAGTTCGTTAAAAAGAATTCAACAAAAATTCTCACCTTACTGCCCCACCCACAATTCGGATTTCGTACTTGTGTTTATTGAAAATTTCCTCCAATTTCATAACATCTTGTGTCAGTATAGAATTCAGTGCAGTCTTGTTGAGCTTATACTTTTTTAAATTGTCTCTATTCACTTGGTTAACGCTCTTAAAGTCAGTCATTTTGAACATAATAATGCTTTGTCAAGTACTAATAAAATCTTTATTTACTCTGTTATCAATACGTAATTCGATCTTCATAGAGGAAAGTGGTTGAATAATGATCATTTATAAAAAAATATACTAAGTTATTAATTTATTGTGTTAATAGTTTTAAGTTTACACAATTAATTTTGTTAATGTTTTAAAATAAAAGACAGAAAAGTGTGTTGGAAACGAGTTGATTTGCCACTTGACTTGTCAAGTACTTGTAAAGTTTATACATAACGTCCGATTTTAATTAATTGCACTACCTTAACTGTCACAACGTTGCTTTTGTAGTATAGCGCGAAAAGAAGTTTCACTTCTCAAATAAAATCATTATTTCTAATTTGTAATCACAGACAAAACATTTCGTCAAGTTAGAGTTTATACATATATATATATATATATATATATATATATATATATATATATATATATATATAAAAACTTTGCTTGGTAGTAAGATATTTCAATGGTGAAAAAGTACCAACGCGTTTCTGGGATTAATTCCACTTCAAGATGCAAATGCTCAAATTTTGTATGATCATATTGAAAAAATTCTTTACTGACAATGAGATTCCATTTAGACAACATGATTTGATTTGCCACAGATGGCACTAATACTGTGACGGGCCAATATAACTCTTTGGCACTGAAGTTTCTGGAAGATAGATGTTCCTTATTTGTACATAATTAAATGTATCTACCAATCTTTTCACTTATGTGCTTCACATACATGCCTAAAACTAGCACAAAATCAGAAAATTTGATAATAGATGTGTTCAAATATTTTAACAATCTAAAATGAAGCTCATAGTTAAAATAATTCCAGGAATTAATGAATTTAAAACAACATAAGATCTTATATTCGAGTCGGACACGAATGCTGTCAGTGCACGCTGCGGTGACTTTCAGAACAGTACCAAGCACTTATACCACCCCATTTATATTACATTTATGAACCGTTTAAGTGCGGCAAAGAATATCTTAAATATGTTGAAGAGTTCTTGTAACCAACTTTATCCACAGATTTTAGAGTTTTCTTAAGAAGTATTTAACGGACTGAATGATTGATGCAGTATGAACAGCCATAAAAATTGAGAAAGTGTTCTTTAATTTTTATAATTTTTGATAAATATTTGCATGTTTTGCATCTTCTGGTGTAACCTTTATTTCTATTAGGTACTTCTCAGAGTTGTATAAAGTAATTCTTTCCGTCACCATGTCTAATCTTCATATCAAAGAATATAATTTACATACATAAACATACATACATCAATGTGTCAAAGTCAAATTGACAGAGGAATAACTGCAACGATGCATTGGCCAGCATGGGCCTGAAGCGGTCATGAACTACGACCTTATCAGTGACGTTTTGATCACGAACACAACAACCGAGGTCGTCAAGTGGAACAATACTGAGTGTTTTAAACTTCATGATTGCCAAGTGGATTGTGCCCTTTAATAACTTAGCTATGATATCTGTGACGTGACGAAAACTATTCAAAAGTTGATTGCTTGTTCATTTCGACAAAGAGTAGAACTTGGTTTAAAGTCAGAGCGACTACGATTAACCCTTCGATAGAATGCTCAACATTCATTTAGGGTTTTAAGATTTTCAATTTTTCTTAGGTTTTCCTCTTCAAAAGCTCTTTTCTTTGTTTTGTGAAGTCTTTTTTCCTCTTTTCTGTCTCTTTTATATTCTTCTGTATTGTTTCTGGTATTTCTATTTAGCATCTTTTTATATGCTTCATTATTTTTCTTAGTAAGTTCGATACATTCATCATCATACCAGTCTTTATCTTTACTGTGTTTACTATTGCCTACTGTAGATTTAGCTGCATGACAAACACTTTCCTTTATTTCCCTCCAATGGTCATCTATGGAATCACAGTCCTTTATTTTCATCAAATAGTTATCCAAAAAGTCACCATTTATAACTGTCGTTTAAGTTTTAATCGTCAGCTGTCGTCAAAATCTATCGATTGTATGTAAAACATTAGTTTAAAGTAGTGACAGTGAATATAATAAGGTGTTAGAATAAAAAAATATTATCGAAAATATATAATGTTAGCCTATATGCTATTGTAACACAATAATTATTTGTTTCCTTGCTTTTATCCTAAATACATAAATAAAAATATTTTATTTAAAAAATATAACCCGTTACATAGACGTATTCACGTACAACACACGGCCGTGTCCATGATATAGCCACACCCAATTATTTTTTGTATATTTTTGGTCACACGTTAAAAAATAAGCAGCATAAAATTAAAGTAAAAATAGTTTTTTTTAACAAATTTTTTTCATATGATACAACTTGACCTTGTTGCCTCATTTTTAAATGTCAGTTTCTCCTTCCGGCTCCATTTTGAATAAAACTAAGAATATTTCCAAATCCTTTCATTGGAAATAGATAGAGAGCGGACAAATAAATTCTACAACTGTGACACATTTCAAGTCGATAGCGACAGTAGTTGCTGAGAAAATATAACTCTGACTAATTGTACAATTTTTGACATACAATTAAGGGTTCTGTTTTTTAATTTTCAGGCACAAAACCATAAAAAACTGTACAGTTTTCCTGAGCTAGTTGATTATATTACTTTAATATGATGTCATTAAATACTAAAAATTTTAAATAATAATCTATAGTTATTCAATAGATAGCAATATTATCTACAACTGATTACAAATAAATATATTTAGGGGAATCCCGCTTAGGTAGATAGAGATGATAAAATTAATAAAGGCTAATTTCTGTTAAGAATAAAAACATATTCTTTATTGACAAACATGTTTTTCTCCTTGTTTTACAATTGTAATCAATTAATCAATTAAGAAAATAACAAGTTTATTAAATAACTAGTTTTTATATATTTTTGACTATCTTTTTCTATTGAGTAAAATCCATTATGTTCTAGAAACACATTTAAGTTTGGTTCAAATGTATGAGAATAATTTTATATAAATGAGAAAAATGTAGTGTCGAGGTAGTGGTCGCATGACGGTAAGGTCCAAAATTTATTATAAAATGTTTTATTTAAAATACTTTTTTTTAAATTTTTAATATAAAATAATTTTACATTGACTTAAATTTTTAAACAAATTGCTCAATGTGTTTTTTAAATAAAATTAAGTATGGTGCTATGTGTAATGTTATGTTACCAAAATTAAATGGCATAAAGTTATCAAATTATAAACTAGGTTAGACATTTATAGTTTGAATAATATATAGAAAAATAATCTACAATGCGTTTTACGTATTGACTAGCTTAGTAAATATATTTTTTTACATTTTATAAACGAAAAAAAAGTCTTTCGAGAAGGCTCTAATGAAAACAGTATCTGTGCAAGATAAAATCTTTATTTTTCTTAAAGGCATTATTAAGACCCGTATAGACAACGACACTAATGCCTGCACCGTTCACACATAAGGCAGTTTCGGTGTCGTGGAAAGTGTCTGGACATAACTCTTGCATTGCTCGGACACCATGGAGAAATGACATGCAGCGGCGTAATTTTGCACACTTCATTTAAGAAACAATATAAGCGAAATAGAAAAGTATGGGTCTAACAATACAAAGTGAAATAGAAAATTATAGGTCCAACAAACTAAAAACCTAAGAGAAATCTCAAGAATATGAAAGAATATGTATTAGAAAGGGTATATTGATCATTACGGCATATTTATTTCACAAGAAAAAACGGAGACCTTTCCTGACAGAAAAATCTTTCTCAAAAACCATTTAAAAAAATTGATGTGGAAATTTTTGGGGGTGAAAAAGACACAAACCTTTACAGTTGCTAACTAGTCTAAAACAATATTGCAATTATTTTAATTTTATTAAAATGCCAAAACCAATACTTCAAATAAACTACCACTCAATGCTTTAGTACTAATGAAAAGTACTTATATGTATAATGTAAATATAATTAAGCACCTATATTTGATTATACCGTTATAATTTATACCAAGCAGTGACAATATAAATCTTCAATTTCAATCTTAATTATGTAGTCGAAATACAGGCTTCTTTTAATATAAGGATTTATTCAGTGGTAAATATGTACTGACGAATTCAAAAACGAAAATATTATATCAACTTAAAAACTTTACCAGTCCAATCCTCTTTTTTCTTATCTAACTTATGTCGTTACTAAGTTGTGTCGTGTGTCGTTAAAATTCATAAATGCCACGTTACTCAATGCTGGTCGCAAGTTTGTGAATAATTTCACGCTAATTTGAAAACTTGGGCACTGCAAGAAACATTCTGACACTACCGTTCACACGATGCTCGGTTACACTAAACCAAGTGTTGCAATAAATGTTGCGAGTGCAGACAGTGATACTCACACACTTTATGTATATATTGAGTGTATAGACCAAAGTTTCGTAGTCTAAACATAGCTTTAAGGTGATATATGTTTTAGACATTTGTAGGTCTAGGTTTGCCAAGATTATCGTGTACACTTAATTATACGAATGTGCTGTCTAATTTATTCTCTTAGATATGTTATAACATAAATTTATACTGCTAGTGTGTTTGTCCAGTTATGGTTTCTTTGCTATTTTGTAAGGTTCCATATATCATAATGAAAAAATGAACCTTATAGAGGTATCAAGTTGAAATTAACACCATGTAATAAAGGTCTGTGATCTCAGTCCTATAAATACAAACTACTAACGCAATGCAATAGAAAGAAACCGCCCTTCAAATATAACATAATTTACAGTATTAATTGAAAGCTGTAGAGCACTTCTCGTTGACCTCTTGTTGAAACTTGAAATATGGCATCAACGAAGGTCACGTAGCACTAGTAAAGAAAAAATCATTATTTTTTCTTTATCTGTTTTATGTAGTAGTATCTACATATTAAGTTTTACGATAATATAGTGATACGGAATCCTCAAGGTGCAAATCCTACTCACACTTGACTGTTTTTACTAGCAACTTTGTCCATCTAAAATTTATTTGTGCTTAAATTTTATATTCTTTACATTGTTAACATGATTACTCCATGATTTTTCCTTTTGTTTTGAATGTTATTCGGACATTTTTCATGTTAAAAAATGTGTTCTAACTCTCATGTGAAGACCCATTATAATAACACATTAAGTATTGAACCAATCTTTACAAATATTTTAATTGTGAAACAAAAAAGGGTATGTACGTTTATAAATAGAATTAATTATAGCGAAATGTGTTATGATCATACCAAGTGCCCAAAGATTACAAATAAATGACGATCCGGTGAAGTATCTAGCTACTTTATAAGCTAAACAGAAGCAGCGCCATCCAGCAGCACGCAAAGAAAGATATTTGTTTTTTCTTAAGGAACTTTGTATTTTTCTGGAATGAATACTATCCTATATCGCAGATATTTGTTTTTTCTTAAGGAACTTTGTATTTTTCTGGAATGAATACTAGCCTATATTCCAGAACATTTACATTTATGATATTACATTAAGTAAAAAGCAAACAAAGCAAAACACTTTTGACATTAATAATATTAGTTCGAATTAATATTAATACTTAATTAGATTATTAATCGTTAATTAATAATTATTAATTAACAAATAATAATCTTTTCCCTATTATGTAAGAAAATGTAAATTTAGGTGTTATTTTGCTCTTATCTGTGCATCAAGCCGAATAAATAAATCGTTTTCTGCACGGAGGAAGTAGTCGCTTAAATGGAGGTATCTTTTTTAATCTTTTAAGACGACTCTTTAGTCGGTTACGCAATAATTTCATGATGAAAAATCCCATTCTAATACGACTCAAATTCAAAAATCTAATTTTCTTTCCTACGCTGAAATAGTTTTATGGCCTTCCTCTATGAAATGAAGTTGATTTCCCGGATAGAAGATACCGAATTCAGACGTTATCATACTAAAGAGGCTTTTTAAGTAATATAGTCGACTTTACATTGTCCATCAGTTTACTGAGATAATTATCCAGTCTGACAAAAATAATAAGTTTAACGTTAAAGAAGTTTAAATCTTTAGATATTTTTTCCATTAAGAGACTATATGTACAAAGTTTTTAAACAAATGCTGCGTTTCAGAGGAAACATCCTTCGAACAACGTATTATTATGAGCAATGACTGGGTTGAAGGCATGATAAAAGACACTCTCAAAGTATCTCATCCTGAAAAACTAATGGCTTTCTATACGGTACAGGAAAGGTTGCAATAAAAAGGCCACCACTATATTTAGAGCTAGCAAATTTGATTACCCATGTTCCTGGGTGCACTGCTCTCTACGAAGAATTAATACTTGCCCCACAGCTGAGGGATCCATTGAAGAAGCGGAAAAAACTTTTTACTTCTTAAGTTCATTAGTAAAGTTTTTTTCTTAAATTTTTAAACTAGTTTTATGAAAAACCGAAGCAGAACGGTTCTTAAATTTTAATTTATTTTTATTGAATTAAAAAAGTGCATTGTTGAAAATCAATATAAAAGCAAAGTACAATTATTGTTCTGAAAATATATATTATTAGATATTATTCACATTAGAAATGAATACTCTCACTGTCTGCGCCGTGACTTCTTTCAAGATTAACATATCGAAATAATTCAAGAATATTATTATAAAATAACATTATAGCTACAGTTTAACAAGCATTCTTTTTTAATTTAAAAAGAAATTAAACAATTTATGGCGTGTTAAAATTTTTTATGGGATTTTCATGAAAAGTATACTTTTCAATTGTGTATAAAAAGTGTACGACAAACATTAAAAAAAAAAATAGGTCCATAGACTATAAATATAATATTATAAGAATCTTCTTGAATTTTTCAAATTTATTCTTTAATCATCATTTTTATTGACCATTGAACATTTAAAATAACAGCATCTTAAACGGAAGAACTGAACTTTATGCAAAACTATTTCCATGTTATCCTTATTTTATTAATTAATTAAAAAACAAATTCAATAGATATAAAGTTAAAAAATATTTATATAAATAGTATTCAATAATATGGTAATTGACTCATTCTAAATTGATATATTTCGTATAATATTGTGAAATATAAGTTAATTAAAAACCAGTCTTGAAAAAAATTCAAAAATTGATTGAAAAATAAGCCAGTTGTGGGCTTCTAAATTTGAAGATACGGATAGGGTTGGGTATATCCCTGTCTCTTATCCTCTTGTAGAATATAATGAGCAATATTAAAAATGACCTCACAACACAGTATTCCCGTCCTTGTCTAAAGATTAAATTTAAACTTTTATAACTCAGTCAATTTTTAAGATTATTAAAAAATTTATTCACTCTTCATCAGCTTGTACCTTGAAATTACGATTAATGAAATAAAAAAAATTTAGTCAAATACCTAATTAAAAAAGTTATTTATAATAATTGACAGAGGCTGTTTAATTACATTTTCCCAAATTCAACAGATGATTAAGATACAAATATGTATTGTCCTTCTAGAACGTTAATATTAATTTATTATTTGTACACCAGGCCGCAAACCTTTGAAACGTTTCTTGTACTCTTTTAAAATAATCGGAATCAATTTCAGCATTGGTTCAGCAGAAGAGTCACAGCCGTTTTCATACCAAGACTTTATCAGTTCTTCTACAACAAAATAATATTTTCGCTTCTTTTTCTTAAACACAGGAACTCTATTATTTCTTAGCATATTGCTATCGATAGGAAACTTAGGTATTCGTTCCAATTCTTCAATTAAATCATGTCTTCCTTTGTATCGTAGTAATTCTGTTATATAATTTGTGTCTGTTTCGTTTGATAATATCCCTTCACAGTAAAAAACTTGTAGATACGGCCTAAAAAACCAAGAATTCAATCTTTATAACGGTTAAGACGTATCGGGCGTAATGATAAAGAATATATGGGAATATACAATACTTACAATAATGTGTCACTGTAAGATGATATTTTCACACGGTTACTGACTATGTAGTTTATTAAGTTCACTTCATCGTTTGAATGCTTGAGTCTAAGACACAATCGATTAGAAGCCCTATTACGACACAAAGCTGCCACTAAAATGATAGGCTCTACAATGGTGTCTTTGTTTTTGCGAGATATATTTTGGAATTCTGCAAGATACGCTTTCCGTAGACCTGCAATTAAAATGGTAAAATTAATTTAACTTATTTAGCAATAGTCAAACTCTACTTCCTGTGAAAATGGACCTAAAATTACATAAATAAAATGAAGACCAAAAGAAAAGCTGGTATTTTTATATTTTCAAATAGTTTTACTGAGTGGCCAAAAACAAAATAGAATTTATGAACAGAATACAAAGTAAAGGAAAGCTACCATCGTAATTGCACATACACATATTATATTTTTACTTATAATTTAAATATATTAAGAATCGTTAATAGGGAAAAGAAGTGAAGTCTTTCTAGTAACGTACATATTTTAATCAATCAGAACGAATTGTTATGCTTAAATGTGTTGCAGTGTGTTATATAAAATTGTGTCCAAACACAATAATAGAAACTCAGGACATGAAGATTTAGTAATATCCATCCATAAAGTCTTTGTCCCATGGAAAATAGACAAATGAAAATTATGGATTAGGCCTATTAAAAGATATTCGTAAGTACATTTTTTCATCAAAAGTATTTAATTAATTAAAAAAATATATTGTCTAGCCTTTCATTAATTATGTTACTTTTGAATATCTTTGGCGTTAATTTTGTAGAAATTCATTATTCACAATTAAATTAAACTACGTGATGTAGTAGAAGGAAACATTCTTTGCTAATATCCCACCTGACGATGTTGTAATACAACGAAACCTAGGTCGTGATAATGAACTTAAAGAAAGTAGAAATAATACTACATCACGTAGTTTCATTCCATTGTGTACGTTACTTTTATTTAGATTATTATTTTCTGTCGCATACGTACAAGTTACTTGTACTAAACTCTGCATCTAGTCAATATTGATAACCTTCTCTTCGAATTTTAAATAATTAACATTTGTTTTGCAATTCTCATAATTTATGATGGCTTCATTATGCCATTTGATTTCAACAAGGTGTTTTTCATTGGCATTAGCAAGAAATTTTGCTTTAAATTTTAACCGTATTTTATCCATTTCTTGAAACTAAAAATAATGAATCGACATTGGCATATAAGTAACCAAAAGTTCTTTCTTATATTAGCTATGGCGCTGTGAACGTTTTATATGTGACATTTATGTTTCTTGCACTGTAAATATAAGAAATTAAAATAATAGTAAACATTTAAAGGAGTACATAATAACTTTTAGAAATTATTACAAAATATAATTAAAGTTCATTGCTTTTTAAGCATATTAGTGAAAAGAATGAAACTTAAAATATTAACTGAAAGTGATATTAATTTTCATATTTTTGTGTAAGTGAATAAAACATTCTTGCTTTTTCTGAGTTTTACACGGCTTTATCCGACGACCTCGAGTTTCATGGGTCATAACAATTCCTGCATTCGCTAGTGTTTTAATATACCTACTATATTGTTTACAAATAGCTTTTTGTAAATCTGTAGTTAATATGGAAAATTGTTGGTCATTTAGTCAGTTTATTCAGTAACGCTCAAACTGTTATTTCACATAGAAAGAGACAGGTAAAAATGGGCCTAATGTTTAAATTACTAACCTATATGACTTCCAATGCCAACTGCCATCATGGTTTCAATGACAACATCCCTCGACCTTAATTGGAGAATCATTTTCAGCTCATTCCATATTTGCTCCCCAGGTACAGTACGGAGCTTGACGGCATTTTTCATGATATTGACCAGTACGAGGCCTTCGTGGTTTGCGGGATTTTTAGCAATTTTACCATGAAATCTAAAGTAGCGCAATACCCTGTGGTAATTCCTCTTTATTGCGATATCTGAGTTCGTTATGAACCGCACTTTCTTCTCTTTTAAATCTTCATAGCCACTGAAGTGATCGTAAATGTTGCCTTTAAAATCTGAAACAGTAAAAATATAGTCATTCGGGGTTTTATAATTTAAAAATATAATTTAAAAAAAATTTGACTGCAAATTTTGTTTTTTTATTTTTAATTATTTACTATTCTAATGTTTATGGTAGCAGTGGGTAATATTAATGATTACATGGAACTGTGGTACATATTTAACCCTGCCAGTGTCTTAAAATTTTCTATTTATCACTCAAAAATACTGTGAAAACTATACCCTTTTGAATTCATTTTTTAAAATTGTCACATTTTTATTAAAAATAAAAATAAATTCAAGCTCTCTCTTTTTTCTATGATTGTATAATGTGTTGACATTTGTTTTTCATTACATTTAACTTTTTTTTTATTTCCACAAAAATGTCTGTGAAAGAAAAGAAACTTTGTACAAAACAACAAAGTTCAGGTCAAAAATATTACTTCCCAATTTTTTATGAAACTAAACCAAAAATTGTAATGTAATTTTCCGGGGTATTGTTCCATGAGGTGTAAACAATTTTAGAGTTAGTACCTTGCAGTCTAAATTTTAAATATTACCCACATTCAATAACCGTTTAAAATTCATTTAATTAAAATTATCTCTTGTACATAAACTATAATTTTATTTAAAACTAGAAAAACTATCTATCAGCTCAAGGTATTTTCTGCAAAAATTGCACAGCCTAAAAATCGGCTCAAAAACACTAAAAGTGTTAATATGCATAAAACAAGTGTAGTTAATCGCAATTAAATGAAACTATGTGATGTAGCATTATTTCTACTTTCTTTAAGCTCTTTACCAGGACCTAGGTTTCGTTGCATTACAACATCTTCAGGTGGGTTATTAGCAAAGATTCTAATAACAAATATCTTTGTTAATAACAGATATCTTTGCTAACAGCCCACCTGAAGATGTTGTAATACAACGAAACTTAGGCCTGGTAAAGAACTTAATGAAAGTAGAAATAATACTACATCACGTAGTTTCATTTAACTGTGAATAATAAATTTCTACAAAATTAACGCCAAATATATTAATAAGTGTAGTTAAATTAAACTGCTAGAACTGTAGAAGGGAAAAAAATGGGGAGCGATAGAGGAAGAACAGTTTACCACAGTTTTGATTTTGATGAAAGTGGTAAAGGAGTCCCTCTCTGGAAGGGATGTGAAAGGTTAAATTAACCCACAAACTGTCTACTATTTTGAACTGGGTGAATGCGTGGAGCAGAGAAAGAATTTATTGGGAAAGAAATTAATCTTTTTTTAACATCTTAATTACATTATTATACAAAATAAATGTGTACTGCATTTCTCTAACTAAACAAATTAATTGAAGGAAATAAAAAATTAAATTCATATAAACTAAAAAATATGCACAATAGTTTCATTATGATTAATACTAAAAAACAATTAAATTGATTGAAATTGGATTTTAAATGAAACGAATTTCATACTATAGGGAAAACTGACAGTTATTTTAATACAACAATATTAAAATTTTAGGAAATTCTTACATTCATTCTATATAACTATGTATAACGTTTTTTGTTTTCAGAAATTTCTTATCTTGGTCCTTAAATCTAAAATGATTTTTGTCTATTGTCTGTCTCTTTGTTCGAATATAACGCAACAACCACTGAACTAATTTTAATGGAATTTTCAATGTTTTATAAATATGACTTTGGGTTAAAACTTAGTATCAGTAGTACATTTACATTTTTATACTTTCAAATAGGGTTCTCAGAAATAAATTTCCATAGGAATGTTACACCGGTGTATAGACAAAATTTTGTACTATAACATGAATGTTGTTTCATTTAGATCACTGAAGGACAACTAGAGGTATAACACAACATCAGTATGTGCTCTCATGCTAAATATACAGAAAAATATGTTGGATGTAATTCTTACTGAATCAATTTTATATGACCAAATATATTAGATCATTTCAGGTAGTTTGTTAAATTCTACATAAAAAAATTATGCTTCGAAATAGACAATTAGATAAAGCAAATGAAGGATATGCTACTAAATACCCCAGAAAGTTTTTAAAATCTGAGAATCGGATTACTCATGGGGACAAATCAAACAAGTCTAAACTTGAAGGAGTTACGTTGTGTCATTTTGGAGTTCTAGTAACCACCTTCCAGCTCGATCATCAAACTCTAGATACCATCTAGAACCAAAGTATTCATAGTAACAAATCAAACGAGCCCAAAATCAAGAGGTCACATTGTGTCAATGCGGAGTTCCGCAGGACAGACATATTCTATTACCTATATCATTAAACTCTGGATATTACCTAGGACCAGATTACTCACTGAGACAAATTAAATAAGCCCAGATGTGACAGAGCTATATTGTGTATTATGGAGTTCCAGTGACCACCTTCTGGCTCTATCATCAGACACTGGATACTATCCAGGACCAAAGTATTCAGTAAAATATAGAGATAAATAAAGCGAGTCTAAATTTGAGGAGGTCACATTGTATCATTGTCGAGTGCCAGTGAGTATCTTCCGGCTCCAACCCCGAACCCTCAATACTATCAAGATCTAAGTACTGAAAAGACAAATCAAGTGAGCTCAAACTTAAAAGAGTAACATCATATCATTGCAGAGCTCCCGTCACCAAAAGATATGAGCCTCACCTACATAAGTTAACGGACGAGGTGCATACAGTCCTATACCTACATTCCACTCTTTTATGTGTTACACAATTTTAACATGACAGAATGACTCAGACATCACTAAAGAAATTTCACTTTAAACAGTATATTGTTACTTAATTTAACACTATTTTTATATTTATCAGTCAAAGTAAAAAAAAGGAGGATCAGCCTCAAAGTGTGTTAGAAGTGAAAATTCTTTATAAATTAAAATATAGAAGGAAAATATTAATGTAATTGTATAATAAAAACAATAAAATTTTATTGACACAAAACATTCCATCTCTCTGTCTCCTCTTCCTTCGTACCATCCATAACCATTATTACTTTCTCTGTCCACTACTGATGTGTTTACATTTTGTTAAGATCTTATTATTCAACATACTATTTTACACTAACATCTCATTGATCATAAGAACTACTTTAAAGTAACAAAATGGCCATCATATAATATGTTTTAATGTTTGAAGTAATTAAACTTTTATAGTGCAAAGTACTTTCTACTTAATATACTTTGGTCTAACTCTAAAGTGACCTATTATACTATTGTAAGTGATATAATATGCTATACATATAAATTTTGTGTTCTACTGAGTAGAACATAAAGTTATAAAGAGTCAATTCTGGTTTAAAATTAATATAACTTTAAACCAACCTAGAAACATAGCATTTATAGTGAAGTCCCTTTTCTCAGCATCCAATCTCCAATCCATTTCAGTAGGTCGTCCAGGTGTAGCTACTTTGATTTGACATATCTCTAACTCTTGTGAAGTATTAATGGTCACTATAATGATGCCGTACTTTTCACTTCTTAAATCGACTGTTTGAATATTTTCTTTAGCGAAAATATCTTTAATTTCTTCAGTTGTTGCAGTAGTAGCAAAATTTAAGTTTCTAGGCTTTTCACCAATTAGTAAATCTCTGGAAATGTTTATAAAAATCTTAACAATGAGTTAAAGTATATGTGTTTTGAGGTAATGGAATATCATGAATGAAATGTAAAACTTCTCATAGCTATTTTGTGGAAGGTATTATCGAGATTTATAAAGAATGAGAGGAATATAAATATGACAAGTGCTTTTTAAGTAACACGGAAGTATAAAAATAAAACTTAAAAAAATGATGGGCCAAAATAGTTTCTAAATAGATAATTCAATTTTATCTACTTCAAGTACTTCGATATTTTTAGAAGGAGACTGGCAGAAATGTGTTATAGATACAGCATATAATTTTTTAAAAAGCTGGTGTTTTTAAAATAACAAATAAAAAAACAAAAAATTTGGCGATTAAAAATTGTGAAGGAGCAAAAAATTGAATATACTTTACAACCATAATACAAATAAACACGCATATATTATATTTTTCGAGAATTTTCAATAAATTATTAAATGAAGTACATCAAGTAACTTTTTAAAATATTATGAAATATAGTCAATATTATTGTTTTTATAATGTGTAGCCATTACCTAAATTATTTAAACATAAACTGTCAATTGTTATTGACAGAACGAAATGTCAAATAATGTCAATATTATCAATATATTTCTGTAATATATTCGTTTTATTTTGTCCAGTCAATATGAGTGTCTAGCTATTTTCGAGCTTTACGTCGGGACAAAATCTGCACTTAGTTTCATCTTGTTAGTTCATAGAATACAGTAGAAATAGCATTTAAAAACTATTATGAAAATAACCGGACTTAATAAAATAAATTGAAGATTCCTCAAATGTCTGATTTTGGCGATTAAAATAAAACTTTAAAGGGCTTATCATTCCTACGCCATAACACCTGCGCCCCAACATTATATAGAATTTTTGGCCGGTCTCCTTTGTGAATTTTTTATAGTTGTTACATTTTTCTAAAACTAACAAGGAAATAACTTGGTAAAAATTTTTTGCAAATAGAAACCACTGGTACAGACAAGACAAACCGATAAACAAATGACAATTACGTGTTTGTAATCCTGTACTATATGGTGAAATAATCAAAATTGTATGCTGGGAATTATAAACGAATAGTTTTGGGGACAAGTAAAATGACCGAAAGTGAAATTTCCATTGTTTTCACTTATTTGATTGCAAGAAAACTTCTGCTAAATATTATTTTGGATAGCTACAAAGTTTATTCACGGTTTATTTATTTTTTCAAAGAAATTATGATATTGTAATGAATAATTTCTATAATTTTTTAGCTTTTTATTTTGTCATTAATGCTTAATATAATAATCGGTAAACTTTATACGTAAAAAACAATAAAATTTAAAAGAAGCAAAAAAGCTGTGAACTGTGATGACATCTGTTACAATTATGCTCGCCAGGGTAAAATAAATTCTTAAGTTAATTTTTTACTTATCAAATTGCATGTAGTCTTTATAAATGC
Source organism: Druceiella hillmani (assembly GCA_039881145.1). NCBI lineage: Eukaryota > Metazoa > Arthropoda > Insecta > Lepidoptera > Hepialidae > Druceiella > Druceiella hillmani. Next base: position 7,085,664 of record JAYKKI010000058.1, on the reverse strand, counting down.
CATAACATAATTTATGATAAGTGTTATTTGAATTTAAAAAATATTGTTTTATTTTAAATAAAGAATGGGGCAATACACTCTTTGTAAAATGATATATAAATTAAAAATAATATATAAAATAAAAATATAGATATATAAATTAATTGTTTTGAAACATTTTAAAAAATTATTTTCATAACTAAACTATACTCAAACTTATCTTTGATAAATATCAATTGCAGGAACGATAAGTAACATTCCAGCGAGTTTTTCATAATTAATAAATTAAGATTTGCATATATTGAATTTATTAAATCGCTATACTTAAATAAATGTTTATTTTTAATATGGTTCATAAAGTATATTGTTTATACGTTGGAATAAATTAAAAAGTACAACAAAAATTCTCACCTTACTGCCCCGCCTACAATTCGAATTTCGTATTTGTATTTATTGAAAATTTCCTCCAACTTCATAACATCTTGCGTCAGTATAGAATTCAGTGCAGATTTGTTGAGTTTATACTTTTTTAAATTTTCTCTATTCTCTTTATTAACGCTGTTAAAGTTAGCCATTTTGAACACAATAACACTTTGGCCACAGAGTAACAACGCTTTGGCAGTGTGTCAAGTACTAATGAAATTTTTATTTACGCCGTTATCAATATATAATTCAATTCATAGAGGAAAGTGGTTGAATAATGATTATTTGTAAAACTATGTACAAATTCATTCATTCGTTTTATTAGTTATTATTTTTAAGCTTTTTCAATTAATGTTAATAATGTTTAGAAATTAAAAACAGAAAAGCATAAGTTTGAAATGAGTTGTTTTACAATGTACTTGTAAAGTTTTGATTTGACAAGTACTTGTAAAGTTTATACAAACGTCGGATTTTAATTTCTTGCTTTACCTCAACTGTCACAACATTGCTTTTGTTGTATAGCGCGAAAAGAAGGTTCACTTCTCAAATAGAATCATTATTTTAATTTACAGTTACAATCACAGGAAAATATTTCGTTAGAACTCATTTTGCAAAAATCATGTTACTTATAATATATAATTTTACAAATCAATGCTTTCAACAAAAAAGATTATCGCTCATGCTTAATATAACAATAATTTAAAAAATCAGGTATAAGTCTGATTTAGCGAAACTGCGAATTTCCCTTGTTTTGTTTTAAATGAAAGAATATTTGAAATATGTATTTTTTATGGAGAAACGCTTTTCAGTCGGTTGTCAAACATACATTTCATAACCTCTCTTTACGCGATCTTTTTTATGCGTTTTCATATTTTATTTTTTTATATAAATTCCTCTTTGTATGTGCAAATTCAGTGTTTAGTGTTACTAAGAATGGCAATTAGATCGAAATCTTATAACTTACACTTCCTTGGAAAACCCTACTTTTGCGCGGAAATTTTTTGCGGGAATAAGATAATTGCGACCGAACCTTAAAATTTGTAGGTACTTCATTTTTTACCTATATTCTTTTCGCGTCTTCGCTAAACCAGTGATGTCAGTGTAATGTCAACAAGTATTTAGAACATGCTTCGTTAAATACTTTACTGAATGTCATATAGTTCACATAGTTATAATTAACCGTTTTCATATTGTTAAATTGTTCGCGATTAACGTGTTTTATGATACTACGAATTAAATGTGGCATTCTAATTTCGAAACGCTATTGATTCTATGTCAAATGTGCTTTTACTATTGACAAACTACGAATGTCAAAATATTTATGTTATATATCAGATTTTTTACCCAAGTAAATGTTAATTGTTTTTCTTGAGTATAAATTAAGTTAAGCAAACTACTGTCAAGCTGAAAATTGTAAATATCTACGAAATCTATGCATATTTATCTTTATATAATTTATCTATGCAAATCTACGAAATTCTATGCATATTTAGTATTTTATGATGACACAAACGATAGCAATAAATCAACCAATTTATAAAAATTATTCATTTCAAAAACACAGTTTTGCATAGGAAACATTTTATTAAAAAAATGTTTCTTTGTAAAATAAATAGTAAGCAATGTTTGTAACTATTAAAAAAATTATTCAAAGTTTGATTTTTAATTAAAGACAAATAAAAAAAAGTTTTCGTTAATGTGATTATTTTATTCTTTCTCGTGTGTTGATTAGATTAAAAGTATTTATGTTTTTTACAGATGTTAAAATTACATCAGGAAACGTAAAAAAATATTGCGAAATTAAATATTTTATTTCAGAAATACTTGTGTTCTCGTTTAGCCCACTCAACTCTACGTCTATTCTCGATAGTACGGGAAACCCCGACCATAGACTTCGTCGCAATTAGTATAAATTAAATTCAAATTAATCGATATTTCAATTTTATGCATTTAGCATAATTATTAGTATTTCACCATAAAGGTAAATTGATGTTTATTCTATAATATAATTTATTATTTGAAAAATCAAAAACATGATCTTTGTTAATTATGGAGCGAACAATTTTTATAGGTATGTTATGACATACCATGACAATAATATGGATCACGCAATTTTAGTATGTATCTAAATAAAGAAATGACTAATGCAACAAAGTTGCCAATATTCCGTATGTTTCTCCGTATTTGTAAGGATTTGGAAAGTCGAATAAGGATGACTCATGATTACGGATTTTTAAACGATTCTATATATAGATAACATCATACAAACTCATAATAAATTATATGCGAAACACACTTTGACAAATTTTTCGTCTTGAATATTTTTAATTTATTATTATGTGATTGATATTTAATCTCATGGCAACACCAGAGGAATACATGTTAATACTAAGGAAATCCCCTGAAAAGTTTAATATTCATAGCCATGAAACAAAACAAGAATACAAGCAGTCTATTTTATACTTTTTTAAGTGAAATGAAAGAGGTTATTTGTTCGTTGGTAAAAAATTTAATTCACTCATTATATTAATAAAAAAAAATAGAAATACGCTCGCATCAAATAAAATTTTAGTATTTTAAGTTAATAGTAAATAAATATTTTTGGTTTTTTTTTTATTAAAACGTGTAGCAGGAATGAAAACAATGGCTGGATATGCAAAAAAATCACGCATCACACAGTATTTTAACGAAGATTGGTTAACTGAGACTTCTTTCAAGATTTGACTCATACATAACTAAATGGGAGATTCGTTTATATGAAGAAAGTAATGTTATTGAACAGTGCTGAAATTTTCCCTTGTTATAGACGAAAGTACTAATATGGGATATATCATACACCTTTGCTTTGTAGTAAGATATTTCAATCATGTGAAAAGAACCGACTAATTCCAGTTCAAGGTGCAACTGCTCAAATTTTGTATGATCTTTTTATTTGAAATTTTAGTTTTAATTTATTTTTATTGAATTAAAAAAGCGCATTGTTGAACATCAATATAAAAGCAAAGTACAATTATTGTTCTGAAAATATATATATATTATTAGATATTATTCACAACATTAGAAATTAATACTCTCATTGTCTGCGCCGTGACTTCTTTCAAGATTAATATATCAAAATAATTCAAGAATATTATTATAAAATAACATTATAGCTACAGTTTAATAAGTATTCTTTTTTAATTTAAAAAGATATTAAACAATTTATGGCGTGTTAAAATTTTTTATGGGATTTTCATGAAAAGTATACTTTTCAATTGTGTATAAAAAGTGTACGACAAACATTAAAAAAAAAAATAGGTCCATAGACTATAAATATAATATTATAAGAATCTTCTTGAATTTTTCAAATTTATTCTTTAATCATCATTTTTATTGACCATTGAACATTTAAAATAACAGCATCTTAAATGGAAGAACTGAACTTTATGCAAAACTATTTCCATGTTATCCTTATTTTATTAATTAATTAAAAAACAAATTCAATAGATATAAAGTTAAAAAATATTTATATAAATAGTATTCAATAATGTGGTAGTTGACTCATTCTAAATTTTGATATATTTTGTATAATATTGTGAAATATAAGTTAATTAAAAACCAGTCTTGAAAAAAATTCAAAAATTGATTGAAAAATAAGCCAATTGTGGGCTTCTAAATTTGAAGATACGGATAGAGTTGTGTATATCCCTGTCTCTTATCCTCTTGTAGAATATAATGTGCAATATTAAAAATGACCTCACAACACAGTATTCCCGTCCTTGTCTAAGGATTAAATTTAAACTTTTATAACTCAGTCAATTTTTAAGATTATTAAAAAATTTATTCACTCTTCATCAGCTTGTACCTTGAAATTATGATTAATGAAATAAAAAAATTCAGTCAAATATCCAATTAAAAAAGTTATTTATAATAATTGACAGAGGCTGTTTAATTTCATTTTCCCAAATTCAACAGATGGTTGATGATTAAGATACAAGTACATATTGTCCTTCTAGAACGTTAATATTAATTTATTATTTGTACACCAGGCCGCAAACCTTTGAAACGTTTCTTGTACTCTTTTAAAATAATCGGAATCAATTTCAGCATTGGTTCAGCAGAAGAGTCACAGCCGTTTTCATACCAAGACTTTATCAGTTCTTCTACAACAAAATAATATTTTCGCTTCTTTTTCTTAAACACAGGAACTCCATTATTTCTTAGCATATTGCTATCGATAGGAAACTTAGGTATTTGTTCCAATTCTTCAATTAAATCCTGTCTTCCTTTGTATCGTAGTAATTCTGTTACATATTTTGTGTCTGTTTCATTTGGTAATATCCCTTCACAGTAAAAAACTTGTAGATACGGCCTAAAAAATCGAGAATTCAATCTTTATAATGGTTAAGACGTATCGGGCGTAATGATAAAGAATAAATGGGAATATACAATACTTACAATAATGTGTCACTGCAAGATGGTATTTTCACACGGTTACTGACTATGTAGTTTATTAAGTTCACTTCATCGTTTGAAAGCTTGAGTCTATGACACAATGGATTAGAAGCCCTATTACGACACAAAGCTGCCACTAAAATGATAGGCTCTACAATGGTGTCTTTATTTTTGCGAGATATATTTTGGAATTCTGCAAGATACGCTTTCCGTAAACCTGCAATTAAAATGGTAAAATTAATTTAACTTATTTAGCAATAGTCAAACTCTACTTCCTGTGAAAATGGACCTAAAATTACATATAAAATGAAGGCCAAAAGAAAAGCTGGTATTTTTATATTTTCAAATAGTTTTACTGAGTGGCCAAAAACAAAATAGAATTTATGAACAGAATACAAAGTAAAGGAAAGCTACCATCGTAATTGCACATGCTTATATTATATTTTTACTTATAATTTAAATATATTAAGAATTGTTAATAGGGAAAAGAAGTGAAGTCTTTCTAGTAACGTACATATTTTAATCAATCAGAACGAATTGTTATGCTTAAATGTGTTGCAGTGTGTTATATAAAATGGTGTCCAAACACAATAATAGAAACTCAGGACATGAAGATTTAGTAATATCCATCCATAAAGTCTTTGTCCCATGGAAAGTAGGCAAATGAAAATTATGGATTAGGCCTATTAAAAGATATTCGTAAGTACATTTTTTCATCAAAAGTATTTAATTAATTAAAAAAATATATTGTCTAGCCTTTCATTAATTATGTTACTTTTGAATATCTTTGGCGTTAATTTTGTAGAAATTCATTATTCACAATTAAATTAAACTACGTGATGTAGTAGAAGGAAACATTCTTTGCTAATATCCCACCTGACGATGTTGTAATACAACGAAACCTAGGTCGTGATAATGAACTTAAAGAAAGTAGAAATAATACTACATCACGTAGTTTCATTCCATTGTGTACGTTACTTTTATTTAGATTATTATTTTCTGTCGCATACGTACAAGTTACTTGTACTAAACTCTGCATCTAGTCAATATTGATAACCTTCTCTTCGAATTTTAAATAATTAACATTTGTTTTGCAATTCTCATAATTTATGATGGCTTCATTATGCCATTTGATTTCAACAAGGTGTTTTTCATTGGCATTAGCAAGAAATTTTGCTTTAAATTTTAACCGTATTTTATCCATTTCTTGAAACTAAAAATAATGAATGAATGTTTTATATGTGACATTTATGTTTCTTGCACTGTAAATATAAGAAATTAAAATAATAGTAAACATTTAAAGGAGTACATAATAACTTTTAGAAATTATTACAAAATATAATTAAAGTTCATTGCTTTTTAAGCATATTAGTGAAAAGAATGAAACTTAAAATATTAACTGAAAGTGATATTAATTTTCATATTTTTGTGTAAGTGAATAAAACATTCTTGCTTTTTCTGAGTTTTACACGGCTTTATCCGACGACCTCGAGTTTCATGGGTCATAACAATTCCTGCATTCGCTAGTGTTTTAATATACCTACTATATTGTTTACAAATAGCTTTTTGTAAATCTGTAGTTAATATGGAAAATTGTTTGTCATTTAGTCAGTTTATTCAGTAACGCTCAAACTGTTATTTCACATAGAAAGAGACAGGTAAAAATGGGCCTAATGTTTAAATTACTAACCTATATGACTTCCAATGCCAACTGCCATCATGGTTTCAATGACAACATCCCTCGACCTTAATTGGAGAATCATTTTCAGCTCATTCCATATTTGCTCCCCAGGTACAGTACGGAGCTTGACGGCATTTTTCATGATATTGACCAGTACGAGGCCTTCGTGGTTTGCGGGATTTTTAGCAATTTTACCATGAAATCTAAAGTAGCGCAATACCCTGTGGTAATTCCTCTTTATTGCGATATCTGAGTTCGTTATGAACCGCACTTTCTTCTCTTTTAAATCTTCATAGCCACTGAAGTGATCGTAAATGTTGCCTTTAAAATCTGAAACAGTAAAAATATAGTCATTCGGGGTTTTATAATTTAAAAATATAATTTAAAAAAAATTTGACTGCAAATTTTGTTTTTTTATTTTTAATTATTTACTATTCTAATGTTTATGGTAGCAGTGGGTAATATTAATGATTACATGGAACTGTGGTACATATTTAACCCTGCCAGTGTCTTAAAATTTTCTATTTATCACTCAAAAATACTGTGAAAACTATACCCTTTTGAATTCATTTTTTAAAATTGTCACATTTTTATTAAAAATAAAAATAAATTCAAGCTCTCTCTTTTTTCTATGATTGTATAATGTGTTGACATTTGTTTTTCATTACATTTAACTTTTTTTTTACTTCCACAAAAATGTCTGTGAAAGAAAAGAAACTTTGTACAAAACAACAAAGTTCAGGTCAAAAATATTACTTCCCAATTTTTTATGAAACTAAACCAAAAATTGTAATGTAATTTTCCGGGGTATTGTTCCATGAGGTGTAAACAATTTTAGAGTTAGTACCTTGCAGTCTAAATTTTAAATATTACCCACATTCAATAACCGTTTAAAATTCATTTAATTAAAATTATCTCTTGTACATAAACTATAATTTTATTTAAAACTAGAAAAACTATCTATCAGCTCAAGGTATTTTCTGCAAAAATTGCACAGCCTAAAAATCGGCTCAAAAACACTAAAAGTGTTAATATGCATAAAACAAGTGTAGTTAATCGCAATTAAATGAAACTATGTGATGTAGCATTATTTCTACTTTCTTTAAGCTCTTTACCAGGACCTAGGTTTCGTTGCATTACAACATCTTCAGGTGGGTTATTAGCAAAGATTCTAATAACAAATATCTTTGTTAATAACAGATATCTTTGCTAACAGCCCACCTGAAGATGTTGTAATACAACGAAACTTAGGCCTGGTAAAGAACTTAATGAAAGTAGAAATAATACTACATCACGTAGTTTCATTTAACTGTGAATAATAAATTTCTACAAAATTAACGCCAAATATATTAATAAGTGTAGTTAAATTAAACTGCTAGAACTGTAGAAGGGAAAAAAATGGGGAGCGATAGAGGAAGAACAGTTTACCACAGTTTTGATTTTGATGAAAGTGGTAAAGGAGTCCCTCTCTGGAAGGGATGTGAAAGGTTAAATTAACCCACAAACTGTCTACTATTTTGAACTGGGTGAATGTGTGGAGCAGAGAAAGAATTTATTGGGAAAGAAATTAATCTTTTTTTAACATCTTAATTACATTATTATACAAAATAAATGTGTACTGCATTTCTCTAACTAAACAAATTAATTGAAGGAAATAAAAAATTAAATTCATATAAACTAAAAAATATGCACAATAGTTTCATTATGATTAATACTAAAAAACAATTAAATTGATTGAAATTGGATTTTAAATGAAACGAATTTCATACTATAGGGAAAACTGACAGTTATTTTAATACAACAATATTAAAATTTTAGGAAATTCTTACATTCATTCTATATAACTATGTATAACGTTTTTTGTTTTCAGAAATTTCTTATCTTGGTCCTTAAATCTAAAATGATTTTTGTCTATTGTCTGTCTCTTTGTTCGAATATAACGCAACAACCACTGAACTAATTTTAATGGAATTTTCAATGTTTTATAAATATGACTTTGGGTTAAAACTTAGTATCAGTAGTACATTTACATTTTTATACTTTCAAATAGGGTTCTCAGAAATAAATTTCCATAGGAATGTTACACCGGTGTATAGACAAAATTTTGTACTATAACATGAATGTTGTTTCATTTAGATCACTGAAGGACAACTAGAGGTATAACACAACATCAGTATGTGCTCTCATGCTAAATATACAGAAAAATATGTTGGATGTAATTATTACTGAATCAATTTTATATGACCAAATATATTAGATCATTTCAGGTAGTTTGTTAAATTCTACATAAAAAAATTATGCTTCGAAATAGACAATTAGATAAAGCAAATGAAGGATATGCTACTAAATACCCCAGAAAGTTTTTAAAATCTGAGAATCGGATTACTCATGGGGACAAATCAAACAAGTCTAAACTTGAAGGAGTTACGTTGTGTCATTTTGGAGTTCTAGTAACCACCTTCCAGCTCGATCATCAAACTCTAGATACCATCTAGAACCAAAGTATTCATAGTAACAAATCAAACGAGCCCAAAATCAAGAGGTCACATTGTGTCAATGCGGAGTTCCGCAGGACAGACATATTCTATTACCTATATCATTAGACTCTGGATATTACCTAGGACCAGATTACTCACTGAGACAAATTAAATAAGCCCAGATGTGACAGAGCTATATTGTGTATTATGGAGTTCCAGTGACCACCTTCTGGCTCTATCATCAGACACTGGATACTATCCAGGACCAAAGTATTCAGTAAAATATAGAGATAAATAAAGCGAGTCTAAATTTGAGGAGGTCACATTGTATCATTGTCGAGTGCCAGTGAGTATCTTCCGGCTCCAACCCCGAACCCTCAATACTATCAAGATCTAAGTACTGAAAAGACAAATCAAGTGAGCTCAAACTCAAAAGAGTAACATCATATCATTGCAGAGCTCCCGTCACCAAAAGATATGAGCCTCACCTACATAAGTTAACGGACGAGGTGCATACAGTCCTATACCTACATTCCACTCTTTTATGTGTTACACAATTTTAACATGACAGAATGACTCAGACATCACTAAAGAAATTTCACTTTAAACAGTATATTGTTACTTAATTTAACACTATTTTTATATTTATCAGTCAAAGTAAAAAAAAGGAGGATCAGCCTCAAAGTGTGTTAGAAGTGAAAATTCTTTATAAATTAAAATATAGAAGGAAAATATTAATGTAATTGTATAATAAAAACAATAAAATTTTATTGACACAAAACATTCCATCTCTCTGTCTCCTCTTCCTTCGTACCATCCATAACCATTATTACTTTCTCTGTCCACTACTGATGTGTTTACATTTTGTTAAGATCTTATTATTCAACATACTATTTTACACTAACATCTCATTGATCATAAGAACTACTTTAAAGTAACAAAATGGCCATCATATAATATGTTTTAATGTTTGAAGTAATTAAACTTTTATAGTGCAAAGTACTTTCTACTTAATATATACTTCGGTCTAACTCTAAAGTGACCTATTATACTATTGTAAGTGATATAATATGCTATACATATAAATTTTGTGTTCTACTGAGTAGAACATAAAGTTATAAAGAGTCAATTCTGGTTTAAAATTAATATAACTTTAAACCAACCTAGAAACATAGCATTTATAGTGAAGTCCCTTTTCTCAGCATCCAATCTCCAATCCATTTCAGTAGGTCGTCCAGGTGTAGCTACTTTGATTTGACATATCTCTAACTCTTGTGAAGAATTAATGGTCACTATAATGATGCCGTACTTTTCACTTCTTAAAGCGACTGTTTGAATATTTTCTTTAGCGAAAATATCTTTAATTTCTTCAGTTGTTGCAGTAGTAGCAAAATTTAAGTTTCTAGGCTTTTCACCAATTAGTAAATCTCTGGAAATGTTTATAAAAATCTTAACAATGAGTTAAAGTATATGTGTTTTGAGGTAATGGAATATCATGAATGAAATGTAAAACTTCTCATAGCTATTTTGTGGAAGGTATTATCGAGATTTATAAAGAATGAGAGGAATATAAATATGACAAGTGCTTTTTAAGTAACACGGAAGTATAAAAATAAAATTTAAAAAAATGATGGGCCAAAATAGTTTCTAAATAGATAATTCAATTTTATCTACTTCAAGTACTTCGATATTTTTAGAAGGAGACTGGCAGAAATGTGTTATAGATACAGCATATAATTTTTTAAAAAGCTGGTGTTTTTAAAATAACAAATAAAAAAACAAAAAATTTGGCGATTAAAAATTGTGAAGGAGCAAAAAATTGAATATACTTTACAACCATAATACAAATAAACACGCATATATTATATTTTTCGAGAATTTTCAATAAATTATTAAATGAAGTACATCAAGTAACTTTTTAAAATATTATGAAATATAGTCAATATTATTGTTTTTATAATGTGTAGCCATTACCTAAATTATTTAAACATAAACTGTCAATTGTTATTGACAGAACGAAATGTCAAATAATGTCAATATTATCAATATATTTCTGTAATATATTCGTTTTATTTTGTCCAGTCAATATGAGTGTCTAGCTATTTTCGAGCTTTACGTCGGGACAAAATCTGCACTTAGTTTCATCTTGTTAGTTCATAGAATACAGTAGAAATAGCATTTAAAAACTATTATGAAAATAACCGGACTTAATAAAATAAATTGAAGATTCCTCAAATGTCTGATTTTGGCGATTAAAATAAAACTTTAAAGGGCTTATCATTCCTACGCCATAACACCTGCGCCCCAACATTATATAGAATTTTTGGCCGGTCTCCTTTGTGAATTTTTTATAGTTGTTACATTTTTCTAAAACTAACAAGGAAATAACTTGGTAAAAATTTTTTGCAAATAGAAACCACTGGTACAGACAAGACAAACCGATAAACAAATGACAATTACGTGTTTGTAATCCTGTACTATATGGTGAAATAATCAAAATTGTATGCTGGGAATTATAAACGAATAGTTTTGGGGACAAGTAAAATGACCGAAAGTGAAATTTCCATTGTTTTCACTTATTTGATTGCAAGAAAACTTCTGCTAAATATTATTTTGGATAGCTACAAAGTTTATTCACGGTTTATTTATTTTTTCAAAGAAATTATGATATTGTAATGAATAATTTCTATAATTTTTTAGCTTTTTATTTTGTCATTAATGCTTAATATAATAATCGGTAAACTTTATACGTAAAAAACAATAAAATTTAAAAGAAGCAAAAAAGCTGTGAACTGTGATGACATCTGTTACAATTATGCTCGCCAGGGTAAAATAAATTCTTAAGTTAATTTTTTACTTATCAAATTGCATGTAGTCTTTATAAATGCCATAACATAATTTATGATAAGTGTTATTTGAATTTAAAAAATATTGTTTTATTTTAAATAAAGAATGGGGCAATACACTCTTTGTAAAATGATATATAAATTAAAAATAATATATAAAATAAAAATATAGATATATAAATTAATTGTTTTGAAACATTTTAAAAAATTATTTTCATAACTAAACTATACTCAAACTTATCTTTGATAAATATCAATTGCAGGAACGATAAGTAACATTCCAGCGAGTTTTTCATAATTAATAAATTAAGATTTGCATATATTGAATTTATTAAATCGCTATACTTAAATAAATGTTTATTTTTAATATGGTTCATAAAGTATATTGTTTATACGTTGGAATAAATTAAAAAGTACAACAAAAATTCTCACCTTACTGCCCCGCCTACAATTCGAATTTCGTATTTGTATTTATTGAAAATTTCCTCCAACTTCATAACATCTTGCGTCAGTATAGAATTCAGTGCAGATTTGTTGAGTTTATACTTTTTTAAATTTTCTCTATTCTCTTTATTAACGCTGTTAAAGTTAGCCATTTTGAACACAATAACACTTTGGCCACAGAGTAACAACGCTTTGGCAGTGTGTCAAGTACTAATGAAATTTTTATTTACGCCGTTATCAATATATAATTCAATTCATAGAGGAAAGTGGTTGAATAATGATTATTTGTAAAACTATGTACAAATTCATTCATTCGTTTTATTAGTTATTATTTTTAAGCTTTTTCAATTAATGTTAATAATGTTTAGAAATTAAAAACAGAAAAGCATAAGTTTGAAATGAGTTGTTTTACAATGTACTTGTAAAGTTTTGATTTGACAAGTACTTGTAAAGTTTATACAAACGTCGGATTTTAATTTCTTGCTTTACCTCAACTGTCACAACATTGCTTTTGTTGTATAGCGCGAAAAGAAGGTTCACTTCTCAAATAGAATCATTATTTTAATTTACAGTTACAATCACAGGAAAATATTTCGTTAGAACTCATTTTGCAAAAATCATGTTACTTATAATATATAATTTTACAAATCAATGCTTTCAACAAAAAAGATTATCGCTCATGCTTAATATAACAATAATTTAAAAAATCAGGTATAAGTCTGATTTAGCGAAACTGCGAATTTCCCTTGTTTTGTTTTAAATGAAAGAATATTTGAAATATGTATTTTTTATGGAGAAACGCTTTTCAGTCGGTTGTCAAACATACATTTCATAACCTCTCTTTACGCGATCTTTTTTATGCGTTTTCATATTTTATTTTTTTATATAAATTCCTCTTTGTATGTGCAAATTCAGTGTTTAGTGTTACTAAGAATGGCAATTAGATCGAAATCTTATAACTTACACTTCCTTGGAAAACCCTACTTTTGCGCGGAAATTTTTTGCGGGAATAAGATAATTGCGACCGAACCTTAAAATTTGTAGGTACTTCATTTTTTACCTATATTCTTTTCGCGTCTTCGCTAAACCAGTGATGTCAGTGTAATGTCAACAAGTATTTAGAACATGCTTCGTTAAATACTTTACTGAATGTCATATAGTTCACATAGTTATAATTAACCGTTTTCATATTGTTAAATTGTTCGCGATTAACGTGTTTTATGATACTACGAATTAAATGTGGCATTCTAATTTCGAAACGCTATTGATTCTATGTCAAATGTGCTTTTACTATTGACAAACTACGAATGTCAAAATATTTATGTTATATATCAGATTTTTTACCCAAGTAAATGTTAATTGTTTTTCTTGAGTATAAATTAAGTTAAGCAAACTACTGTCAAGCTGAAAATTGTAAATATCTACGAAATCTATGCATATTTATCTTTATATAATTTATCTATGCAAATCTACGAAATTCTATGCATATTTAGTATTTTATGATGACACAAACGATAGCAATAAATCAACCAATTTATAAAAATTATTCATTTCAAAAACACAGTTTTGCATAGGAAACATTTTATTAAAAAAATGTTTCTTTGTAAAATAAATAGTAAGCAATGTTTGTAACTATTAAAAAAATTATTCAAAGTTTGATTTTTAATTAAAGACAAATAAAAAAAAGTTTTCGTTAATGTGATTATTTTATTCTTTCTCGTGTGTTGATTAGATTAAAAGTATTTATGTTTTTTACAGATGTTAAAATTACATCAGGAAACGTAAAAAAATATTGCGAAATTAAATATTTTATTTCAGAAATACTTGTGTTCTCGTTTAGCCCACTCAACTCTACGTCTATTCTCGATAGTACGGGAAACCCCGACCATAGACTTCGTCGCAATTAGTATAAATTAAATTCAAATTAATCGATATTTCAATTTTATGCATTTAGCATAATTATTAGTATTTCACCATAAAGGTAAATTGATGTTTATTCTATAATATAATTTATTATTTGAAAAATCAAAAACATGATCTTTGTTAATTATGGAGCGAACAATTTTTATAGGTATGTTATGACATACCATGACAATAATATGGATCACGCAATTTTAGTATGTATCTAAATAAAGAAATGACTAATGCAACAAAGTTGCCAATATTCCGTATGTTTCTCCGTATTTGTAAGGATTTGGAAAGTCGAATAAGGATGACTCATGATTACGGATTTTTAAACGATTCTATATATAGATAACATCATACAAACTCATAATAAATTATATGCGAAACACACTTTGACAAATTTTTCGTCTTGAATATTTTTAATTTATTATTATGGGATTGATATTTAATCTCATGGCAACACCAGAGGAATACATGTTAATACTAAGGAAATCCCCTGAAAAGTTTAATATTCATAGCCATGAAACAAAACAAGAATACAAGCAGTCTATTTTATACTTTTTTAAGTGAAATGAAAGAGGTTATTTGTTCGTTGGTAAAAAATTTAATTCACTCATTATATTAATAAAAAAAAATAGAAATACGCTCGCATCAAATAAAATTTTAGTATTTTAAGTTAATAGTAAATAAATATTTTTGGTTTTTTTTTTATTAAAACGTGTAGCAGGAATGAAAACAATGGCTGGATATGCAAAAAAATCACGCATCACACAGTATTTTAACGAAGATTGGTTAACTGAGACTTCTTTCAAGATTTGACTCATACATAACTAAATGGGAGATTCGTTTATATGAAGAAAGTAATGTTATTGAACAGTGCTGAAATTTTCCCTTGTTATAGACGAAAGTACTAATATGGGATATATCATACACCTTTGCTTTGTAGTAAGATATTTCAATCATGTGAAAAGAACCGACTAATTCCAGTTCAAGGTGCAACTGCTCAAATTTTGTATGATCTTTTTATTTGAAATTTTAGTTTTAATTTATTTTTATTGAATTAAAAAAGCGCATTGTTGAACATCAATATAAAAGCAAAGTACAATTATTGTTCTGAAAATATATATATATTATTAGATATTATTCACAACATTAGAAATTAATACTCTCATTGTCTGCGCCGTGACTTCTTTCAAGATTAATATATCAAAATAATTCAAGAATATTATTATAAAATAACATTATAGCTACAGTTTAATAAGCATTCTTTTTTAATTTAAAAAGATTTTAAACAATTTATGGCGTGTTAAAATTTTTTATGGGATTTTCATGAAAATTATACTTTTCAATTGTGTATAAAAAGTGTACGACAAACATTAAAAAAAAATAGGTCCATAGACTATAAATATAATATTATAAGAATCTTCTAGAATTTTTCAAATTTATTCTTTAATTTAAATCATAATTTTTATTGACCATTGAACATTTAAAATAACAGCATCTTAAATGGAAGAACTGAACTTTATACAAAACTATTTCCATATTATCCTTATTTTTTAATTAATTAAAAACAATTTAATTATTAATTTAATTATGTATTCAATAATGTGGTAGTTGACTCATTCTAAATTTTGAAATTTTTCGTACAATATTGTGAAATATAAGTTAATTAAAAACCAATCTTGAAAATAAATCAAAAATTGATTGAAAAATAAGCCAGTTGTGGGCTTCTAAATTTGAAGATACGGATAGGGTTGGGTATATCCCTGTCTCTTATCCTCTTGTAGAATATAATGTGCAATATTAAAAATGACCTCACAACACAGTATTCCCGTCCTTGTCTAAAGATTAAATTTAAAATTTTATAACTCAGTCAATTTTTAAGATTATTAAAAAATTTATTCACTCTTCATCAGCTTGTACCTTGAAATTATGATTAATGAAATAAAAAAAATTTAGTCAAATACCCAATTAAAAAAGTTATTTATAATAATTGACAGAGGCTGTTTAATTTCATTTTCCCAAATTCAACAGATGGTTGATGATTAAGATACAAGTACGTATTGTCCTTCTAGAACGTTAATATTAATTTATTATTTGTACACCAGGCCGCAAACCTTTGAAACGTTTCTTGTACTCTTTTAAAATAATCGGAATCAATTTCAGCATTGGTTCAGCAGAAGAGTCACAGCCGTTTTCATACCAAGACTTTATCAGTTCTTCTACAACAAAATAATATTTTCGCTTCTTTTTCTTAAACACAGGAACTCCATTATTTCTTAGCATATTGCTATCGATCGGAAACTTAGGTATTCGTTCCAATTCTTCAATTAAATCCTGTCTTCCTTTGTATCGTAGTAATTCTGTTACATAATTTGTGTCTGTTTCGTTTGGTAATATCCCTTCACAGTAAAAAACTTGTAGATACGGCCTAAAAAACCAAGAATTCAATCTTTATAACGGTTAAGACGTATCGGGCGTAATGATAAAGAATAAATGGGAATATACAATACTTACAATAATGTGTCACTGTCAGATGGTATTTTCACACGGTTATTGACTATGTAGTTTATTAAGTTCACTTCATCGTTTGAAAGCTTGAGTCTAAGACACAATCGATTAGAAGCCCTATTACGACACAAAGCTGCCACTAAAATGATAGGCTCTACAATGGTGTCTTTATTTTTGCGAGATATATTTTGGAATTCTGCCAGATACGCTTTCCGTAGACCTGCAATTAAAATGGTAAAATTAATTTAACTTATTTAGCAATAGTCAAACTCTATTTCCTGTGAAAATGGACCTAAAATTACATAAATAAAATGAAGGCCAAAAGAAAAGCTGATATTTTTATATTTTCAAATAGATTTACTGAGTGGCCAAAAACAAAATAGAAATTATGAACAGAATACAAAGTAAAGGAAAGCTACCATCGTAATTGCACATGCACATATTATATTTTTACTTATAATTTAAATATATTAAGAATTGTTAATAGGGAAATGAAGTGAAGTCTTTCTAGTGACGTACATATTTTAATCAATCAGAACGAATTGTTATACTTAAATGTGTTGCAGTGTGTTATATAAAATTGTGTCCAAACACAATAATAGAAACTCAGGACATGAAGATTTAGTAATATCCATTCATAAAGTCTTTGCCCCGTGGAAAATAGACAAATGAAAATTATGGATTAGGCCTATTAAAAGATATTCGTTAGTACATTTTTCCATCAAAAGTATTTATTTAATTCAAAAGACTATACTGTCTAGTTACATTACTTTTATTTACACGATTATTTTCTGTCACATATATACAAGTTACTTGTACTAAACTCTGCATCTAGTCAATATTGATAACCTTCTCTTCAAATTTTAAATAATTAACATCCGTTTTGCAATTCTCATAATTTATGATGGCTTCATTATGCCATTTGATTTCAACAAGGTGTTTTTCATTGGCATTAGCAAGAAATTTTGCTTTCAATTTTAACTGTATTTTATCCATTTCTTAAAACCAAAATAATGAATTGACATTGGCATATAAGTAACCAAAAGTTCTTTTTTATATTACTTGTGGCGCTGTGAACGTTTTATATGTGACATTTATATTTCTTGCACTGTAAATATAAGAAATTAAAATAATAGTAAACATTTAAAGGAGTACATAATAACTTTTAAAAATTATTACAAAATATAATTAAAGTTCATTGCTTTTTAAGCATATTAGTGAAAAGAATGAAACTTAAAATATTAACTGAAAGTGATATTAATTTTCATATTTTTGTGTATGTGAATAAAAACATACTTGGTCTTTCCGAGTTTTACACGGCTTTATCCCACGACCATCATGGGTCATAACGATTCCTGCATTTGCTAGTGTTTTAATATACCTACTATATTGTTTACAAATAGCTTTTTGTAAACCTGTAGTTATTAGGGCAAATTTTTTGTTATTAAATCAGTTTATTCCGTAACGCTCAAACTCTTGTTTCATGTAGAAAGAGACAGGTAAAAATGGGCCTAATGTTTAAATTACTAACCTATATGACTTCCAATGCCAACTGCCATCATGGTTTCAATGACAACGTCCCTCGACCTTAATTGGAGAATCATTTTCAGGTCATTCCATATTTGCTCTCCAGGTACAGTACGGAGCTTGATGGCATTTTTCATGATATTGACCAGTACGAGGCCTTCGTGGTTTGCAGGATTTTCAGCAATTTTACCATGAAATCTAAAGTAGCGCAATATCCTGTGGTAATTCCTCTTTATTGCGATATCTGAGTTCGTTATGAACCGCACTTTCTTCTCTTTTAAATCTTCATAGCCACTGAAGTGATCGTAAATGTTGCCTTTAAAATCTAAAACAGTAAAAATGTAGTCATTCGGGGTTTTATAATTTAAAAATATAATTTACAAAAAATTTGACTGCAAATTTTGTTTTTTTATTTTTAATTATTTACTATTCTAATGTTTATGGTAAAAGTGGGTAATATTAATGATTACATGGAACTGTGGTACATATTTAACCCTCCCAATGTCTTAAAATTTTCTATTTATCACTCAAAAATACTATGAAATCTATGCCCTTTTGAATTCATTTTTTAAAATTGTCACATTTTTATTAAAAATAAAAATAAATTCAAGCTCTCTCTTTTTTCTATGATTGTATAATGTGTTGACATTTGTTTTTCATTACATTTAACTTTTTTTTTATTTCCACAAAAATGTCTGTGAAAGAAAAGAAACTTTGTACAAAACAACAAAGTTCAGGTCAAAAATATTACTTCCCAATTTTTTATGAAACTAATCCAAAAATTGTAATGTAATTTTCCGGGGTATTGTTCCATGAGGTGTAAAAAATTGTAGAGTTAGTACCTTGCAGTCGAAATTTTAAATATTACCCACATTCAATAACCGTTTAAAATTCATTTAATTAAAATTATCTCTTGTACATAAACTATAATTTTATTTAAAACTAGAAAAACTATCTATCAGCTCAAGGTATTTTCTACAAAAATTGCACAGCCTAAAAATCGGCTCAAAAACACTAAAAGTGTTAATATGCTTAAAACAAGTGCAGTTAAATTAAACTGCTAGAACTGTAGAAGGGAAAAAAATGGGGAGCGATAGAGGAAGAACAGTTTACCACAGTTTTGATTTTGATGAAAGTGGTAAAGGAGTCCCTCTCTGGAAGGGATGTGAAAGGTTAAATTAACCCACAAACTGTCTACTATTTTGAACTGGGTGAATGCGTGGAGCAGAGAAAGAATTTATTGGGAAAGAAATTAATCTTTTTTTAACATCTTAATTACATTATTAAACAAAATAATAATGTAATTAAGATGTTAAAAAACTAAACAAATTAATTGAAGGAAATAAAAAATTAAATTCATATAAACTAAAAAATATGTACAATAGTATCACTATGATTAATACTAAAAAAACAATTAAATTGATTGAAATTGGATTTTAAATCAAACGAATTTCATACTATAGGGAAAACTGACAGTTATTTTAATACAACAACAATATTAAAATTTTAGGAAATTCTTACATTCATTCTATATAACTATGTATAACGTTTTTTGTTTTTCATACTATAGGGAAAACTGACAGTTATTTTAATACAACTATTGGGAAAACTGACAGTTATTTTAATACAACAACAATATTACAATTTTAGGAATTTCTTATCTTGGTCCTTAAATCTAAAATGATTTTTGTCTATTGTCTGTCTCTTTGTTCGAATATAACGCAACAACCACTGAACTGATTTTAATGGAATTTTCAATGTTTTATAAATATGACTGGGTTAAAACTTAGTATCAGTAGTACATTTACATTTTTATACTTTCAAATAGGGTTCTCAGAAATAAATTTCCATAGGAATGTTACACCGGTGTATAGACAAAATTTTGTACTATAACATGAATGTTGTTTCATTTAGATCACTGAAGGACAACTAGAGGTATAACACAACATCAGTATGTGCTCTCATGCTAAATATACAGAAAAATATGTTGGATGTAATTCTTACTGAATCAATTTTATATGACCAAATATATTAGATCATTTCCGGTAGTTTGTTAAATTCTATATAAAAAAATTATCCTTCGAAATAGACAATTAGATAAAGCGAATGAAGGATATGCTACTAAATACCCCAGAAAGTTTTTAAAATCTGAGAATCGGATTACTCATGGGGACAAATCAAACAAGTCTAAACTTGAAGGAGTTACATTGTGTCATTTTGGAGTTCTAGTAACCACCTTCCAGCTCGATCATCAAACTCTAGATACCATCTAGAACCAAAGTATTCATAGTAACAAATCAAACGAGCCCAAAATCAAGAGGTCACATTGTGTCAATGTGGAGTTCCGCAGGACAGACATATTCTATTAGCTATATCATTAGACTCTGGATATTACCTAGGACCAGATTACTCACTGAGACAAATTAAACAAGCCCAGATGTGACAGAGCTATATTGTGTATTATGGAGTTCCAGTGACCACCTTCTGGCTCTATCATCAGACACTGGATACTATCCAGGACCAAAGTATTCAGTAAAATATAGAGATAAATAAAGCGAGTCTAAATTTGAGGAGGTCACATTGTATCATTGTCGAGTGCCAGTGAGTATCTTCCGGCTCCAACCCCGAACCCTTAATACTATCAAAATCTAAGTACTGAAAAGACAAATCAAATGAGCTCAAACACAAAAGAGTAACATCATGTCATTGCAGAGCTCCCTTCACCAAAAGATATGAGCCTCACCTACATAAGTTAACGGACGAGGTGCTTACAGGCCTATACCTACATTCCACTCTTTTATGTGTTACACTATTTTAACATGACAGAATGACTCAGACATCACTAAAGAAATTTCACTTTAAACAGTATATTGTTACTTAATTTAACACTATTTTTATATTTATCAGTCAAAGTAAAAAAAAGGAGGATCAGCCTCAAAGTGTGTTAGAAGTGAAAATTCTTTATAAATTAAAATATAGAAGGAAAATATTAATGTAATTGTATAATAAAAACAATAAAATTTTATTGACACAAAACCTTCCATCTCTCTGTCTCCTCTTCCTTCGTACCATCCATAACCATTATTACTTTCTCTGTCCACTACTGATGTGTTTACATTTTGTTAAGATCTTATTATTCAACATACTATTTTACACTAACATCTCATTGATCATAAGAACTACTTTAAAGTAACAAAATGGCCATCATATAATATGTTTTAATGTTTGAAGTAATTAAACTTTTATAGTGCAAAGTACTTTCTACTTAATATACTTTGGTCTAACTCTAAAGTGACCTATTATACTATTGTGATATATTATGCTATACATATAAATTTTGTGTTCTACTGAGTAGAACACAAAGTTATAAAGAGTCAATTCTGGTTTAAAATTAATATAACTTTAAACCAACCTAGAAACATAGCATTTATAGTGAAGTCCCTTTTCTCAGCATCCAATCTCCAATCCATTTCAGTAGGTCGTCCAGGTGTAGCTACTTTGATTTGACATATCTCTAACTCTTGTGAAGAATTAATGGTCACTATAATGATGCCGTACTTTTCACTTCTTAAATCGACTGTTTGAATATTTTCTTTAGCGAAAATATCTTTAATTTCTTCAGTTATTGCAGTAGTAGCAAAATTTAAGTTTCTAGGCTTTTCACCAATTAGTAAATCTCTGGAAATGTTTGTAAAAATCTTAACAATGAGTTAAAGTATATGTTTTGAGGTAATGGAATATCATGAATGAAATGTAAAACTTCTCATAGCTATTTTGTGGAAGGTATTATCGAGATTTATAAAGAATGAGAGGAATATAAATATGACAAGTGCTTTTTAAATAACACGGAAGTATAAAAATAAAATTTTAAAAAATGATGGGCCAAACTAGTATCTAAATAGATAATTCAATTTTATCTACTTCAAGTACTTAGATATTTTTAGAAGGAGACTGGCAGAAATGTGTTATAGATACAGCATATAATTTTTTAAAAAGCTGGTGTTTTTAAAATAACAAATAAAAAAACAAAAAATTTGGCGATTAAAAATTGTGAAGGAGCAAAAAATTTAATATACTTTACAACCATAATACAAATAAACACGCATATATTATATTTTTCGAGAATTTTCAATAAATTATTAAATGAAGTACATCAAGTAACTTTTTAAAATATTATGAAATATAGTCAATATTATTGTTTTTATAATGTGTAGCCATTACCTAAATTATTTAAACATAAACTGTCAATTATTGACAGAACGAAATGTCAAATAATGTCAATATTATCAATATATTTCTGTAATATATTCGTTTTATTTTGTCCAGTCAATATGAGTGTTTAGCTATTTTCGAACTTTACGTCGGGACAAAATCTGCACTTAGTTTCATCTAGTTAGTTCACAGAATACAGTAGAAATAGCATTTAAAAACTATTATGAAAATAACCGGACTTAATAAAATAAATTGAAGATTCCTCAAATGTCTGATTTCGGCGATTAAAATAACACTTTAAAGGGCTTATCATTCCTACGCCATAACACCTGCGCCCCAACATTATATAGAATTTTTGGCCGGTCTCCTTTGTGAATTTTTTATAGTTGTTACATTTTTCTAAAACTAAAAGGAAATAACTTGGTAAAAATTTTTTGCAAATAGAAACCACTGGTACAGACAAGACAAACCGATAAACAAATGACAATTACGTGTTTGTAATCCTGTACTATATGGTGAAATAATCAAAATTGTATGCTGGGAATTATAAAATAATAGTTTTGGGGACAAGTAAAATGACCGAAAGTGAAATTTTCATTGTTTTCACTTATTTGATTGCAAGAAAACTTCTGCTAAACATTATTTTGGATAGCTACAAAGTTTATTCATGGTTTATTTATTTTTTCAATTTTTTCAAAGAAATTATGATATTGTAATGAATAATTTCTATAATTTTTTAGCTTTTTATTTTGTCATTAATGCTTAATATAATAATCGGTAAACTTTATACGTAAAAAACAATAAAATTTAAAAGAAGCAAAAAAGCTGTGAATTTTGATGACATCTGTTACAATTATGCTCGCCAGGAGTAAAATTAATTCTTAAATTAATTTTGTAGTCTTTATAAATGGCATAACATAATTTATTATAAGTGTTATTTGAATTTAAAAAATATTGTTTTATTTCAAATAAAGAATGGGGCAATACACTCTTTGTAAAATGATATATAAATTAAAAATAATATATAAAATAAAAATATAGATATATAAATTAATTGTTTTGAAACATTTTAAAAAATGATTTTCATAACTACACTATACTCAAACTTATCTTTGATAAATAACAATTGCAGGAACGACAAGTAACATTCCAGAAAGTGTTTCATAATTAATAAATTAAGATTTGCATATATTGATTTTATTAAATCGCTATACTTAAATAAATGTTTATTTTTAATATGGTTCATAAAGTATATTGTTTATACGTTGGAATAAATTAAAAAGTACAACAAAAATTCTCACCTTACTGCCCCGCCTACAATTCGGATTTCGTACTTGTATTTATTGAAAATTTCCTCC
The DNA here is from genome assembly GCA_039881145.1 of Druceiella hillmani. NCBI lineage: Eukaryota > Metazoa > Arthropoda > Insecta > Lepidoptera > Hepialidae > Druceiella > Druceiella hillmani. The sequence continues at coordinate 7,061,867 of JAYKKI010000058.1, read as the reverse complement.
AACTTCATAACATCTTGCGTCAGTATAGAATTCAGTGCAGATTTGTTGAGTTTATACTTTTTAAAATTTTCTCTATTCTCTTTATTAACGCCGTTAAAGTTAGCCATTTTGAACACAATAACACTTTGGCCACAGAGTAACAACGCTTTGGCAGTGCGTCAAGTACTAATGAAATTTTTATTTACGCCGTTATCAATATATAATTCGATCTTCATAGAGGAAAGTGGTTGAATAATGATTATTTGTAAAACTATGTACAAATTCATTCATTCGTTTTATTAGTTATTATTTTTAAGCTTTTTCAATTAATGTTAATAATGTTTTGAAATTAAAAACAGAAAAGCATAAGTTTGAAACGAGTTGTTTTACAATGTACTTGCAAAGTTTTGATTTGACAAGTACTTGTAAAGTTTATACACAACGTCGGATTTTAATTTCTTGCTTTACCTCAACTGTCACAACATTGCTTTTGTTGTATAGCGCGAAAAGAAGTTTCACTTCTCAAATAGAATCATTTTAATTTACAGTTACAATCACAGGAAAATATTTCAAGTTAGAGCTCATTTTGCAAAAATCATGTTACTTATAATATATAATTTTACAAATCAATGCATTCAACAACAAAAAAATTATCACTCATATAACAATAATAAAAAAATCGGATATAAGTCTTATTTAGCGAAACTGCGAATTTCCCTTTTTTTGTTTTAAATGAAAGAATGTACATAAAAAACGACGTATTTAAAAAAAATATAGTTCGGACTTGATCATTTCATAACAGAAAATCGATTTGAAATATGTATTTTCTATGGAGAAACGCCTTTTAGTCGGTTGTCCAACATAAACTTTATAACCTCTCTTTACGCGATCTTTGTTGTTCGTTTTTATATTTAATTTGTTTTATATAAACTCCTCTTTGTATGTGCAAATTCAGTATTTAGTGTTACTAAGAATGGAAATTAGATCGAAAACTTATAACTTACACTTCCTTGGAAAACCGTACTTTTGCGCAGGAATTTTTTTCTAATCACTTTTCTTAAGATAATTGCGACCGAACCCTAAAATTTGTAGGTACCTCATTTTTTACCTATATTCTTTTATTTAAACGAAAAAAAATAGAAAATTCGCGTTTTTGCTAAACCAGACTTATTCCAAAAATCTATTTTGAAAATCAGACAGTCTGTATCTGGATACTACGGGACTAATTTGAAAACTTAGAATATGTTAGTACGACTGTTGAGACGGCATGACGCCTCACTTTGATGGCATGACGCCTAATGTTTATGGCATTATCACCTAATCAGTTGATACTTAGTGTCGATCGTTCGGATCTTCTTGGATTCTCTCAATCTTTCTTTCTACTAAATTTTTTATTATTTATTAGGTGTATTTTAGACATTTTGTATCTATTGCAAAATTTCGAAAGGTAATATCTTAATAAACATTAAATATTGCGATTTTATTTGTAAACTATTAGATACGAAAAGACAAAACGAATGACATCTCAAACATAATGTCCGTGGAACGAAAGCTGGATGTGGACCAAAGATCATATACAAAAAGCTGGACTAAATTAATTTGCGTTGCTGCGTACATTTTTATAACTAATTTTATATTACAATTGTATTAACCAGTGATGTCAGCGTAATGTCAATAAGTATTTAGAACATGCTTCGTTAAATACTTTACTGAATGTCATATAGTTCACATATTTATAATTAACCGTTTTCATATTGTTAAATTGTTCGCGATTAACGTGTTTTATGATACTACGAATTAAACGTGGCATTCTAATTTCGAAACGCTATTGATTCTATGTCAAATGTGCTTTTACTATTGACAAACTACGAATGTCAAAATATTTATGTTATATATCAGATTTTTTACCCAAGTAAATGTTAATTGTTTTTCTTGAGTATAAATTAAGTTAAGCAAACTACTATCAAGCTGAAAATTGTAAATATCTACGAAATTCTATGCATATTTAATATTTTATGATGACACAAACGATAGCAATAAGTCAAACAATTTATAAAAACTATTCATTTCAAAAACACAGTTTTCCATAGGAAACATTTGATTAAAAAAATGTTTCTTTGTAAAATAAATAGTAAGCAATGTTTGTTAATATTGAAAAAATTATTCAAAGTTTGATTTTTAATTAAAGACAAGTAAAAAAAAAGTTTTCGCTAATGTGATTATTTTATTCTTTATCGTGTGTTGATTAGATTAAAAGTATTTATGTTTTTTACAGATGTTAAAATTACATCAGGAAACGTAAAAAAATATTGCGAAATTAAATATTTTATTTCAGAAATACTTGTGTTCTCGTTTAGCCCACTCAACTCTACGTCTATTCTCGATTATACGGGAAACCCCGACCATAGACCTTGTCAAAATTCAAATTAAATTCAAATTAATCGATATTTTAAATTAATTTTATGCATCTAGCATAATTATTAGTATTTCACCATAAGTGTAGATTGATGTTTATTTTATAATATAATTTATTATTTGAAAAATTAAAAACATGATCTTTGTTAATTATGGAGCATGCAATTTTAGTAGGTATGTCATAGACAATAATATGGATCATGTAATTTTATTAGGTATATAAATAAAAAAATGACTAATGCAACAAAGTTGCCAATATTCCGTATATGTTTGTCTGTATTTGTGAGGATTTGGAAAGTCCAATAAGGATGACTCATGATTACGGATTTTTAAACGATTCTATATATGGATAACATCATACAAACTCATAATAAATTATATGCGAAGCACACTTTGACAAATTTTTCGTCTTCAATATTTTTAATTTGTTATTATTATCTGATTGATATTTAATCTCATGGCAGCACCAGAGGAATACATGTTAATATTAAGGAAATCCCTTGAAATAGTTTAATATTCATAGCCATGAAACAAAACAAGAATACAAGCAGTCTGTTTTATTCTTTTTTAAATGAAATGAAAAATATTATTTGTTTGTTGGTCCAAAATTTCATTCCCTCATTATATTAAAAAAAAAAAATAGAAATACGCTCGCATCAAATAAAATTTTAGTATTTTAAGTTAATAGTAAATAAATATTTTTAGTTTTTTTTTTTATTAAAACGTGTAGCAGGAATAAAGACAATGTCTGGATATGCAAAAAAATCACACATCACACAGTATTTTAACGAATATTAGTTAACCAATCTTCTTCAAGAGACTTCTTTCAAGATTTGACTCATACATAACTAAATGGGAGATTCGTTTTTATGAAGAAAGTGATGTTATTGAACAGTACTGAAATTTTCCCTTGTTATAGACAAAAGTACTAATATGGGATATATCATACATCAAGGTGCAACTGCTCAAATTTTGTATGATCTAATTAAAAAATTCTTTGCTGACAATAAAATTCCAAATAGACAAAACATGATTTAATTTGCCGCAGATGGCATTAATACTATGATAGGTCAATATAACTCTTTGGCATCGAAGTTTCTAGAAGATATTCCTTATTTGTATATAATTAAATGTATCTGTCACTCTTTTCACTTATGTGCTTCATGACTAAAATTAGTACGAAGTCAGAAGATTTGATAAGAGATATGTACAAATATTTTAAAAGTCCGAAACAAAGCGCACAGTCAGACATCCGAGTAAGACACGGTGGCTGTCAATATGCACCACGGTGACTTTTAGAACAATACATAGCACTCATACTGTATTTCACTTATATTACATTTACGAACCATTTAAGAGCGACAGAAAACATCTTAAATAAGTTGAAGTATTCATATAACAAACATTATCTACAGTTTTTAGAGTTTTCTCAGGAAATATTTAATAGACCAAATGATTGGTACAGTCTGAACGACCATAAATTCTCAAACTAAATGAATACGTTTGTATCGCCTATAGGTGTCTCTGTTTCCCAATATAAATGAAGCTGAATATATTCCAGATCTAGACACAGAATTGCGACATCTACAAAACGATACAGCACTGCATAGAAGTTAGTGTCGATTTAGAAAGATTTCGTGTAAAAATAATTACAGCTTGTAATCCCACTGATGAAAACGTCTCGTACCAAATATTAACCAAATTCATCTCAGCCTTGATGAGTATGCTTCACTCCATTGCGGTGGTGGAGCAAATTTTCACCGCCAGCAATCTGTTAAAAATGAAGTAGAATAACAAATTGTTTACTGAATTCATACCAAGTAACTTCCAGGTAAGGCACCCTGTTTTGATCTAAAAAATTTATTCACACGTGTTAAAGATAATGAATAAAGATATGTAAAAATAATATTTGTATCACTCACCCACTTGCCCAGTTCAAATTCATGGCGCGAAGATCCACCTTTATACGGAAATATAGATTTCATGCCTTCTCCATATGGCAACGTTATATCGGTGTGACAAACGTATTACTATTGGACATTTTCACCTTTTTCATTTATAGTCTCAATTATTTCTTCTTTTACTTATAATAAATCATTCTAATTTATTAATATTTTACGCTTTATATGAATTTTTTATGTCTGATGAGCTTTAAAAATGTCACTTGGAGCGTTTTTATCACCTAAGTGTTGCCACACTTTTCCCAGATGGTAGCTACAGCAGATGGACTGAATCCAAGATGCCATTACTTTTTCTGAATTATTTTTTTACTCATTTTTCTGTGACACAAATCAAAGAAATCTTTTCGTAAGCGCACCAAGTTTTTCTTTTGCTAGCTATTTTTACACTTCAAGAGTAAATTAATAGCTGACAGAGTAAAAGTGTGCTTAGTATTTCAAAATAAACTTATTACAATGCATTCCTACCCATTAGGACCATAATGACAACAACAAAAGATAAGAACTCAGATGTTTTTCTTAGAAAATGCAACTGATAATAAATGTACATTGTATATTGCTGCCTTAAGCAAGCAAAAGGAACACAGATATCTAAACAAAGACTGTTTATTTGTTTTATAGTATCTAAGCAAAATCAAATATTGTTTCCTTATCGAGAGTAAACATTACGTTATATTGTTTTAATGTTTCGGTAGTTCTTTGACATCCGCTAGTAGTGTTCCTCGCAGTTTATCTTTTATTTTTGGGAATAAATAGAAATCTCATGGTGCAAGGTTGGTATTGTATGAATTAATTGGCATAATTTCTACACCCGATGTAGTCAAATATTCGGTATTAATCTGGTTGAATTTACAGAGGCGTTGTCGTGATGAAGGAGTAAGGTACTATAAGGGTCGAACTTTTTCCAAAACAACAGGTAAACAATTACTGGTATACCAGTCTGCGTTATCTGTTCTTGTTTTATGATTGTTCTAATCATTGCTAAATAATCTACCTGTGTGAAGAACAATGTGACCATCGTTTTTCAGTTTCTACTTCTTTCTTCACCTTTGCAGGCAACTCTTCAGAAGGAAACAATCCCTGCACAGATTGCTTTTAGTTTTGGACTTGTAAAAGGATATCCAACTTTTAAGCATCCGGGATGATGTCAAATATCTCAGCAGATAACAACCTCAAAAAGTAATGGGAAAGCGTCTAACAATCCAAAATTCTACTCCATTACGTTCCTTCTAGTCTTTGGGAAGTTGCTTGAATGAGTATTGACAGCGTGCTTAATAGCACAGTTATCTCATTCACTTGAGTCAACTAAGCAATTCGGTTTTCATTCCAGAATGTCCACAACAGATAAGATCTCTGTCACATTGTCCTGGGTTGATGCATTTCCAAAGGACATGTCCAAGAAATTTCTTATATATGTGTATATATATATATGCATATATATATATATATATATATATATATATATATATATATATATATATATATATATATATACTTATATATATATATATATATATATATACTTATATATATATATATATATATATATATATATATAAATTTCATTATATTACTACATTCAACTTTTCAATTGGACAATTCTTGGAATTTTTTTGCATATTTCTGGCGCATTTCACTGGTAGTCGGCCATCTTCTCCGTGTTAGATTCCCGGAGAAAGTCAGCAGACCTCTTCCATATAATATGGATTATTTCCCTGATCAAATAATCTATTTGGTTTCAGACACTTAGAGGTTAGGAAAATGTTGACCAGGGACTGCTGGTTGTTGCTGCTGTAGGTTTTCGGTCCTATGTTGTAAAATATTTTGTTTGATGGTATACTTGCGACACCCCTCAGGGGCGCAGTACCATTGCATACGCTTATGATATTTTGCTGATGGTCAGAGGAGCAAGCTGTAGAGAACTAGAGAATCGAGCAGCAGACTCCCTCACCAGGTTATATGATTGGGGAACTAAGAACAAACTCAGTTTTCCTGGGCATGGACCTCGATTCAAGATGTAGCTTTTTGCCGCAGGCAGGGAGTGAGAGGGCCAGGATGACCTACCATTCCATGGCCTGGTTTGCTAGGACTGGCTGTGAGCTAAACACCTCGATTTTCAAACTTATACACCATCAATGTGGTTCTCATGGTGCATTGGAATCGACCCTGTTAGATGGGTGTTACTAAGGTCGTAACGTGTGAATTATGGCTTTGACCAAAGCATACAGAACTTGTTCAATGGATGTATTGCCAGTTATCGAACTACGATTTCGAGATCGTGGAGCAACTAATTTTGTTTTGGCACAGGGTGATTGTCTTGACGCAGTTCTATTGTACTTTGAGTTTCAAGCTGAGTAATCCCTTCTAGATAGAAAGAGGCTTATCTTGGAGATAGTTTGTGCTTATTGGCAGACTAGGTGCCGAATTTCAAAGGGGAAAATACTAGTTTATTTTTATACCATTTGTCTGAACGGCTTGAAAAGATATGGCTCATTATTGATTATTATACCTTACAGTTTTTGGTGGGTCATGATGTGTCCCACACCAGTTTGTTTAGATTCACATTAAGAGACGGCTGTATGTTCCTGTGGTGTCAATACGCAAGACATGAATCATGTTTTGTTCCAATACACCGAGTACAATGATGCACTTAGAGTTTTGATTAAGAGCATTCATCTATGAGAATAGTAGAGGAGAATAATGCTACTCTTTCGGATGTGGTCTCTTTAGTCAGCTAGATTTGGTCAGGAGTTGGAGCTCTCATTGAGTCTAACCCTGTTGGGTGGAAGTATATGATGGTAGATATGAGACACTACCAAGGGATCTTCGAAGGTCCTCTCTTTTGTACAAGGCAAGTCGTTACGGACCACTGAAAGTGCTCTGAGACACTTCAGGTGGTCGCACCAGAATAGTGAATGTGAAATCAAAAGATTGTACCAATGTCACATGAGATTCAACCAGATTTGAAGATAAATACTTACTGATCTATGACCTTAACATACTGATACACTAAATCTAAACCTTGTCTGTGAGCAGTAACTAGATATGGTATATGATTCACCCTATCATATACTTTTGTTGCTGATACCGACTTAAATGACAACATTTATAGCTCTTACAACTCTGTCAACATAAATTTGAGGCACTTACATTTAGCCGCCCCAATTGTGGACAGCAATAGCAATTGTAATCTGGTGGTGCGTGGTAAATTTCTTATAAAAATATTAAATTGAATGATGCAATTTGCAATAAAGAAAATTTGTTTGTTTTAGTAAGATAAAAATGATAGAAACCCTCACTTTCTTTGTCACAGTTCAAGTGATTATATCACTGGGCCAGTGATTATATCAACTTAAATTATTATTTTATGGGATTTTACACTGGTCTTCTGGAGTTCACACTTTGGACAATTCAACATGTAGTTGCTCAGAAGATTGTTTATAATGATATGTAACCAGCTAAGACTGGAATACTAGAAAGTTGGATATCATTCATCTTACCTCGAACAAACTGCTCACAAAATTTATGTCATAATTTTGGTATATATAATTTTAGTATGGATTTAGTATAGATATTAGTATGGATGACCGAGCACCAGGTTCAAAGAATTTGCCTCAAATTTTGTTATAGATATGATTAATATCATACAAAAGTCTTTTGGTGATAAGTATATGAGCAATACACAAAAGATGTAGATGGGTTGAAGATGGAAGCATTACAACTTTAAGTGATTTTGGCTCTAGTTGACCTACACCAAAAACACCTCAAAATGAGGAGTCCTTGCGACTAGCCATTGAAAATAATTATCGTTTAGCTGTTTGCGAGTTAGTGTGTGAACTCAATATAAATTCTGAATTTTAAGTGAACAATTAGGCATGATTTGATTTCTTGTAAAAATTCACGCAGAACTTGTTGAACTTCATTTGGAAGTTATTCAAAATAACTTGAGCATAGTTAAAAATCATGAAAATTGATTCGAAAAGATTATTAATAGTGATGACTCATGGGTTTACGGTTATGATCCGGAAACTATATGAAAAAATATGATGGTAGCTATTTTTATATCATGAATATACTCCATGAATTTCATTTAATTTTTTTCCAAATGTCATAAAGTTTATATTATGAAAATGATTACATTTGATACTGATTTTCCAACTATCCACTCATGTTACATGTTATAAAAAGTAGGCTTGTGATTTCAAAAAAATGCTAGGCTTTTTCAGGTTTTTTCCTTTTCTTTTGCTATAATACCTTCCTCCGTTCCAAATTTCAAAATCTTAGATCAATGGGAAAAACCCTAAAGGTTTAGATGAGCGAGTCAAGAGATGATATTGAAATATGTATCATTTAAAGGACCCTATATTTTATTGCATTGAGTTAGGTGTTAGAATTTGATACCTATCCTTGTTGAATATGAGTCGTTCCTAAGAGAAATGGCCTTGGCAAACAGACAGACGGACAACAAGCTCACATGAGAGTTTCAAATCTTCATTACCTTAATGACCGCATAGATATAACATTACAGAAAACAATTTGATAATTCACATCAATTCAATCTTCTTTTCGTGTTTAACAAAAAATAAAGTAACATTCTTTTCTTCCTCTACAATTAACAGCAAGTTTTTAGTTGAGTTCTTCCCGACATTCAGAAATAATTTCAAGGCAGTGAAAATTACACCCAATCGGTGAGCCACGGCGACTTTAAAATAATTTATATCGACAATCAACTTCCATCAACCCCGTTTTCCTTCTTTCGTCATAGTTAATATGAATTAACGTTCATCCTGGCCGAATGGTGAATGTTAAATAAAAAGTGTAGCAGGCACGTCAGTAATTAAACTTTTCACGAGAAATTTTTTTTTATGTAATTATCCTATTAAAGTGTATCGGGCTTAAAAATTATTTCAACCGTTGTTAAAGAAATTTCATTTTAAAAAAATTACATCCACATTGACATTATTGATGGTGATTCATTTTTAATGTTATCTAAAGTCTTATTAAAAAATACAATTTTAATCCATCTTGACTATCAAAAACATTCGGAAATTTAAAAATTAAAATTTGGCAATAAAAGATAAATGAAAACGAATATAGTGATGAATTATTGCAAAAGAAATGCTGCATATTCAGCAATACATATAGCCGAATGGTTGGCACTTCATAAAACCCCTACTTTTCCAGCAATTTTGGGAATTTTATAGAAACTTCTCATATGCCTCGGAAAATATAAAAAGGAGTATGGCTTTTGATATCCTATTCAGTTGGCACTTAGTTTCGCCGAATAAAGAACAAAATATGGAAATTTCACAAAAAGAAAAAGTGCCATTGTTTCGTGAATTTCAATTAGGATGATAAACAATCGAAGCAACATGCAATATATGTAAAGTGACGAGTGAATATATCTGTTCCTATGATACATCTGTTCCAAATAATTAAAGAAAATTTTGATCTCTGATAATCCTCATCCAGTGTGACCTTCTACATTAAATTTGGAAGAATCAAAAAGCACACTGAAAGAGATACCAGGTTAAGCACGCATTATCTTGCAGAGCTACTCTCATGTTCCAATATTGCAATAGAAAAAGAACTTTACATTTTGAGGAAGAGACTGAAATATTCTGTTTGGTTCATAGATGAGCTAACATTGCTGATCTGAGATGTCAAGTTTATTAGTTGCCAAACTAATAGTAGTAATTTATTGCAATGCCATCATCTTAGATCTCAAAAACATTGTGAAATACGAATTTGACTAAAGTCAAAAATCAAAATATTGACGAGTTATTACAAGCAAACCTCTAGCAATAAATCTTAATTGTTTTGATTTTTGAATATCAAGTAATAATTTCATGTAGAATTTGAATCTTAGATCCGAAAAACATTGCAAAATGTGAATTTAGCACTCTAAAAGTTAACCAATTTATTTCAAGCAAACCTTGCCATTTTAGATACCAAAAACATTGTATAATGCAAATTTAGCGTCCTCAAGTTAATCCAAACCCAACACAATAACTATATATTGCAAACAAATCTCGCCATCTTAAATATAACAGTGAAATGCGAATTTAACATCCTAAAGTTAACACAGCAACAACACAGGGTCAATTTATTCCCAGCAAATCTCGCCATTTTGAAACTAAAAAAACATTGTGACACTAAATTCAGTGTTCTGTTGCAATAAGTTTGATGTCACTAGTTTCTAATAGTCCTGAAAAGCAGGCGGAATGAAACTATATGGTGAATTATAAATTATATCCATTCATTATGTTCACAAAACACAAACGATTTAATTACTTTCAAAATATACTTTTTACTTATCCATCTTCTCCATACGGATTTTATAAATATGTATCTATATACATTACATATTATACATATATACATATTATACACATATAATATATATACATATATATATATATATATATATATATATATATATATATACTTGATCGCCCAACAATCTTTGTGCACTATTCATGTTATGTCAAATCACAATCTACACATTGCAGAGAAAACTGACATAATCTCACTTCATGACCTTGCTCAAGGCAACTGATGTGTAGGTCATGTGGAGAATAATCGTTTTTAAATAAGGCAATTTTTAAACAGAAAGTATAACTAATGATAAAAACACTAAAAAAAACAGATTCTAAAAATTTACAAATCCCTTTTTATACTGTATATGCACAGGATAGATTTAGTGAAAGATAGATATATGAATTAAGTAAATATGAAGTAGATATTTTAATTCTACCAACTCAAAAATACACTTTTCAAATATATAATTCTAATGAAATAAATACTATTAGAATATTTGTTTTAAATCAATGCTATCATGTTATACTAAGTTTATTTCAAACCTCAGAAAAAGTTATGTCATATTGTGTATAGAAAAAGTTACACATTAAAAATTTTTTAAAGTTTATGATGCAGAATACATCTATTCCAAATAATTAAAGAAAATTTTGGTCACTCTGATAATCCTCATTCAGTGGGACCTTCTACATTAAATCTCTTGTGTTTGTTGTCCTTTTTATTATCTTTATATATAAAAGAGGAAGGTGACTGGCTGACTAACCCAGAAATCAACGCACAGCCGAAACCGCTGAACCTAGAATCCTGAAATTTTGCAGAAAGGTTCTTTATATAGCGTAAGTGAGCAATGAGAAAGGAATTTTGGAAATTCTACCCCTTCGGGGATAAAATAGGTGTTAAAAGTTTGTATGAAATTTCCTCGGTTTGTACGTTAGATATGTGAAATTTTAGATTTACGCCCTTGATTAATAAAAAAAATTAATGCGTTTATTAGTTTTTGGAATTTTACCCCTAAAAATGGTAAAATAGTTATTGAAAGATTGTTTGAAATTTCATCACTTTGGAAGTTAGTCACCTGAAATTTTAGATTTACACTCTTGGTTAATAAAAAAACTTAATGTGTTTATAGGTTTTTGGAAATTCTATCCCTAAGGGGATAAAATAGGGGCTGAAAGTTTGTATGAAATTTCCTCGGTTTGTAAGTTAGACACATGAAATTTTAGATATACGCTCTTGGTTAATAAAAAAAATTAATGCATTTATTGGAAGTGTGAAATAGGAGATGAACGTTTGGATGGAAGTCCATAAGGTAGAGGGTGTGCCCTAATATAGTTACACTTAATTATTACAAGGATAATTTCAGACATCCAGTAATATGATAATGTCAGACATTCATCTAAACCAGTATTAAATAATTGTTGATTCGAGAAACATAAATTCTAATTTTGTGTATCGTCTATCACAGTGCACTGCGTGCACGGCAAGATAAGCGGAAAGAGCGTGCATGACCAGGTCCAGGGAGCAGGGGAGGGGGGTACGTGAGATGGCGACCCAAAAACGGGCAGACCCATGAGGGTGGATGTCATTGACGGTCGTATGTGATAACAAAATTTTTCGGAGTTATTATTATACGGAAAATATACATTATAGGGTAAAAATAGAGTTGCATGATTTATTGGAATGTATTGTAATATCGACTTCTGCGCGAGCAAAAGCTAGTCAACAATAATACTACACTTTCCTTAAAACTGGTCAACACTAATATCTGTATTATTGCTGCAGCTACATCAGGTTCCATACTTCTTGACCATACTGCATTTGACGTTATTCTCATTAATAGATTGTTTTGCGGTGTCATTAGTAACTATGCTCAAAACACAATTATTAATTACAACATGTTATACCGTTGCAACAGTTAGAAGTGGGCGAATGGTAGATTTTTTAGACTTGTTGCATATAAGTAAGCATATTAATACAGACAACCATCAAAATTTAATTTAAAAATATACTTTAAATATTTACATTTACGTAAACCTTCTTACAAAATAGAATTACATTGGAATAATAAATATTATATTTAATGGACGAAAACAGTGTCGATAGAACTGATTATATTATTATTTCTTTTCATAGGGCACTGCCCTGTTGCAGCCATCATCATCATCCTTGTGCTTGTTAAAACATTCTTTGCAATACAGATACTTGCATCCGAGACATCGTAGAGTGGCATCTTCATTGCAAATCTCACACCAAGGAAGTTCTTTTGTTGTATCTGGCTCTCCATCGCTTACATCGCCTTCTATTGCAGCCAAAGACGTATACTGCGAAGTAGATTTTAATGTTGATTAACGAGAACATTAATATTCATAGTTCTGTTACAATATTAGTTCTTTGAGATATAAAAACGAGCGCAAATTCATTTCGAATAAAATTATAATAAAATTGCTATATGTGAAAATGTAATGAAATGAAGCATATTAAATAGCTATAAATATAAATGTTAGCTTTTCACTTCGAATTTATTTCCAGTGTAGAACAAATTGAATTAGTCCAGTAACGATCATATCAACTGGATTTCTTTTGTTCTCATTGTTTTAAGTGAATTTCGTTTTAAGTGAATTTCATTTTAATAATTTAAAATTTAAAATTGAATTTTCGGGATTGGTGGCCAACCCATTTGTCTGTCCTTGAAATAAGGGTAAAAAAAGTGTTATATCTTAATAACAGTGCGTCTTACAAAAAAATTGGGCAAAGGTTTTTTGCAGCAAACTGAATTCTCTACAACCATACATTAGGAACTTTTTGTCGTAACTTCAATAATAAAAATATTTATAAATCCAAAAAGATATAAATTGGTTAAAAAATTACCTTTCCAGCGCTCTACCTTTTTTGTGTAAATTTAAATTTATTTTGTCGATTTCTCGCTTTGATTCTTTGCGGTGCTGGAATAATACCCCTCAGAATGAAGAAAATTTAAAAGAAAAAGCATGAAAACTAGTCGTTATAAAACCCCCTACAAAGAACATTTAACATTCTTTTCTTCAAAACGTGACAGAAAAATGTCATGACAGAATAGTTTTCTGATTTTAACAAAAAATCATAGGTACCATCTATGGACAAATACTAATAGCCTGCAATTGATCAAATTTCAGTCCAATCAGTTTTTCTTTAGTTTTTGTAGGATATACCGTTTAAACTTTTCAGGAAGATAACTTATGGGTGGAACGGATTTCTGAGCTTGGAAATTTATCGTCTTGTTTGTTCCATTGAGCATAATCAAATAAAATAATCTGTAGTCAATCGGATGTTCCCTTCAGATTTTATAAACCTTTAAGTACACATATGTACTTACATATATGCATACTCTTTGGACTCGGATATGATTCATGATTATCTACTAAAATACTTTCATAATTTTTACAAAAGTATAAACCCAAAACCATAAATATTTATTGCAAACTTCATTAAAGTACTTATCATAAAAACTGATAAGGATATTTATCATAATGGCTGGATTATGTTTGATAAAAAAGAAACGTCAGGCTATATTCCGGTATTTAGTTTATAGCATAAGTTGATGGGCATACTTGACTAATACCCTATTTGGGTATTCCTTGTCCTATTGTCATTTTATATTTTTTTTATTAATTAATTAATATTTTGAAGAATGCTCTGTTATTTGATAATAACGACAATATCGTTCTCATATACCATTCAAAATATATAATACCATTAGGCATACCATTTCAAATTATATAATACATATAATAATATTTTTAATAGACTATGTCCATCAAATTATTACCAGGACTTGGATTTTCATAGGAACAGTCTAGAAGCTTAAAATATTTATTTTCACAATTATTCTATCTTTATATATAAACTATGAAACAAATTTTTATAAAACTTTTACTAGTCATTACATTAGTACTAAACTAACAACGGAACCAACAAATTGATTTTAAGTCTGGTAAATTATGAGAAATTCATATGTCAACCATCAGCAAATGAAGACAATTGAGACCATCTACAAGCTTCTAACTATAATGATAAGAGTGACTAAAATCAACCAATTGAAATAGAGAAAAGGATAAGGCATAGAGCCTCTCAATCTCGCCAGTAATAAAACCAGTTATACCGTATATCTTTTGGTGCATGTTAGAAACAAAGAATACCAAAATTCCACAATTCTTCACATTCTTTTGACATATAAATACTCAATCACCTGAATATAGTAGCACCAGAGTGTGATTCGCTTATGAGAAATGTAAATATATTTAATGACATGAGTTGTTGTTACGTTGTTATTAAATTTGACAGCTTCACTGCCGAAATTTAAATTCATATAAAAGAATTATACATATTTCCAAAAGTAAATTTTATATAAATCATATTATCATAGTAATTAACTCTAAATACTGAGCAAGCTGTAGCAACCAAATGTGATTCGCTTATGATAAATAAAAATATATTTAATGACGTAAGTCGTTATTACATTGTCATTATATTTAACAGCTACACTGCCGAAATTTAAATTCAGATAAAAGAATTATACGTATATCCAAAAGCAAAATTTTACATAAATCATATTATCATAGTAATTAACTCTAAATACTGAGCATAGTAGCAACCAAATGTGATTAGCTTATGATAAATAAAAATATATTTAATGACATGGGTTGTTGTTACATTGTCATTAAATTTAACAGCTTCGCTACCGAAATTTAAAGAAATTATACATATTTCTAACAGTAAATTTTACGTAAATCATATTATCATAGTAATTAACTCCAAGTACTACTATTTACACACTTCATAACTGTGTAGTACAATAATATTATCCTACGTCCATGCGCAGGAACATACATGTACCAACAGTAAACTGGCTCATCGAATTAGCCTATATGTACGCAGTACAGAGTGTGGGTGTGGCACTTACTCATAAATTTAGTCCTCTTATTGTTATTGAAACATATATTTATGTAACTGTAATATTTTTGTATTTATAAATAAAGAAAACAATAATAGACAGTAAATAAAATTTGCTAACTGTACAAACATAACCTAGGCCGATTCGACTTTTCTATTTAAACAACATCGCTGTAACTTACTGATCGTGAATAATATTGTCACAATCAGCCGATCGAGAGATCTCCCAGTCTAACTTGATTACACAAAGCTTGCGAGAGATACCTACGTCATTTAGGTGTGTGCACTATTGTTGTAAATATTATGTCACGAACTGGCATATGGCTAGTTATCTTTTGTGTAACTTTTACATGGTGTGTAGGTGTGTAAATTTTTGTTTCGGTTATTATTTTTTAAACATAAATTACTACTTTATTAGAATAATTATTTAAAAAATGTGAAAAAGAAATTTGAAAATTATGTTGATTTTTATTATTAATGAGAAATGATTTTTTGTTTGTTTTGTAATGTTTTAGATTTTTCTAAAAAATTTATTAAACATAATTTTTTCCATTCTATTTATAAAATAATAAAGTACTAAAACAAAGGTTGTAAATATACTTCTGTCAATTGTCATATATTTTATTTATTAGTCCTAATTTTATATATACATCGAACAACCTTTGACTATCATTGATAGTTTGTAAAATATGGTTATTTTTCTAAAGTTAAAGTCCAGTGTATAATTGAATTATCGACTATTAGTCAATATAATAAGTCAAAATAATAATAATTATTGACTATTAGTCAAAGGTCTAACAAGCGACAACGCAGTATTCGCCGAACATACACCAAATTTGCATTGGCCCTATATCAATACTGATAATGACATGCTGATAATTATGACGATGATGATAATGTATGTGTAAATACTTTAAGCTAAATATCCTATAAGTAAACTTATAAATTTATATACTGTAAGCAAATCCGTAGACAAAAACTTCATTAAATTCTTAAAAGAAAAAAACAATCAAAATAGAGGAAATGAAATAACCTGTTTAACAACTTTATCCACTTCTCCGAGTTCGTCTTCTAAAGGTCTCTCCTGCGTCGTTCCGCCGGAAGCATTAAGGGATCTCAATCTAGCTTCAATATCTTGAATAGACCTATTGTATCCTTCTTCTTTACTTTTATCTATTTCCGTTTCATCTAGAAATTGTCGCAAAAGATCTGCAGTTTTCTGCTCATCCGTTCTTAAATCATCCTTCGGTAGTAATGGCTTTTGCTTGTAATAAGAATTAAGAAATTTTATTTAATATTTAAAAATTTCATTCAGAAAATCAACAAAATGGATGTCGGAACAAGCATAAAGTATAGGTAGTTGTCTACATCTCTTTAGGTCCATTTGATTTCATGAAAGAATTTTTGTAAACAATCGAATTAGACAGTTACAATATGGTTGGCAAAAATATATATTCCATCAGCTGACGACTAATCATAAAACCCAGAGTATTATAAAACTATATACATAATCAAAACATTAACTTCAGAAAGTATCACTAAAAAAGTGTTATAAATACAAGTATTACACCATTATTTTACAGATACGAATTGTAAAATTTTACACGGTAAAAATGGACAACTCTCCATTTTTTCGCGAAATTAGCAGGTGTTTCAAACATTTAGTAAAAATAATCAAAACTTCAACGCTGAAAAATCCTAGAGCATATATGCTATTAATTAATTTTATAAGGCGTTAGAGTGAGATAACGACAATGTGTCAGCTTACGCTGCTATATTTTCAGATTTGAATGCATTATATACAGATATACTTATGTTATATTTGGCGTATATATAATTAAATAAACATTGTGTCACATTATTTTTTTTTCAAATAAGTGTGGGTACTACAAAATTTCCAGTGAAGCCTACAAAATATATACGTATTTTAGGATAATGTTTTTATAAAATCTGAGTTTTTATTCTTATTTCTATGTATATTTTTGTTGATTATTCTCAATGTTAGATATATTTATTTCAAAAACATTAGAAAAGGCTTTAATATTAATATCCGTTATAAATTGGCCGCTCATGCAAGGATAAGATAGCCATTTAATTTCTGGGTCTTTTACCTTTGCCGAAAAAATATTTTAAAAATTACTCAAAAATTAAGTATTTGTGATTAGTTTGTAATAATTTTCTGTATAACTTCACATTTAATTAAATGACTATTTCTATCGAAATTTTTGTTGTTATATTATTATATGTTTTTTTACGTAACCGTAATACTTATAAATTGTTCGAAACACTTCATCTTACTTATCTGAATTTCTCCTAAATATAAAATATAACTATATTACACACTAATATTTTTTATTAGTGTGTAAATTTGCACATTAATAAAAAATATACTTTTTATTCACAAATATCAAATAAATCCACATTAAATTACTAATGTGCATGTAACAAAAAGGTTTACAATACCAGAACTGTCAAATCTGTTTGTTTATAAACATTATCTTTTGAAACTGAATGGAGTATAGCAATTGTTTATATGTTGGTTCAAGTTAACCAATGTTGTTTTAATTGAAGGTTTTAATGAAATTCTATTTTTTTAGATTTTTGTCAAGAATGCGCATCTTAGAGTAAATGAAAGCTCGATTTTACATTCAACAAACTGTCCAATAATTACTCACTAGACAGAATGTGGAAAAGAAATGTTGTCCCCACTTTACATTTATAAGAACATTTTACGGTACCATGATTAAGATCGTCATCTGAAGCATCTGCTTGTAAAATTGCGTACACATTGATCTGAAACTGTGGGACTGTGGCCGACAGATGGACCGATATTATGTAATTATAAGAGTCATAATAGAAGCCTAATTAAATAAATAGAGTAGTGTAAAAATAATTATGAAATTTGTATTAATAATAAAATTTATATTAAATAACCAATTATTCCTTTCCTAAATTTTCTGCATTACTTTAAGTCGAGGATTAAAAATATTCTTAAAAGTTTTTGTAATTCAAAACTGAGAATGTCAGATGATAAGAAACGAAATTAAGAGTAACGTAAATACTTAGAGTGACAAGTCTCTTTAAATTTATTGTTCACCAATAAAGGCCCGAAGTGAACAATTTTATTTTTATGAAAAAAATTTGTCAATTTAAAGTTATTTTACAGTTATAAAAATAATTAATTTTATCGAAAAGAAGAATTATTTACATGTAAAAAAATGGTTTTTGACCAAACAGAGCAAAAAATTGTTGAACGTGCCAGATCATTACGATTTATGGTATTACAATATTATGACCTTTATTCAAGAAACAAAACAAAAATAACCGAGCGTGCGTTTTAACGCTTACATTTTTCTTAATTTTTACCCAAATTATATTCATAACGGATAATAAGCTTTTCACAGGAAGATATAACGAATTTATTTAGAAAGAAAAACCTTATGTCATTGAATTAAAAAAAGATCTATTTCCACGATAATTATTGGTAATGTCAAAATAAAGAACATGACCTACATTATAAGATTTTCTTAAAATTATTAAGAAGTTATTAACTAACCAGGAATAAACACTTATTCATCCACAGACTCTTTCAGCTAACAGTAAAATTTTTGTTAACAAACTCAATCTTATTCTACATGTATCAGCTCATACTATTGAAGAATGTAAGTTTTCATGATGGACTTGTTTTTCTCTGCATTTAGCTTTCTAAGCACATTTTATAAGTTACTGTAAAGATTTTAAAAAATCTTCTTAGGAAAAAATTCTTTTCAGTTTATATGTACTATGATTTTCATACATAATTCTGTAAGAAAGTTTGGAAGCATTAGGTTTATTTTACATATTTTCGTAATATTTAAAAATTTGGCATTCATTTTGAAAATATGTAATAGATAAGACAAAATAATAATTAAAAAACGTAAGTATATTAAAAAAATTATTTATTTAACAATCTGCAATCTTCACAAATTACTTTTTAATACTTATAACAATGTTGCTGATTCTAGTCGTTCTTAGAACAAATTTTCTTAAATTGTCTTCCAATTTCATGCCAAGCCTCTTCTAATTAAATTTCTTCTAAAACCTGTTTTAGTAATGAATCGTTCAGAAAAGCCCTCATTTATTGAAGCAACAATTAAAGACTGTATTTCAATTGATGTAATTGTTTTTTTTTTTCATTTTTGATTCATAATTTTACTAATTTCCATATGGGACTTAACTTGCTCAAAGTGAAATTAAATATACTAAAATTAGTTTAAGTTGGTCATGAACGCAGAGCGGGAAAAATTCCTAACTGCCCATAGTTAATTTATTAATTTTTCCTAAAATACTCCTGCTCGGGGCACTTATTCTATATTTTATGTAATTACGTTCATTAAATCCGGAAGTGAATTAGTTGAAATTTTTTTAATGGTGGGTCTCTCTATATGCCGTATATTGACATAAATTGTCAATATATTCAATTTTAATACTATAAATAGTTGTGCTGTTATTACGTTTATCTATCTACTTCTGAACTTTATAATGATTGTGCATATTATTTATTTTTTTATTTATCATCTTTTATGTACAGTATATATGGCAGACTTATTGCTACATCAACCATAACAATTGGTATTGAAATTTAGTTGGTAGACTGTAAGAGATTTTACAAAGAAAATTCTTTATAGAACATTACACAAAAAAAATTTAAAAAAAACAAATGTATAAGTAAAATAAACTATTGACATGATTTGGGATGGAAAAGACAGGAAAGGACAAGACGAAGAACTTTTTCATTCGACCTTGAAAATATTTAGGGACGTGATTTTCCTGATGTCAGGATCCAGGTCATTCCAAATTTTTGCTGCTTGGACAGTGAAGGATTTTTCGTAAGTGTAGAGGTATGTTTAGGAATAAATAGGGTGAGTGAATTTTCAGATCATAGCCCACGGCCGTGAGCAGACGAATCTTTAAATTTGCCACTATGATAATTTGGGTTATGAGGATTTTTTTAATATATAAAAAAGAAGCCTAAGTATATGAAGTTGGCGTCAATAGCTGATCTTCAGCTATTTGAGAGGTCACCTGTATTCAGAAATATGATCATATTTTCTGAGGCTGAAGATATATTGGATGCATAAATTTTGAAGACGTTCCAAGTTATACATCCATCCAGACATATTACTCTGTTATGAGGTGATAGTTTACTGGATAACATAATTCATGATCTTAAAATTTACACATACTTAGATTATTAATACATTACTATTTGGTCAAACAACATAGTGAAATTCCTTAAAAAAGATATGTAATTGTATCACAAAATTAATTTCTTAACGTTTTACCTGCTCTACATATTGTTCCCCTTTTAGTTTGGCCAATCTCCTAGCCATATCTTCAACAGACACAGGAGGCGCATTTGATGTCGTCTCTTTCGGCCTAGATGCTCGTAATTTATTCAAACGCTCTCTTATCTCTTGATCTTTATCTATAGATGAAGGTTTTTCACTCGCAGCACCACTTTGTACAACTTCTAGGCGATTATTTAAAACAGTGAGGTTATCTGTGGTCGGTGTGGAACTTTGCGCTGCAGGGCTGGTGGTGTTTGAAAATAAAATTAGGGAAAATGATATTAGTTAAATGCCTCATCTATCAAATTAAAAACCAAATAAATGTAGAATAGTTTGTTTCTAGAATAGATTTTAATAACATTAGCCTAAGTATCATAATTTTACTTTTTGACTTATAGTAAACAATGAATTCAAAGAAAAAATCTATAAGTTCAACTAACAAGATAGAACAGTAATCAAATGGGATACGAACATTTTTATAATCATATGATTAAAAAATTATCTTACATACAAATAATATGTTACAGCCAGGCTGTTGTATGTGATGGCTCTTGAGGACAATTATTAAGATAAAACATTATAAAGGACACTCACAATAGATTTAATAAAAATATTAATTTGTTTTTACTGTTGCCAACAGTAAAACAGTCTATCAAATTTCAAAATCGTCATGCAATTTTTTACTGTTTTTTCTTTTCTTTAGTTTTTTATATTTAATATTTGTCCATTTCTGTTCTTATTTTTACAATACGCAATGTTTTATGATAAAAAATTGTAATTAAGTAATTTTTATGACAAATTTTGTTGTGGATTTTTTTTTAAAAATAAACCACGTAAAAGAATTGTTTAAATCATATAAAAGAAGATACTGAAAAATTCCCTTTTGTTAACAAGCAATTTTTATTCAAATGGTAGATATTCACTTTATTTTTGCACTGACATTTTAGATAAAACCTAATTTTACTTAATAATGTTTTCCCTCTTCAAATCCCCTGCTTTTTTCAATAACACCAAGTTATTTATTTAATCAATACTCTTGCTGTTATATATATATATATATATATATATATATATGTATATGTGTATATGTATGTGTATATGTATATGTGTGTATATATATATATATATATATATATATATATATATATATATTTATTTCATAAGAATAACAGGAAATTATATATAATTATAACAATACAACTTTATACTGAAATACAAAGTTAAAAGGGTATCTGTCAAATAGACTATCTTAGAGCAAGTCAGCGATTATAAATCACAAAAATCGATATTCAGAATTACTTACATCGCGACAGGAGTTTCCACGGCTTTATTATCGGGTTTCTCAAGAGTGATTTTACATTTTAAACACACCTACAATTAAAGAGAACAAATTAAACAATTATAGTCACGAATACGCGAGGCGTTTCAAATACCTCAATAAAGCCTATACATACTTTAGCTTTTTGCTGAAGCTTCGGTATAAAACATGAGTTCGATAAACATTTTCCACAAAATGAAAACCCACATGCTGGACATCCTTTCTGAAAATAGAATAAATAGAACAATTAAACTAGGTAAACAATGAAAATTAAACTTTATAAAAATACTATCAAAACAATTACTTCAGGCCGTAAGAAAGAGTATGACTTTGTACACGAATTACAAGACATAATTTAATTATTATTGTGCCAAAATCCTGAAAATATTATATAAACTGATAATAGATTGAGATCGGTTTTAAATGTTTTATTAGCAATTAAGCAAAATGTCAGTGAATGTCATTCCACTGACATATCTGACATTCATTTTTTTCTCGGTTTTCTGTTTCTGGAATCATAGTCTGGAATCGGCAATCAGAAATCGGCAATATTTTACCAGGAATCCATTAAATATTTATTAAAACTGAGATTTGAGATAATCAAATCCTTATTTAATTTTTTCAGGTAGAAACACATTTAGTAATTACTAGTTATTTATAAGCAAAAGTAATTTTTTTTAAATATAAGCAAAAGTAAATTTCCGAACTTTTTAACTTACTTATGTATTAATAATTTTGAAAACATTCAAGGTACTATGGCCATATATTTTAGAAACTACTTGGACCTTAAAATAAAAACTAATTTTCTAATTTTTTATTGAATCTGAATTTAATCATCTTTTGAAACTGAAATATCCCGTAACTATTTATGAAATAGTAAAACCTTACCATTGGCCGACTCTTCGGATAGTGCAGATAAGATGACCACTCAACTGAATACTGAAACTGTTGTCACTAGCTTAAACACTTGTTTAGCTTCTTTTTCTAACTGGTGACACTAAACGCATATGATGAATAATCCCTATAAATATCAGAATATCAAAAACATACAAACGTAAATCAGAAAATAAAGGCAATCCATCTTTATAATTTTTTTCAAATTTACAATAATGAAGCAATAGGTTAAGAAAAAAAAATGAAAACTTAATTTAAAAATTCTACAGAAGAGAATATAGGCGATTTATTTTCCAAAAAAAATGTTTTGAAGGTAAATATAGCCCTTAACGATTCCTAACAGAAGACATCCTAATGAAATAGGTATAACAGTATTTAATACATATTAATTTATTTATTCTGATAATATTTATTGAAATCGAAACAAAAAATATTTCACTTTTGCTAAGAGGCCTATCACAAAATGGCGTTATGAAAAATTAGATACAATGAAACACGGTGACAACTCGCTTGGCGTCACGAGTTCGCGTCGTTGTGTTGAAGCTACGACTAAATGATTTTTATATTTTTTCAACTATTGAGTTATTTGTTAAATAGGATTTGCTAATATTGTTAATTATGATAAGTAATTCAATAATCAGGGGAGGGCAGTGGCGGATTAACACATTTGCCGCCAGTAGGCTGTTCAAATTTTGCCGCCCCTTGTGATCTCTGCATTTCGATACCCTACACGGAGAAAATAAGGTGGAAGAAAATGTCAAATTTTATAATTAAAAAACTAAAAAATGTTATATTTTTTATTGGACTTACAGTTTAAAACAATATTCCTATTGAACTATGTATTAAGAATCCGCTTGATGATGATAATAAAATCAATTAAAATATTTAAAAAGTTTTAAATTACCTTTTTGGGCGATTTTATATTCGCAAAATCGTCAATTAAATCGTCGTATGAAATATTGTTCATAAGTTCCGACTCTATGCACAAAAGAGCTAAAGCATTTAGCTTTTCTTGACTTAATGTAGATTGTAAATAGTTTTTCACCCGCTTTAAGCAAGAAAAGCTTCTCTCACCCGAACAATTTGTCGCTGGTGTACACAAAGCCATGCGAACTGCTATATCCAAGTTTGGATAAATGTTCTCCATTGGAGAATTCTCCAAATTCTGATTTCGCAGAAACGAAGATAGACTTTTTAATGATCCAGACTCAGGTTTTATTAAAATTCTTTGAGAAGAAAGGTGGCCTTGAAGGTGTACGCATTCTTGAACTAGGTCAGTTTCTAAATCGTTAGGATACATTTTTTCCAAGAAATTTGCTTTTTCCGTTAGGGTCGATGTTGACAACTCACCTATTTTAGTTAGAAATGAAAACTTCTCGTTAAATCTGTTGTAAGCCTCCTGACGTGTTTCTAACTCGGACACGAGTCTATCTACGAGGACGAGAAACGTGTTAACCCGGAAAGTTTAACTCGCAGTCATTCTAATTTCTTCATCGGGTGTTTCGTCAAATCTTTTTTTTCTTTTAGGTTGTCTTTTTCCAATATCTGTTGTATATTGCTTCGATTCGCTTAATTCCATCGCTTTTTCTTCGAAATACTTGAAGTTCTCTCGTTCAGTTACGAAAAACTTACAGAGTGATTCGTAAAGATCGGCAACGGTGATCAAATCTACGGTGGAAGCCTGAATTTGAACATTCACTTTGTTTATTCTCTCCAAAAAATCATTCCACACAACAACCATTACCGCCGTTTCCAGTTTTTCTAAATTAAAAAGTATCCCCGCCGCTTCGTTTCGTGTTACAGGCTTTTCGGTACAATCGTCCTTGATTGATTCCAAAGTTTTAAAAACTTCGTGCCAAGAATCTCTCAAACTCTTACACGTGTCCTCTCTGGCTGACCAACGTGTCACATTCACTCTCTTCAGGGTTTTGCCTTTCCCGATTTCACTAGTTATTTTTTGCCAGCGTTGTGTCGAGCTTACAAAAAAAACGTAAATTTCCTGTAGCAGCATGAAAAAGAGACAAGCTTCTGTACAAGATTCAGCAGCAGCAGTTGCCACTAAATTCAAAGAATGGGCAGAACAAGGTACGTAAAAAGCGAAAGGTGCTTGGTTTTTAATTTTTGTTTGTAAGCCGTTGTATATGCCAGAAATGTTCGCGGCATTATCATATGACTGTCCACGACAGTATTTTATATTTATGTCTAGTGTTTTGAGTTCCGAAATAATGGCTGAAAACATTTCTTCAGCTTTATGTCCCACTGACGACAAAAACTTGAGAAATCTTTCGCACGGTTCGCCTGTTTCCAAAACATATCTAATGACAAGGGTAAGTTGATCCACATGTGATATATCCGGCGTTGAATCGATGATTAGGGAATAATATTTCGCCTTTCTTATCTCGTTTCCAATCCGTTTTAAGACTTTATGTCCCATCAAGAGGATAAACACATCGCAAATGGTACTTGGTAAGTAATTGGTATTCCCTGATCCTTGATTTCCAAATCGTTCAATATGACAAGCTAAAAAAGGATCGAATTCTGCTAGCAGTTCCAAAATTATGCAATAATTTCACAATTAAATGAAACTACGTGATGTAGTATTATTTCTACTATCTTTAATTTCTTTACCACGACCTAGGTTTCGTTGTATTACAACATCTTCAGGTGGGATATTAGCAAAGATTTTCTTGCTAATATCCCACCTGAAGATGTTGTAATACAACGAAACCTAGGTCGTGGTAAAGAAATTAAAGATAGTAGAAATAATACTACATCACGTAGTTTCATTTAATTGTGAATAATGAATTTCTACAAAATTAACGCCAAATATATTCAATATCAAGCAATAATTTCAATTATGCGGATCACCAAACTTTTCATTTTTTCCTCTGAAAGCGAGCCCTCTTGAACACAGTCGCTTCACTACGACAACAACTCTCTTCAGAACATTTCTCCAATAAGTAATTTCTTCATCGATCTGGACCTGCAATAAATTGTCAATTCGGCCATCAATCTCACTTCTAGCTTTCAAACTAAGGATACTTGATTTATGACGGGCAGAGTTTTCATCTTTATTTAGATTTACTGTTGTTTGCACTTGATCATTACTTGTACTTGACGTGTGATACTGAGACGCATCTTGAGTTGTTATACTAATTGACGTTTCTTCTAACGGTTCTTTGTCAAAAACATACATATCCGTTTTGTCAAAAGCAGATTGTTGAATAGAGCCCATTTGTTGTTGGGTATTATTATCACTGCATGTGGTTGAAGTTCCTGGTCTTACAATACTGCTTCTACTTCCACAATTCAATTTTCATCGTTTTACTGATAATCTGTTCTTGTTCTTCTTTTTTCATTTTGGCCTTTCTTCTATACTCAGCTCCACTGAGTCGCTTCCTTCCATCACTCATTCTTACAATTGGTTATTTAGGAACTAAAAAAAAATTACATAAATAACATTAGGAGTCTCATTTCGCGTGCGTATTTATCAGTAGGTATCATTTGTTCAGATTTCAGACCTTGAAATCCTTGAATAGTTATCTAATATAATGGTACAAGTGCTGGCAACGTCGTGAAATAAAGCATTTAAAACGAAAGTTTTTTTCTTTTCCATATATTCCATATGCATTTATCTATACACATTTGTAATTGCCAGACGTTTTAATTCCTGCTATAATGTACCACATTTAAATGCTGGAAGCGCCTGTCGCTGATTAAGGGCGAGCAATATTTACATTTATTTAACGTAAAGCAATTATTTTTTGCGCTTTCAGTATTTGCATGTAGTACATTATCGAATTATTGGAAAAGAAAAAAATCTTTGGTTTATCATATAAAAATTCAGCTATACAATAATATTTTCCCCAGTTTTTCCTTTCAAAATTGTGAATAAGGTATTATTTTTCAATTTAAATAATACACAATAATAACATGTAATAATATAATAATTGTTAGAACTTGTGAAAATCATTCGTACAAATAATTTCTAAGTACTCATTTGCCTATGAAAACTGAAGCTATAAAAAGTCGAGTTTTACAAGAAAAGGATCTATTGTACGTTTTTAAACATAATTTCCCTTAATATCAATAAATATGATTAATTTTCTATAATAAAATACATAAATTCGTCTTTAAAAGTTTGATTTTTATATAAAAAAAGTAAGGGTCCTTAATACTTTTGGGCAAGGCTGTATTTAACAAGTACCATCGGAAGATTAGTTCAAACCCCTAATAGCTTACTATTTTAGCTCACAATACCTATAAGCAAGAGAAATTTATTGAATGACTACTACAATATACTAGACTACAACAATATACCTAGTAATAATATACTTAATCAAAAAAATCTAAATTTGCAAACCTTCTAAAACAATAATACAGCTTGTTAAAATACTGATTACGGATGATTTATACATTAGAATAACTTACCTACAATAAGTTTGTATTGTCTTCACTTCACCGGTGTTGTACTGTTATAAAAATTATACATACAATCCACTAATAGTTTTAGATACTTTACTAATACTTTTTTATTAACACTTTTACTTAGAAATCGCAAGACGCAATTATTTGAGGTGACTTTTGTTTAGAAATAAATACGAGACGGGACTTCCCCGTTTGTATCGCCGCTCTATATCTTTCCCTCTTTCACCCGAACTCAATACCGCCGATTGCCAAACATTTAAGTAGGTATTTTTTTATTTCTGTAAGAAAAAAAATTTGGGGCCGAATTTGCCGCCCCTAAAATCCGCCGCTGCCCTAGGTTTCAGCCTACTCAGCCTGCTGGTAAATCCACCACTGTGTGTGCTTATGACCACTCGATAGTAAACATTTATAATTTTAAAATTTATATATGACGAACTAATATCCATCAAATAACACCAATGTATGATAATAAATACGTTGGTGTTATATGATGGATATTAGTTCGGCGAATCAGGAACAATGTGAGATTATTATTTTAAAATAAAATAACATACGTGTATTATATTAAGCTACTCTCAAATAAAATATTACACACTAACTGTATACACTTGAACTATTACATTGATTAATATAAAATAACGTTCGCATTTTATATTAAATTATACTCAAATTAAATATTAACCAAACAATGTATACATATAATATATATAATGTACAAACAGTTCACTTGATGTTATAAAATAGTGTATTTAGTGTGCCTAAAAAAGTAGTTCACTCGGCCAATGCCGAACAGAGTCAAGTTTACCCAATTCAGCATCACTGACTCGAACCGGATGGCTCAAGGTCATGGCTTGGTTTCGTTCACTGTTCAGAAAAAACTGTGATAGCTACGCCTAAAGAACTTTAAAAAAGACATTTTAAAAATAGTCTTTAAATATAGAAATATTGGTCAAGAGCAAAAGGATGTCTTTGATGATTAAAAAATTTACTTTTGATATCAGTAATCGTAAATTTTTTTATGACTAACTGTTTATAAAAATAGAGTCATTATGAAAATGTAAGTCGAGCGCATGGCACGTTTGTTTTTATTTTTTTTCAAAGTTAATTTTTTTTCAGTAGAGCCATCCTTTCGCTCTTGACCAAAATCTTTAAATTTAAAGGTTATTTTTAATTCATATTTTTAACGTGAAAACTACTTTAGGCACCCCTGCATACTTCTGTATATTGAAGGATACTGAGCTGTCAGGTTATGGTCGGTGACGCTGAATCGGGTAAACTTGGCTCCCTTCGGTATCGGCCAAGCGAGTTCAAAATTTACAAATTATGAAATGTGATCACTGCATTGTTTTAATTAGTTCACATGTCACTATTTTTAAATATCAAATCAACTACTTTTTAGGCACATGGTGTGCACTTCTTGATTAATTTCATTTGAGTATAACGTAATATAAAATGCGAATGTTATTGTATATAATCAGTGTAATAATTCAAGTCTATACAGTTGGTGTTTAATATATTAGTACCAGGTGACCGAGCGATGCTCGGTTTTCCCTAGGAGTTTTCCATAGGAACGTGAAATTGCTCGGTTCATGGCATTAGATTTAGTATTAGATTTTCTTCTCTTTCCCCGTCCCTTTCCTTTCCCCTTTGCCTTTGCTTTCTTTTTCGGTCTCGCCTTCCGTTCGCCTTCGCGTTCACTTTCGTGTTCGCCTTCCACTTCACCTTCACCCTTCACTACACCTTCTTATTCCCCTTCCCCGCTTCTCATCTTCACCTCCCCCTCCCTATCCCTTTTCACATACCCCTTCCCCGTCCTCACCTCACGCACCCCTTCGCCTCCCCCTTCACACCCTTCTCCGTTCTTTCTTCCCCTTCCCCGTCCCTTTGCCTTCACCTTCCCCTTTCCTCCATCTCACCCTCCCCTTCCCCTTACCCTTCCCTTTCGCTTCCCTTCCGTTCCCCCTTCCCCTTCCCTTCCCTTTCTCCCGTCCCCTTCCCTTCCGCTCCCCCTTCCCTTACCTTTCCTTTCCCTTACCTTCCACTTCCTCTTCACATCCCCCTTCCCCGCCCCATTCACCAACCCCTTCCCCGCCCCTCTCACCACCCCCTTCCCCGCCCCTCTCACCACCCCTCCTCCTCTACTCCCCTTCCCCGACCCCTCCCCTACCCTTCTCCTTTTGCTCCCCCTCCCCCACACCTTCCCCCTCCCCTTCCTACCCTCACCTCCCCCTTCCACTTCCCCTCCCCGTCCTCTTACAATCCCCTCCCCATAACCCCCCCTACCCGCTCCTTCTCCCTTCACGCACCTCTCCTCCTCCCCTCCCCCTTTCCCTTCCACTCTCTCTCTCTCTGCCCCATGCCGTTCTCTCCTATGTTTTTCCATTCAAATGTTGTTAAGTCTTAAT
This sequence comes from Druceiella hillmani, assembly GCA_039881145.1. NCBI lineage: Eukaryota > Metazoa > Arthropoda > Insecta > Lepidoptera > Hepialidae > Druceiella > Druceiella hillmani. The sequence goes on along the minus strand of JAYKKI010000058.1, from coordinate 7,031,893 downwards.
AACAGTGTTCATAGTAATTTTGACAATTTTATATGGCTGCCATTTCCAAAATAATTAACCGACAAAGCTCATCTTCGAAATTATTAAATATAATCCCAAAAGTAATAAATATACCAAATTTCAGCGAAATCGTTAGAGCCGTTTCCGAGAAACCATTTACATATATATATATATATATATATACAAGAATTGCGCGTTTAATAGCATAAGATTTGGGAGTAGTTTAATATAATAATCGTATGTTAATATATTTTAAAATAATAATCTCGCATTCGTCGAACTAATATCCATTATATAACATCAATGTAATTATATATATATTTTGACATTATTTACATCACTTTGAATCACCTCACACATAAATTAAGATAAGAATAGTGTTTTCTTCCTTAACCCATTTTCATTATGTTAAACTTTTCGTTAAACACAGACAGTCGTCCTTCTAGCGCGCTTCATTATAATTAAATAAATATTAATCTATATAACTTCAATGTAATTATATATGTATTTTAAAATTAGAAGTGTTCATTTCTATTTTGTGGTTACAAGCACAAACCAGTTGTTTACATGAAAGTTAATTTTTTTTGTCATCAGAGTCATCTCACTCTTTACTAAAATCTTTATACTTAATATGCCCTCTACACTACTCGCAAAGTACCTTGTCGAAGTTGATAGCAGTCTGAAGTACTTGACTACACACTCGTGCAGCCTCACGAGGAGTTTACTAGTCATGAGCCGCCCATACACACCCACGTGTAAACAGTACGACGTCTATCTGCAAACTGAAATACGCTAAGTAGTGTAGTGAGACGCTTCGTATAACTTCGCAGTCTTTTGACTTGGGTGCAAACATCTGACAGCGATCGGAGGTCGCTCGAGGGGAGGTTGCACAAAACAAATCGAAGTATCTATCTACACTATTCTCTTCACCTCACTCCGATCAATTTCTAGAGTAGTCTACACGTGCACGTGTAAGGATTATTTTTAGTTCATATTGCTACAAAAGCATGTTTTTTAAACTCTAGTTTTATTTTTTTAGTCTTTTTTAAGACTAAAAAATTTTTTTTTTTAATTATTGTATAGTTGTCGGTTCTTGATATGTGTACGAAATTTTTAATAATTCGGACGTTGGAAATGGGTGACAATTTAATTGAATGATTCTGTTATTTCGTACACACAAACATGTGAAGTTAATAAAAGCATGTTAAAATAAGATAACTTCTTTGATTAGAGATGTTGAGATCATTATGACCTGGATTTCAGAATCTAGACAGCCTTCTAAGACTCCTGCTATTCCCATTTATTTGCATCACATTTCTTTGTACCGGTAAATTTATACCTGTAATTAATAATGATGCCCAGTTTGTTAGAATATTCTTTGAAGGCTGTTAATTTTATTAAACATACTTATTATCTGCATTGTAAGAAACGTTTGTCGACTACTACAGCTGAGATGTTTAAATGTATGGATTCTCTTCATGATGATGAGGCATGAAGGTATTTGGGTTTTCTCCTAGAATATCCTTTTGCCCTCTCCAAGCGTGAATAATACTTTTTATGGATGGGAGTTGCAGTGTAAGGTACATTTATCATTTAGTTCTTGAGCTATTGACCATTATGCTTAAAATTGTATTCTTGTGTATACTTAAAAAATGCTTTAAAAAAAATAACCACGTATTAGAGATCTAATCTTCAAAAGTATAAAAATTTAATACATATTGAAAACATATACACTATGTCGCCATAATACTGCCCCCGATCGGGTAATATCTCTTAATAAAATATAAAAAGAACTTTTGCTTATAACAGTTGAAACACTAATGTCACTAAACTAAAGCGACATTAACGGCAAGCTGTAGTGGCAAAAACCATAACTGACATATAAAATTTAGTTGTAGTAAATAAAACAAAATATTCCTAGTAAACTTTCTTTTTAATTCTTAAGTTTTATTTTTTTAATCTTCATTTATCATGATCAATAGCTTCGGCCAAACAAAGTTATAAATTTCGGCTTGGTTTGACAGTTGGGATGTATACACTTGTCCGCATCAGTAATCTCTCTCGGCTGGTCGAAAGGTATACATAAGGACTTGGCACCCATCGTAGGACCGCCAACCTCGTCATCCACCCTGAAATAAAGATACATAACAATTAGTGGATACACATTGAGGATCTTTATATCAGGTAGATAATTTTTGAAATGATTACATTCGTGGCTAAAATCAAAGTGTTACCATATGGCTGAAGTCAAATTTAAATATTTTAAATAGTTGTAGCATAAAACATATTGTCAACAGAACATATTGGTATGCTTACAAAAAGCTTTATTGCATAAATGTTTATTATTTTGATAATTAATTTCCATTAAAATGTAAAATTATGTGTAAGCAAAAAGTATCCATGCGGCGACATTATCGTAATAAATGACAGTTTTTGAAACTTTGACAATTTTATCAATATTTTTATTTGGTGAAATATATAGTTGTCCTATGTAAATGGCCAGTTCAGCGCCAATAAGGGAAACAATTTTCTCTTTCTCTAATACAAAAAGGATTCTTGTACTTATAGAAACTTATAAAACGTTATTGTTTGACGGCATATCGAATTCTTACTTCACGCTTTCCTTTTTGATGTGTTCCTCACAATTAGGGCGGCCGCAGAATGGTGCAAAAAGAACGTTCCTTTCATCCAGCTTGGAACAGAACTCCTTCCAGTCAGTTGTGAGAGTAGTTCTCGCATTGCGTTCATCTGTTGCTCTGATATAAAACAAAATAATTCCAAAATAAACTCAATGTAAATAGTTCGATGCTGTAATCTAATAAGTCTATTTCTTTGTGAGTATCCTTGCAAAGAACTGGACTTGGCCACAAAGGACACTAGCGAAAAAGGCTACTTTTCGTACCAGAGTGGACAGAAGAATTGATTTTTTATACGAAACATTTTTTATTTTTTTATCACAATAATACTTGGGGCATTTCTTAAACACTACGGGCTTGATAATGACATAATAAGATTGCCAATTTGAAATTTTAATAATTATCTAATACATAGTGATTATCTTTATGTAAGGAAATTGTAATTGTCTATGGATATTGCCGAAAATCTGAGTTAAAAGGTTGAAATATATTGAAAACGAATGTTTAGTAACCTGTCAGTTAATGGTATGTTACGATCATTACTACCCCTTGTTAAATGATGACACGAGATCAAACATGAAATCTACTAAATTATAAGCATTTTATGTTTAGTGTGCCTATTTCTATAAACATTTTTATCATTTTATACCATTAAATAAAATATGTATCTAACCTCAAAATTGTTAATCATTTTTAACCTGTACCCAACATGGTTGTTAATGTTTTCATGGTTTAACTGTTTTAGTGCCATTGTGTTTTATTCATATATACTTAAAAATGCTAAAGAAATATTTTGTTTTTTATGTCGTTTACCCTTGTCTCGAAAAAAAAACTGTATCTCTTCCAAAAATTATCCAATTTTAATAATTATTTCGGTGTTTTCTTAATAAAAACTTGTACAAGGATAATAAAATATAAAGAAAATTATGGAGATATATATTGTGAACAAAAATTATAACAAAAACCGAAATCAAGGTCACGTCGTCATTTTCGCAGTCCAGTACATCCTCCGTATCAGCGAAATAATTGTTATCGTCACTATTATCACTATTACTCAAAATTTGCATTACGTCAAATTGTGAGCACACCACAGTGTCACTCCCTCTATCGCTTTCTTCACAACTTGAAAAACGATCATTTTCACTCTAATTATTTTCGTATTCCGATATTGTGGGTTCAAAATTTTCTTTTCCTGGATCCTTTTTATATTGTACTTACTAATAATATTATAATTTGAACTTTATGTAACACGTAGAAAATTTAGTTAGTGGCAAATTTAGTTAGTACGCGCCCGAGGACGATGGCGCTCGTCGGCACTCTAAACTCTGTCGGTTAAAATGTGTTTCTATATATATACTTTCATTGTTGCTAAACAATGCCTACAAGTAAGTCTGTGTAACCATTACCGTTTATTGGACTCCTTTAACTTCAAGAGTTTTGAGTTCTAATGCGTTATAGATATCGAAGCTGGGATGCAGATTAAAGGGTAAATTTAACACTACAACACCCTTCCTAAAAGTGCTGGTTAACCTATTTTATATAATTATTTGGAGGTGAATAAGCACATTGATATTTTGAGAAAATTTAGCACCAAAAGTATTTGATATAGAATTGGAGCTTTCTTGGGACGCAGGCATATTTTACGACCCAAAAAACTAGAATCAAATAATAAAACTAAAAACATTATCTAAAAATAAGATCTTCAATATTTAATTCAGTATTTTTTTGTTCTATCATTGATTTAAATACCTACAAAATGTCCTACGTTTGAATACTACTAAGAAAAAAATTTATTAAAAATCTGTGTTTATTATGACAAAAATAAACAAGAAAATTAAACAACTCTCAAGAAGCCTATATCTATCATATAAAGACGCGCACATTAAACTAGGCAAAAACAAAAATTAGGGAAACCAGCTTTTACAGTTCCACCGAGCATGATGAATGTAGCCGAGGCAGAAAAATTAATGCAAAAAACTTTACAAAGGAGAGTTCTGTAGCCAATCACAATTATACAAGAAATATACCATTATCAATCTTATTGTTCTTTATACCTGTTTATGGTAAGAAGAACATATGTTTTTGCCATCGTAAGACATTAAGTTTCCTACCGCTATTAGTACCTCAGCGCGTTAATCCATTATATTGGAACAATACTTTGGAATTAAATCTCAATACGTAACCTTTTTATTAGCGTAATAATTTTGTTCATATAACATGTGCATACTTCTGTAACATTTCATGATGAGTTTTTTCTAGTAGATCCTTTACATCACTGACGATGGTAGCCCTCTTGACTGTGATTTTCGCGCCTGTGAACCGCCTCACCAACACCGCTTCACCCTTTGCTATGTCTTTAGGTCCCAACTCCAACCGTAAGGGTACTCCCTAAAAATAATTTATACGAGTCATATAACGCACAGTAAAAAAAATTGAAAGCGCTGAAAAGATTTTTTGTACAAACGTATAATAATATATAACAAATGTTAAAATGGAGGACTATTGAAGGGAAACAGATATCGTAACATTATATTTTGTAATTTCTCATAAAGGTTTTTTAATTTATTTATATATTTAGTGTTTTTTATTTTCAAATCTCCATATTGACTTTAATAATACAAAATTAGGGATAGAACGTAAGTAGAAAAAAAAAGTTACAAACTTGTTCTAAGTATCTGTAAGATTTTGTATTTCTTTACTAAAACATAGTGTACATTTTTGCTTCTAAAATTTATACGCTGTAAAAAAACCATACAAACATGGTAGAGAGAAAAAGCGAGCACATCTACATCTGAATATGTTAATCAAGTAATTTATGATGAACAAATATTTTGGTGTGTTTAAATTGAGAATTCTGCTTTTCGATAAACAAATTATTGTTATTAATTATAATAAGCAGCTGACCTTCAATTCCCAATGATTGAACTTCCAACCGGGTGAGTAATTGTCTCTATAGTCTCCTTCCACCCTGATTCCAACCTCCTTCAGACTCTGTTCTAGCTCAACACAGCTGTCCAGCAGTTTCTTGCGATCTTCGGCACTGGAGGAAGCGGTGATACCGCAAGGTACGATTACTACTTGCACCGCCGCCACTCTCGGTGGCAAAACCAAACCTCGATTATCACCGTGGATTAAAATCATAACACCTGAAATGATTAATTCTTAATTTAAAGACATTCCTTTTCTATGCTATAATGTCGTAAAAATCTGTCCTAAACAACCAGTCACATTGGTAAATAAGACCTTATTCAGAGAGTCCGTGCCAGATATTTTGACAATACTGCGACAATGCCTGCAATACTGCGTAACCAACAATTGCAATAAACTTGACTAATATTGAAAATTAGACCTTAAAGCAATTATTAGTTATGCAGTATTGGAATATTGAAGACGATATTGTAACTATCAAAATGATTTATAATGACAATACTGCGACAATGGCTGCAATACTGCGTAACAAACGATTGCAATAAGGTGCAACTTCAACTTGACTAATATTGAAAATTAGACCTTAAAGCAATTATTAGTTATGCAGTATTGGAATATTGAAGACGATATTGTAACTATCAAAATGATTTATAATGACAATACTGCGACAATGGCTGCAATACTGCGTAACAAACGATTGCAATAAGGTGCAACTTCAACTTGACTAATATTGAAAATTAGACCTTAAAGCAATTATTAGTTATGCAGTATTGGAATATTGAAGACAATATTGTAACTATCAAAATGATTTATAATGACAATACTGCGACAATGGTTGCAATACTGCGTAACAAACAATTGCAATAAGGTGCAACTTCAACTTGACTAATATTGAAAATTAGACCTTAAAGCAATTATTAGTTATGCAGTATTGCAATATTGAAGACGATATTGTAACCTATCAAAATGATTTATAATGACAATACTGCGACAATGGTTGCAATACTGCGTAACAAACAATTGCAATAAGGTGCAACTTCAACTTGACTAATATTGAAAATTAGACCTTAAAGCAATTATTAGTTATGCAGTATTGCAATATCGACGATGATATTGTAACCTATCAAAATGATTTATAATGACAATATTGCGACAATGGTTGCAATACTGCGTAACAAACGATTGCAATAAGGTGCAACTTGACTAAGATTGAAAATTAGACCTTAAAGCAATTATTAGTTATGCGGTATTGCAATATCGACGATGATCTTGTAACCTATAAAAATTATTTATAATGGTGTAGCGTCTTGTATAAAAGGATTTAAATAATCCATAAAAACAATAAGTGTTCAGTTTTTCAATTATCAAATGTCATATTCACTCGTAACATAAGCTCTTTACATTCAATGGCATTTCTTGTTTTCTGTCAATTAAATACTGTACTGACATTAACAAAAATATAATCAAAAGTTCTTATATCTGTCGATTTCAAGGGACTTTTATGTTTCTTGTACAGCTGTATAGTTAATAATGTTATACTTTCAAAATGCTAATATCTTAACTCGGTTAGTTATAGCCGGAAGAGAATTGGTAACAATTGGCAGAGTTGCTCTAAAATGATCTAGCCCATATAGGTAAAGAAAATTTAACAGCGCTTTTAGTAACACAATAATGAAATTTGATTTTTCTTATCGATTTATTGGGTTTAAATAATTAGATTATTTTGAAATGGGAAAACTAAAAAAAAACACAAGCCTCTGTGTATAAAAATAACATTTGAGAAAAAACTTGGTAAAGAAGTATACAAAAATCTTGAAATTGTGATTAACACTAAGAAACACTGGATTTGGCAGGGAAAAGGTGTTGAAACTTAATAGAAAATTAAGATGTATTTCAGAGATAGGTTAGAAAGACATAGTTGAAAGATCTAGAAAAATATGGCTAGATGATACTTCATCTGGGCATATTTTCAAGAAGCAACATGTCAGAGAACAATGGAGGAAAGCAGTAGATGGAAAAGAACAGAGGCGAAATGTTGGGATGATCATGAAAGCATATTTAGATAACAGACTGACAATACAACAATGTATTCTCAGTCTGATATATAAAGATGATTTATATGTGATTTTCTCAAAACATTAATTTTTGATCTCATGGGACAAATATCTCGAGAACTAATTGAAACATTTTCCTATAATTTTTTTAAATTAGAGATTGTTATTTCTGCAGGAAGCAACCTTTAATCTCTTAACGTTATGCACATTTTTTATGACCACTACGTAAAATAGCTTTCATTGCTTAAATATTTGAACGTATTAAATAATTATACAATTTATTTATATTCGATGTATGTATAATCAAATATAAAAATACCACATTGGGATCGTCTTTAATTCTTTATAAAAAAATCTTGTATTCTTTACCAATCTAAACCAGAAGCTCCCCCAGTAAGTGATAGTATGTTTCATATGTATATATGTACTAAATTTTCATTTCAATTGTTTTAATTAGATAATTATATTATGTAGGGTTTATAGCTGAAACATTTATATTTTTTCTCTAAAGTATTGAAGATTATGTATTACTTGTTTTGGATATAGTCAAGAAGCAGTAAAATAAATTTTTAGGAATTTTGATTCAATTTTAACAGATTAAAATATATTTTTTTTATTTTCTCAACTATAATCTAATGTAGAGGCAATTGTTTTCTGTATCATCATTATATGTTAGCAACAAAATCAAGAATTGATTTTCGGTTTATTTTCAAGGTTTTTCCAACAATATGTCCAGTGAAATAGCAGTGAAATAGCAAAACGCCTTCGGCAATCATATATTTTTTGTTACGCAGCTATATATATTGAACAAATAAATTTTGACATAATTTGATACAGAAATTAATTCTTTGTTTCCTTTATTGCCTGTAATGCAACTTATTTTTATTTAATATAAAGAAATTCTTCATTTGAGGGGAACTCTTGTATCGTTAGCCCATTTCAAAATTGCAAATCTACCCAGTGGGCAAATCTGCCCAGTAGTTGTGTACAACAACTCATTGTTCTACATGGGATGAGGCGATCTACATGATTCTACGTGGGCTAAGGCGTAACAACCCAAGTTGCAAATCTACTCAAAAAAAAACCAAGGTGCAAATTGTAAATTTGCTCAGTTGGCAAACAAATTTTTTGACTAGTCGTATACAACTCATTTTTCCACATCAGCTGAGGCGGTCTACATGGACTGAGGCGTAACAACACAAATCTATGACCACTCGCGAAAAACGAACATGATGGGCTATGTACATCGTGAGCGAAATATGGTTTAATATGATTTCTCTCTCATCTTTTTCCTTTCTTAAGCATTCTTTTAACTTCTTTACCTCTCACTCTATCAGATATAAGTTTTCATGCTTCAAAGTAGCTGTTAATTTTTGGGTTAATTTGCGGACCCTGCTGCTTGGGATAAAATTCTTAAAACAGTCTTAGCTGACTCTCAATTTTTAAGTTAAAATTAAGCTCTATACAGCTAAAATCATAACTAAGTCTAGAGCAAGTAACTGTAATGCAGAAAATGAAAAAAATTAACACTAACCAATAACTCTAGTGGTCAGTCCCCACGAGTTCTGGTGGACGTATGTCTTCTCTTGCGTCTCTGGATCATCGAATGAGATGTCAAACATCTTTGAGAAGTTCTGCCCCAGATGGTGACTAGTGGCACCCTGTAAAAGTTTATTTATTTCTTTACTGAAAGACAAGATTGTACTTAAAAATCGGTTTTTTGAATGATGGCCGATAATATCACTGATTATTGGGCATCATGATATGCCTAATGTTAACTTTAATTAAAACTTTTATTTCAATGGAAATCATGCTATCAGAGCCGTCCAGTGGCAAGCCAATAAACACTTGGCTGGGTTATTGTAATTTATATATATGTCTCCTGTAATCAATCCAAATGGGGATGGTCACGCAAATGTTGTAGATGGCAACTGAAGCAACACGTCCACTGTCAGTTAGAATTTTTTCAATGCTTGCAACATTTTCATATCTTTTTTGTATTTTTGGGAAATAAATGACAAAATATATTTGAAACGTGTATTCAACGTAGAACATAGATAAAATAATAATGTAATGAAATTTTATAAAAACTACGAAACGTACGAAAAAGACTAAATTCTATATAGATGACATTTGACAATGGCCGTTCCACAGATAATGGCCGTGCTGATGATTTTCCACTTAGCAGGTAAAATAAGTAGTGAAAACCCCCATTGCTTACAATGCCTAGATATAGCGATAAAGAGTGTTGCATAAAATGGTGTCGAAAACACCTATAGAAATTTCTAAAAACAAAATTCACAAATATCTTCTAATAGTTTCTCGAATGCCTGGAAAATTTATGAGTAACATTTTCGGCCGACAAATTTTGGCAAAATATGAATAAATACCAGCAATAATGAGGAGGAAAGTATTTAAATTATAATGGCTCTTAAACTTGATGAGACCTGTGGACTAAATTTGTATCGTTTTCACTCAAAAGAAGACTATTTTTGACTTACTCGGTGAATAAAGAATTAATCTCAATTTGACTATTAAAAAGATTAAGGTATTTCCCGTATTGGACTCTTTATGTAAGTAAAGACAGTTTCATGGCCTTCCTCTTCAAGATCATCTAAAACATTAAGAAAATTTGGTAATCGGGAAATTACATTGATTTTTATGATAAAAATATGCCATATTATCATCATTAATCATGTTAACTGAAGAGTTTTCACACAAATATGAGATTACTGTAAGGTGTAATTAAGTGTTATTGGCATATTTGTATTTTATATCTTTGCATCACGTTTGAACCACGTATCTAGCAGTTATGAAAGCCGCCCATGATTAAATTAAAAAAAAAAAATTATTTAAAAATTAATTTTACTACTGACTGACAAATGGTCGTTAAATGTCATATTTGAAAGAATTCTTTCCAAGCAACGCACTCATTTATTTTCTTGGTTTGTTAATGGTTAACATTTGATCATTTGTATTCTTATTTGTATATAAAATACTTAGCAACAAAAAAGACAACAAAAAATTAAGTGAAAAAACTATAAAATTATTTGTTGCAATAGCATAGTTTGTATCACAATTAAATGAAACTACGTGATGTAGTATTATTTCTACTTTCTTTAAGTTCTTTACCACGACCTAGGTTTCGTTGTATGACAACTTCAGGTGGGCTATTAGCAAAGATTAACCTTTGATATAACTTTCATTTGTCTGCTTTCTATGATGCAAACAAACTGGTGTATAAATATCTACACGAGAAGATATTGGTGTGACCTGGTATATAAATATCTATACGAGAAGATATTGGTGTGACCTGGTATATAAATATCTATACGAGAAGATATTAGTATGACCTTTTATTCAACACGCTGTGCCATATTCAAGTATTATAATGATAGGCTCTTTGACTTGATTTTTTAAATTGTTTTAAGTTGTTTTTGCATTATAAGCACACTACATTTATATCTAGAGTATACATACCATATTTTTTATATAAATCACTTTTGAAGTTCGAATTTTCGAACTCGTGCTAAAAACACAATTTCTGTAATGGCGGCTAACGTGACGTCACACACAATGTAAACATAAACCGTCCTGCCCGCTGAAGGGGATTATTATTTATTTTATATATAATAATCCCCTTCAGTGGGCAGGACTGCTTATGTATAAACGGTGTGTAGTACCACAATGTACAAATATGTCTATAAAAAGTCCACGCAAAGTGTTTGTTTCAGTGTCAACGAATTCTAAAAGACGAAAAAAGTGGCTGCAATTAGCCCGAAGAGATCCAAACAGCATTATAGCTCACTCAAATGTTTTTATGTGTGAACGTCATTTCGATGTAAGTAATATTTGTGTTTTAAATATTATTATCGATATCAATGCTAAAAACCAAAAGAATAAGAACATTAAATTTTGGTATGAATGCATTTTACTCATCTGTGACGTCATCTGACATTCAACAAAAAAAAAGGTCGTCTGTGACGGTGATTGAATTTCAAAAAATATTGTGATTTCTTTACGTTTTTTTTTACAAAATATAAACTTATTCTTTCGATAATTAAAAGTAATACGCTTATTTACGTTACAATCTAATAGGATGATTACGAATTGTGGTATATTTTCGGTGTTGTCAAATAGCCTATTGTGATTGAGTATAGTATGTACACTGTACGAACATCATACAGATAAATGAAAATATTCCAACCAAATGTTTATTGAATTCCAAAAAGATGGCACTGATGAGCTTTTGCACGGTCCCCATTATAAAAATAACAGTTTTGTTTCTTGTTTTATTGATTAACATATAAAAAAAGCATTAAACCTGAATGCCTCGGCCGCTGGCTGGAATATACGCCTCCACTGTACATGTGTACATCCCTCCTGCAAACTTCTCCTTGTCTGTCTTACGACCTTTTATCACCGGTATAGCAAGGAGCTCCGTGTACACTCTTGCATACAGATCTGCAATAGTACAAATCTTTAATAATATAATTTATTTAAAAACAGATGACGACACAACAAATTAATAATCGTAATTATAAATGCACTTTATTAAAAAAAATTATGCATTTATTTTTTCCTACTTCTGCACTGTCACTAGTAAACTTGGAATAGAAAGTTAAACCTTGCATAAATAGAGAAAACGTAAAAACGCTAATAAGAACTTAGTATATGACAAGCTTCATCTTTTCCATAAATCTTCTGTGATAGTGATATATATTCAGAGTGAATAGATTGTAGGGTTCTGTGGTGAAAGAAGGTAATATTGTCATGTTCATCAAACTGTCAAACTGTCCGTCTGTCATAGCTTCACAATTTTTATGTTTGAAATTTTGCAAGTAGATACTTTATTATTACCACTTATGTCCTTAGACTTCCATGTTCTTGAAATGCGTATAAAAGATAAAAAAATGACACGCAGACATTTCAAGTACATTATGAGCCAGGAAAGACAAAATGGATAGGTACTCATTATTATATAGGTTGTAAAGTTGCAGAGAGGTAATTCTCTTCAATGTCCTCCAGAATACAACAAAGTTGCAGAGAGGTAATTCTCCTCAATGTCCATAAGAATATAACAAAATTGCAGAGAGGTAATTCTCTTCCACGTTCTCAAGAACACAATAAAGTTGTAAAGGTAATTTTCTTCAATGTCCTCATGAATACAATATAGTTGCGGAGAGGTAATTGTCCTCAAGAATACAACAAAGTTGCAGAGAGGTAATTTCTCCAATGTCCTGAAGAAAACAATAAAGTTGCGGAGAGATAATTCCCGTCAATGACCTCAAGAATACAACAAAGTTGTGGAGAGGTAATTCCCTCATTATCATCAAGAATAAAACAAAGTTGCAGAGATATAATCCTCTTCAACGTCCTCAAAAATACAACAAAGTTGTGGAGAGGTAATTCCTTTCAATGTCCTCAAGAGTACAACAAAGTTGCAGAGAGGTAATTCCCCTAAATATCCTCAAGAATAAAACAAAGTTGCAGAGATGTAATTCTCTTCAACGTTCTCAAGAATAAAACAAAGTTGCAGAGATATAATTCTCTTCAACATCCTCAAACATACAAAAAAGTTGCAAAGATATAATTCTCTCCAGTGTCCTCAAGAATACAAGAAAGTTGCAGAGAGGTAATTCTCCTCAATGTTAAGAGAACAGTAGAAATCGTTTTTGATATTCATGGCTGTTCCAGAGTTATTCAAGTTAAAAGTTGAAATTTATTACAATATTTTACACATTTTTCATTTTCAAATAAAAATTAATTTAATATTAGCAATGAAAAATTTAAATTTTCTTTTATGAAACTAAATCATTCTCATATTATAAAATTTATTGAATATTTTCAATAAAAAATCTAAATCTTCTTCATGAAATGAAGAATGAAACTAAAAACATTTCTTGGTTTGGAGTGGTATGCATATTTTTGTCTATTTGTAAATCATTTGATGATTACGTTACTAACCAACAAATGGACAAGTGATATTTTTAAAATTTTTCAAACGATCATAATTTTTTGCTTATGCAGAATTTTAAAAAATAGTGTTCACAATATCAAAGAGAATTGCCTTTCTATGAGAACATTACAACTCTGTTTGTCTCCCATGGCTCATAGCATAATTGAATATAATTTCTGTTCTCACATCTTTGTTTTATTTCTTATAAAAACTTTACTGTACTCTTGAAGACTAAGTTCATAGATGGAAACCTATGTACCGAAAATCAGATCTCTGAATATAAAACTTTGTCGCCAGACGATTCATTTCCTTCCATCCTTTAAGAACATTTACATCAACGCAAAAGTTTATTATGAACTATTTAGTAAAATAATACAGGCATATGAAGAGGATGTTTTCACAAAAAAAAGAAAAATAAATAGTAGAAAGGAGGTACGTTGAGTCGTTAGCTCTGTTTTGTTTATGGTTAACCTGTAGTGGTACTGATCAAATATTTAAGTGTGACTTATAGAAAATGGTACTGAGATACACTTTTCATGATTTATTTAATGAAACAAAACAAAGTATGGAGACGAGTATTTTTTAAATCTAAATGCCTGTATATATAGATTACTTATTTATTAAAACATATTAACAAGATGCTCTGTATCTTTTTAATATATTTCAATAATGAGACCATGAAATGTGTGAAAATCATCCATAGTAACACTTGCAAAGTTACCAGAAAAGACACCAACAAAATTCCATCACATTCATAACTGTGCACAAAGTATTTGCATGACACACTTATTTATATTACAATAATAATAAGTATAAAGAAAATAATATCCAAATTTAATCTAGATGGAACTCACCGAGGTACACCAGAACGTCATCGTCAGCTTCCTTCCTAGTGGCGTGGGCCGTGTGTCCCTCCTGCCATAAGAACTCCCGAGTGCGGATGAATGGCTGCGGCTGCTTAAACTCCCATCGCTGTTATCGAAAAGTGAAGTTATTTTATTTATAATGAACCAATTTATGAAAATAAGGGCAGAATAAACCTTTCCCTCCCCCCGCAGGCAAACGGGGGTGTTATCCATTCGTTTTGGATAACATGTTTGCATGTTTTTGTTCGATAAAATATTTTGACCAGGCCCTTATTTTGTTAGAAAAACATGTTAGGGCTCATTTTTAACAAAAATATGGTTGCAGGAGACCCGGTTTAAGATGGTCAAAGGATATGCTAAAAATAAAATATGCATAAGGTCTTTTCTACTTCTACAACTCGGAATTCAATATACTGCTTGGCCTACCTTTGTGCTTTGAGAAATATATACAAATGGATTATTTAAAAAACCTATTTTAATAATGTAATGAAAAATCACCCATAGATGACAAAAGTTCCTTTGTTATGGAAATAACATTAAAGTCACTGATAATCTCAGAGTATCTCCACCACCATCATGGCATGGGTTATGTTAATTGAAATATGCCAAGAAATATCAGCTCGCATTGTATTTCTTAACTTTCCAATCTAGCTTTCTTTCATACTGTATTTCACATAATCAATTTCTAAATAACGTTTAATGTACAGAAATGTACCCACCACAATGTTATTCCACTGATTGAGCCTGAGAGGTAGGTCGCGGTGTGACTGTATCCACTTTGCATAGGCAGGGTACATCACCGTTTCCGAGGTTGGTCGGACCGCTATATGCTCTGATAGCTCACTCGATCCGCAGTGAGTGACCCATGCTACCTCTGGCGAGAAGTCCTCTATGTGCGCCTTTTCACGCTCGAGGGCTGCCTGTAAGAGGGAGAAAATATTAAGTTTTAACATGTAATTAAAAAAAGGTTTTTTTTCACATAAATATTAATTGCAACAATTGGTTTGGAGTTACAAAAATGTTTAATTGAATTATATTTTAAATGTTATATTACAACAAAATATTAATTTAAAAAAAAAGTTAAGTGAATGTAACTGTCAATGTAGCCGAGAATGATTTAAGTGCAGGAAATCTATGCTCCAATGATGAATCTTGGTCTAGAAGGATAATAAAATTGGATGATGCAAATCATGTGGTATCTAACACACTTTCTTTCTCAGACCTTCCCAATTTTTTCATTCGCTTTTTTACCATTGTCCAGGTGCATTGAAGTCTATTAGATCATTTTTGAATAGTTTCTTTTTTCTTTAAACATCTGTCTCTCTTGGATCAGAATTTAACTAAAAATAATGCCCAGCAACATGTAGCAAAATATAAACAAAATTGCAGAGAAGCACCCTCCGAATACCACTTATTTTTATGACTGACATTTTTTAATTCGAGAGTTTAAATATGTTACAAATTTTTCTTTAACAAAAATAGGAATTTAATAAGACATAAACTCTTCTTAATAGATTGCAGAAGATCATAAATTGTGTCGACGATTATATTATTTGTTAAGGTTAACATTTTTTTTTAAAATATAAATATCGAAAAAATTAAAAAATACCCTTTTTCTTTTAATTTCTTTTTATTTGAATGCCGAAAAAATTAAAAAAATTTCCGCTATCGTTGAAGAGACCTCAATTGAGAACGTTTACCGTTTCGTGAACGACATATTTGAGGATCCAACATGTTTACATACTGACCACGATGTTATTGTTATAGTCAGATGGGAGAGGAATATTATTTATATCAAAGATCTTTGCCAACAGCCCACCTGAAGATGTAATACAACGAAACATAAGTCGTGGTAAAGAACTTAAAGAAAGTAGAAATAATACTACATCACGTAGTTTCATTTAATTGTGAATAATGAATTTTTACAAAATTAACGTCATATATATTCAATTATATGATAATGTTACATTCTAAAGAATATTACTCATCAGAGAACATTATCATATAAATGTGTGTTTTCAATATTTCACTGATCGCCGTGTTATTTTCATAGTTAGATGGGATTTTGGTATTTTTTAAAAGAATTTTGGTCAATACACAAACTGGAAGCATTTGGTCAGAGCCAGACATCAACTTGTAAACTAATTTACAAGTTTCAATTTGTGATAAGGAAGATAGGTACAAGATGAGCAAGTTGACAATATCTTGTGGTATATTTATGGAAAACAATTCACTTTGTCGGTAATTGATTTTATTTTGACAATACCTTATATACTTATGAAAAACAATTCACTTTTTCGGTAATTGATTTTATTTTGACAATACCTTATATACTTATGAAAAACAATTCACTTTGTCGGTAATTGATTTTATTTTGACAATACCTTATATACTTATGAAAAACAATTCACTTTGTCGGTAATTGATTTTATTTTGACAATATCTTATGGTATATTTATGGAAAACAATTCACTTTGTCGGTAATTGATTTTATTTCAATGTGATTATAAGATAAAATCAACGTAGCAAAATATTTTCAACACTTTAGGATAACTAAGAAATGTGATTTATTGCAATATTGAAGTTTTGTGCTGTTATATTTTATGTATTATAATCGTTATGTTGCATGTGATAAACAAGTATGCAGGTATGCATGTAATAAACATGTATGCAGGTATGCATGCAATAAACAAGTATGCAGGTATGCATGCAATAAACAAGTATGCAGGTATGCATGCAATAAACAAGTATGCAGGTATGCATGCAATAAACAAGTATGCAGGTATGCATGTAATAAACAAGTATGCAGGTATGCATGCAATAAACAAGTATGCAGGTATGCATGCAATAAACAAGTATGCAGGTATGCATGTAATAAACAAGTATGCAGGTATGCATGCAATAAACAAGTATGCAGGTATGCATGCAATAAACAAGTATGCAGGTATGCATGCAATAAACAAGTATGCAGGTATGCATGCAATAAACAAGTATGCAGGTATGCATGTAACAAACAAGTATGCAGGTATGCATGCAACAAACAAGTATGCAGGTATGCATGCAATAAACAAGTATGCAGGTATGCATGCAACAAACAAGTATGCAGGTATGCATGCAACAAACAAGTATGCAGGTATGCATGCAATAAACAAGTATGCAGGTATGCATGCAATAAACAAGTATGCAGGTATGCATGCAATAAACAAGTATGCAGGTATGCATGTAACAAACAAGTATGCAGGTATGCATGCAACAAACAAGTATGCAGGTATGCATGCAATAAACAAGTATGCAGGTATGCATGCAACAAACAAGTATGCAGGTATGCATGCAAAAAACAAGTATGCAGGTATGCATGCAATAAACAAGTATGCAGGTATGCATGCAATAAACAAGTATGCAGGTATGCATGCAATAAACAAGTATGCAGGTATGCATGCAATAAACAAGTATGCAGGTATGCATGCAATAAACAAGTATGCAGGTATGCATGCAATAAACAAGTATGCAGGTATGCATGTAATAAACAATAGAGATATAGTGAATTCTGATCTGATTGTATTGGGTTATTAATTTTGTATTAAATATTTGAAATTTTAATGTGTTTCAGAATTTAGTTATTATTTATATTATACACTAGATTGTTAAATAATATATTCATCATCATCAGTAGCTCAACAGTCCTCGGTGGATTCTGGCCTTCTCAAGCAGACTGTTCCAAGCCTCCCTTCTGGGCGCCACGGTTTTCCAGTTTGTTATGTTGGATCATCTATCTTAATTTGGATCTACCTCTTCCTCTTGAGCCAGTTGGTTTGGCCAGAAAAATTTGTTTTGTCGTTCTATCTTCCTTCATTCTAATTACATGGCAGGCCCACTTCATACGTTGAATTTTTATAAATTTGATTATATCTGGTTCTTTAAATAAGCGATAAAGTTCGGCATTAGTTCTCCTTCTCCAAAACCCATTGCCAAAGAAGGATCTGTGGATTTTTCGTTCGAAAATTGCAAGAGTTTTTCACCAGTTTGGGACAATGTCCACGTATCAGATGCATACGTAAGTACGGATCTGATTAAACTTTTATATAACATTAGTTTAGTGCCTCTTCTGTTAATATTAGATTTTAGAAATCTTCTTAGTCCATGAAAGCATATGTTCGCTGCAGTTGTTCGTCTCCTCGGTTCTGGAGCCAAATCATTGCCGGTGTTAATTTCAGATCCAAGGTAGATGAAGGAATTCACCTTTTAAAATTTGTAATCACCGATTTTAAAATGCATGGAGGAGTTAGACTTGGTCACAAATTGCATTTATTTGGTTTTGGTCTGGTTTATTGAGAGGTACATTTGTTTGTCCTCAATTTCTAGTGCTAGAAATGCCTGTTTGAGGTCTTTTTGAGCTCTAGAGAGTCATTGTCATCCATTGGATGACATAAATAAAATATTACCTAAATATAATTCTCCAAATGCTAGCACATACAATGTTTTTAAGATATTTGAGGTTGGGATGGTGATTTAAAAAAAAAAAGTTTTTTTATGTCAATTCGAATCAGGGGTCAAAGAAAAATCTATTCATTAAAAACTGAGGTCCCAAAGATTGACTTTCAATGGTTTTTTAAATTCTTTATTAAAATAGCATACATATCATTCCAGAGTAATCCATGTCATATGAACATATAATACTTTAAACCATGAAGATGTTTTAAATTCTTTTATTACCAGACAAGTTGTATTTTATTAACAGTTTGGATCCCAATCACATCTGGTGCAGGGTCGGGCGCAGGATGCTAGGTAGCATTACAAATTCTAAAGACAGTCTGCCATCATTATTGGTGACGAAATGTTGTATAAAATAGGTATCGTGCGCACGGAGGTTCAAAAATAATATTCGAAACTTATTTAATGGTTATTATTGTTGATCAGTGAATTTAAAATGAACAGTGAAACAAGAGCGCCCGCCATGACCTCATCCATGACAGGATGACAGTCAAGCTGTTAAATAGATAATAAAATATTGTTGTCTGGTTTTTGGACTTTCAAGATCAATACACTGAAAAGTCTCACTGCTCCAGGACGATAAAAAATCTAATTTTTAGTAAAAATTATTGATTTTTTAATCAGTTGATCTTATATTGCCATCCTTCATTTGAGATTTATAACTTAACATTAATAATTAAAATATTAAATCTTCAAATTATCAGTATGAAATTTCAATAAAGTGAAAATCTGAAAAAAAAATTATTTTTAATCTGTTAATTGCGTATTTAGCGAAATAGACACTCGTTAACTTCATTTTAGAGGTCCGACCTAAAAATGAAAAAAAGGAACCCTTATAGGATCACGGCCGTCCCGTCTTTTTAACAAAGTCGTTTTTCTCAGGAATTACTTAAGACATCCAGTTGAATATCGCTTTTTGACGAAGCCGTTTTTCTCAGAAATGGCTTACGATATCCAGTTGAATATTACTTTTTAACAAAGCCGTTTTTCTCAGAAATGGCTCAAGATATTCAGTTGATTATCGGTTTTTAACAAAGCTGTTTTTCTCAGAAATTGCTTAATATATCCAGTTGAATATCGCTTTGTAACAAAGTCGTTTTTCTAAGAAAAAATTTTATAAATTTTTTTTAAATATGCATCTGTGAAAAATATGTATTTGCGTTGTGAAAAATCGAAACATTGTACGATTAAATATTTATAAATGTCCAAATGTTTATGGAATCTTCGTAACGCAAGTTCTAGATGTGCAGGTTTTTTTTATCTAATTTGACATCAAATATAAAATCACCTGGTGGACACAGCAGCGATTCCTTTGACATAATCTAAATATTCATTGCACAGGCTTAATTACTACTGAGTAAGTTCCACTAGCCGCTCGTAACACTCGCGCCCACGACCGCTATCAAATCCATTCCACTGGCTTGTCAACGATATAACTGTCAGTTCACATGGAACGAGTTATGAACAATGCGTATTTTAACTATGAGGAAACGGCGGGTATTTGACAAAAATAAAGAGATTACAGCAGTGTATTTTTTTCTTATGCATTAATGGTTAGGTAACAATTTACACTTTCATTAATTGCAAAAGTGTAATTTAATTTCTATAATAATTCTGATTGTTTCGATGTTTCGCGCCTTTTCGTACAACTTTGACTTTTATTATATATTTCTCGGAGCTGCATAAAGTGATTCTTTTCATCACCATGTTTAATTTTAAGACAATATAAGTTTATTAACATAAATTTCATATATCAATGTGTCAAAGTCAAATTGACAGATAAAGGACTGCAACAACCCACGTTGATATGTGTGTCCGCATGGACTTGAAGCGGTCGTGAAAAATGACACCATCAATGACGTTTTGAACACCAAGTAAAACGATACAGTGAGCGTTTTGAGCGTGGCGATCGCTGAGTGGAATGTAACAAACAAGTAAATACTTGTTTAACACATATGCCGTAATGTTGTCTGATAATATAGCTTTAAGTCTGATAGTATCACCCATGCAGAATTGTTTTTCATTTTTATTTGATAATAGTGGTACTGGTCGTTACTAGAATACAACTCTTACTATTAAATAAAGCGACGCTAGCTACACAAGAAAATGCAATATGAAACAGGGATTCACTTGGCTGTCTCTGTACAGTTAACGTCTAAAGAGAAATGCTGTGCAGAGAATATGTTAACCGTTAGAGTGCCGACGAGCGCCATCGCGCTCGTGCCCGTACTAACTAAATTTGCCACAAGCGCGATGACGCTCACGAAATCAGTTGCTGTTTAGCACGCAGTAGGGGAGGTCGCTCGCTAATTTTTTATCTTTCTACATGCTACATAGAATTCAAATTATAATATTATTAGTAATTACAAAATGTCTGAATACGAAAATAATTTGAGTCAAAATGATCGTTTTACAAGTTGTGAAGAAAGTGGTAGTGGGAGTGACATTGTGGTGCGCTCACAATTTGGCGCAATGCAAATTTTGAGTGGTAGTGATAATAGTGACGATAACAATTATTTTGCTGATATGACCTTGATTTCAGTTTTTGTTATAATTTTTGTTCAAAATATCTATTTCCATAATTTTCTTTGTATTTTATTATCCATGTACAAGTTTTTATTAAGAAAACACCGAAAAAATTATTTAAATTGGATAATTTTTGGAAGAGATACAGTTTTTTTCGAGACAAGGGTAAATGACATCAAAAACAAAAGATTTCTTTGGCATTTTTAAGTATATATGAGTAAAAAACCATGGCACTAAAACGGTTAAAATTTCAAGTTATATCTCACTTCATTCAGGTATTACTGGGTAATATCAGAAAGATTTTTATTTGTAAACATTATTATAATATATTCTACATAAAATAGTATTTAACGACCAGTTACAAAATAATAGCCATTTTAATAAAAAAATTACTTTGAAAAAAATATTTTGTGCATCTAGTTATGCTGTCTAGTGTATTCAAATACAAACTAAAATTACCTTAGACACAAACATGGGGAAGTAGCAATTCTTCACACCAGTTGCCTTTATGTCCTTGTCGATGTAATCACGGACAATGTCCCATATACCAAATGCCCAGGGCCTAAGAATGTAGCACCCGGACACATCATAGTACTCTATCATTTCACCTGGAAAATAATTTGTATTTTTATTATTAAAACAGCATGTAGTAACAGAATAGCCATGGTATTAAGAAAATGGTTGGCAATGGTACTTTGAACAGATCCCCTCCCCTCTCTTTTCATCTCATACATATCCACAAACGCTCCATCGGCCAGAACTCCTCACCCGGTGAAAATACATTGACAACATATAACACACATAGGTATCATGTAAATACTCATATAAGATAAAGTATTAACTTTATACTATTAAATTATAAATATTAAGCATATGTATTTTATAAGTATATATATATATGTATATATATTCACTTATGAATAGTGAAATTTATTTATGTCAGGATACATAAATTTACACAACAAGCATCCATAAATAAATAGTTTATCAATAATATTTTTATTTATCATTAAAACACTTATTGTATGTTAACTGTTCACAATAGATAAATGTCTCAAACTTTCCTATAGAATTGGCATCGCTGTCAAGTCTATGTGTATGGGCATAACTACTTTTAGCGTTTAAGATCATTGCTCTGCTCCTATAAATGGTAGAGTAGCTATATGTAGCTATTGTTTAATCTAGAATACGTTTTGTATACGTGATAAAATTTACTTTAATTTCGTTGGTGTGTTTGAGTGTGACAGAAAGATAAACAAAAGAAAACCACGAGTATAACTTACAGTGTGAAGGTTCTGTACACATTTAGGTATTTATAAATATTAAATGATACGTATTTAATGGTACGTACATTATTAAACTATTTTCAAAATATAATTTTTTCAGAAAGTAACTGTATCTTTTACAGTTGTATATTTAAAAAAATATATAATTCGGCAAAGAATTAAAGATCATTGATTTTTGAATTTTTCCCTTTACTGTGGCTATAATGGAAGGTATCATCCCCTTATTCCGACCTTCAAGAAGGTAGGTCAACTGGAATTACCCATATAAGTTCTGATGATCAGTGAGTAAGACTGCGGTACAAATAAGACTATGGTGTATATTTTTAAAGGGCAAAATCTTTTTGTTGTGTGAACCAAAAACAATATTTGAAATTTTTACAGCAATGAAGGGCTATGGGCCTTACTATACCATATTATTTTCAACTTAATACCACAAGACATTTCTGAGAAAAAGTCTTTGAAAGACAGATGGACAACCAAGTTATCATATAAGGCTGCTGTTTTTTTCATTTTGAGGGACGGAATCTTAATTAACAGAAAATGTTTCATTTTGTTTTATTAGTAGGGATATTAACAAATAAATGTAAAGACAATTGGCGAAGATATCAAATGCAAATTGGTATACGAATTAGAGCTTCGCAATGAGGTTCTAGAACGAATGAATAATTTAGAAAATAGCTTCATCAAAAGAAAGACATGAGATGAAGTGAAACGGGTCTTCTGAAAATGATGAAGAATAAATCAGTAAGAAGAGAGTATGAGTGCTCAGCTTGGGATATATCGTAACTGTACATTACGAATTATTTGTGCTAGTTGGAAATGAATCTTAGTTAATGCAAAAAAGCAGCAAACAGCAAATTAGGTTCACTCTATGATTTTAATTTTTATTTTTATGCATTTATACAGTTAATTTAGAGAAAAACAATAGGTTATTTGACTCCATTTTTTAAATTGTTCTATTTTACATTATAAGCACACTACATTTATATTTCCAGAATATTTGCTGTATTTTTTATATAAATCACTTTTAAAGTTTGAATTTTCGAACTCGTTTTAAATTGTTCTATTTTGCATTATAAACATACTACATTTATATTTCCAGGAAATTTGCCGTATTTTTTATATAAATCACTTTTAAAGTTTGAATTTTTGAACTCGTGCCGAAACACAATTTCTGTAATGGCGGCTAGCGTGACGTCACACACAATGTAAACATAAATAGTACTGCCCGCTGAAGGGGATTATTATTTATTTTCATAACAAAATGGTGTATAAATGATGTGTAGTGTCACAATGTACTAATACATCTATAAAAAGTCCACACAAAGTGTTAGTTTCAGTGCCAACGAATCTTAAAAGATGAAAAAAGTAGCTGCAATTAGCCCAAAGATATTTGACTGACTTTTAACCAATAACAGGGTGTCTGCGACTGATTGAATTTCAACAAATATTGTGATTTCTTTACTTTTTTTTTATAAAATATAAACTTTCGAAAATGAAAAGCAATACGCTTATTTACGTTATAATTTAATAGGATGACCACGGATTGTGGTTTATTTTCGATGTTGTCAAATAGCCTATTGTATTACTCATAACTTGTAAATTCCTAGAATCAAACATAATCTTAATATTTTTTGTTTAAATGTAGGATACTTGGTAACATAAACCAGGGATTTCAGATGGCTAGATATCAGTAACACGTATAAAAAAAATTTGTTGATCAACATTTGCCATTGTTTTCGGGTTAAGAATAGTTATTAATGATGTATAACTCTGCAATAAATTTGGGTATAAATATTTTTTTTAAATCAAAAATAATTTTGTATTTTAAAACCTGCGGCTAAACACCGAACCACAAAATGTCCGTCGATTAAAACACGTACTATCGAAATGCACCACACAGATCGTAATACACTAATAGATGGCTTACTTCAAGCAAGATAGCGATATGCAGTATATGTGTGAGCAAGATAGTGATATCCCATAAATTGAATTCTATAAATAACATTTAGCTGTCACTACAGAATAATGAAGTATGTGACAGAGATAGAACCTCCATATTTGAATTGAATCATTTGTGTGAGGCATGATGTCATGGAATTTACTTACCGCATGACTAAGTGTATCAGTGCAAAGCTTTGCACGACTGCAATAAATAATAATTTCAACTTATAACACATTTTTCATAATACTTTCCGTGAAAAATATGTTGTAAGCTGAAAATATTGACTTTTATTGCAGTCGTGCAAAGCTTTGCGCCAATACACTTAGTCATGTGGTAAGTAAATTCCATGACATCATGCCTCACACAGATGATTCAATTCAAATGGTTGGTTTGTCAGATATATTTTGAACAATTTTAAAAAATCTTTTAGAAATTGTCAAGTACCCTATTCCTTAAACAGACCTGGTAACAAAAATGTTCCAAATTTGGCTACTAGTAAATTCTAACCGTTTGAGTGCCGACGAGCTACATCAAGCTCGTGTGCGTAATAACTAAATTTGCCAAGAACGCGATGGCGCTCGCGAAATCAGTTGCTGTTTAGCGCGCGGTAGGGGAGGTTGCTCGCACGCATCGCTAATTTTTTATCTTTCTACGTGTTACATAAAGTTCAAATTATAATATTATTAGTAATTACAATATAAAAAGGATCCAGGAAAAGAAAATTTTTAACCCATAATGTCAGAATACGAAAAAAATTCGAGTGAAAATGATCATTTTTCAAGTTGTGAAGAAAGTGATAGTGGGAGTGACATTGTGGTGCGCTCACAATTTGGCGTAATGAAAATTTTGAGTGATAGTGATAATAGTGACGATAACAATTATTTTGCTGATACGGAGGACTGCGACGATGTGACCTTGATTTCAGTTTTTGTTATAATTTTTGTACACAATATATATTTTCATAATTTTCTTTGTATTTTATTATTCTTGTACAAGTTTTTATTAAGATAACACCGAAAAAGTTAATAAAATTGGATAGTTTTTGGAAGAGATACAGTTTTTTTTCGAGACAAGGGTATATGACATCAAAAACAAAAGATTTCTTTGGCATTTTCAAGTATATATGAGTAAAAAACAATGGCACTAAAACGGTTAATTAACAATTTACTTCGGATAGCTATAATAAAATATGACATACCTTTTGTAATAACTTGTGAGTACCACTCGGGTAAATCTAACTCTTTTTTAGCTTCTAAACCAAGACGCGTCTGTTTCTTCAGACCACCTGTTAATTGGCTTTCTTCTGGAGAACTTTCCTGAAAATTTAAAGTATTTAAGTTCATTTCACTAAACGAATAAATAAATAACATTATCATTAGATAATGAAACACAATGTCTATCTCTATATTTGTTTATTTGGGTGTCCCACTCAGTGACATGCCTAGGATTTTCAAGCAAAAAAGCCTTATACTCATATATAGCGTAGATTTACAAGAAAGAGAGAAAGAGTTTATAATTCAAGAATAAAATGCAATATTTACAAAACAATTTATTTAAAATGTGGACAAATGCTAATCAGTTTTATACACTATATGTTAAAAATGTGTGTCAAGTGATTTAGATGTTTGTGCTATTGTTAAACCCAGTGACGTGTCTAGGATTTTCAAGCAAAACAAACCTTATACTCATATATAATGGACAAATTTAAAACGACTTTATAATTCAAGAATAAAATGCAAAATTTACAAAACAATTTATTTAAAATGTAAACAAATACTAATCAGTTTTATACACTATATGTTAAAAATGTGTGTCAAGTGATTTAGATGTTTGCGCTATTGTTAAACCCAGTGACGTGTCTAGGATTTTCAAGCAAAACAAACCTTATACTCATATATAATGGACAAATTTAAAACGACTTTATAATTCAAGAATAAAATGCAAAATTTACAAAACAATTTATTTAAAATGTAAACAAATACTAATCAGTTTTATACACTATATGTTAAAAATGTGTGTCAAGTGATTTAGATGTTTGCGCTATTGTTAAACCGGATATAGGGTTCGGTGAGTAATACCTTATTTCTTATTTTTTTATGAAAGTTAAAGTGTTCATTAAAAATCCATTAAAAATTAATTAATCTACACATTTTAACTCATCACAAATTACAATTTCGTATACTAAACTCATTTTTAATAATAACAATGTAAAACTGGGAAATATTGACATATACATAGTTTCAACTATTAGTTGGTTTCAACTAGTTGCTTTTTGACAGAACAAGAGACATGTTTGTTGCCATTTCGTGTCAAAGACGGGCGAATTTTGCTCGGGCTATTAATTAAATTTTTTTTTAAGTAATTATCCATACAATTATCTATACATGTTTGAAAGTATATATTTTATAAACCTTTAACACGAGTATGAAAAGGAGACAAGAGGAAA
This sequence comes from Druceiella hillmani, assembly GCA_039881145.1. Classification (NCBI taxonomy): domain Eukaryota; kingdom Metazoa; phylum Arthropoda; class Insecta; order Lepidoptera; family Hepialidae; genus Druceiella; species Druceiella hillmani. Next base: position 7,004,756 of record JAYKKI010000058.1, on the reverse strand, counting down.
AAGGGAAGATATATAAAGCCGCATAAAGGCCTTAAGACAAGTTGAGACAGCTAACTTAGAATACATATCTGCTGTTAATAAAACCCAATGGTGCCATCTTAATGTCTATGTTATCAAAATCTTATTACAAAATATATTATGCTTATATGCTTTTTTAAATACTTTTCGTGTTTTTGTCTAGACTGGCCTGGCCTTTCAGTGTTTTCCTTAGCCCTACAATTGTAGACTATTGAGAATGTTAAGAGTTTTACAGGTCTTAATTCGATTAACAAACAGTTTCATTGTATGAGCTTTCTGACTTGACTGACTGAAAAATATTCTTCACCGTCCCTTCAATGGCGAAATAAAAATTAGAAGGCTTGTTTTAGATACCGCCGCTGAAAGAATAATCCATTCAGAATAAGTATCTTAAAGTCTTCGCAGACTTTCTGTAACCATGTGAGCATAAGCTAAACCATTCTAATGAATGTCATGGTAGTTCATAAACTTCAAACCAATTAATTGTAGATTTATATGTATAATGGAGATTTATAACCTTCTGAATTAAAAACATATGATAATGGAACAAAGATGTCAAATTTTGACTATATTATACCTTTGTGACTGGTTTCTTTTCTTTTTTGGCCTTTTTATCAGAATCAGTCTTTTCTTTTTTCGATGTCGCCTCCTTCAGATCAGATACGGACAGTGGACGTGCTACAACTTTTATTTCAGCCATCTTTGCCTTCAGTGCCCACATAAGTTTAGCGTCCTTGTCGCTTTCAGACTGCAATAGGAATGTACTAAATCGTTAACAGGAATGTATTAATAGTTCATCTTTTATCTGTCAGTACAAAACATAAGTGTGACACGACTAACCAGAAAAGCAACATGATTAAAAATTGTAATATGGCACAGCAATGCTGTCCGTTTTTTTTTGAGAAATGCAAATTTCTATGGATGTTTTTTCTAATGCTGCAATAATGTTTTGGGCTCATGAAGCTAATCATTGCAGCGTCTGATAACCATGCTTCGTCTTCATCGGAGCTATTGCAGCATCTGATAACCGTGCTTCGCCTTCATTAAAGCTATTGCAGCATCTGATAACTATGCCTCGCCTTCATTGAAGTTATTGCTGCATCTGATAGCCACGCCTCGCCTTCATTGGAGCTAATGCAGCATCTGATAACCATGCCTCGCCTTCATTGGAGTTATCGCAGCATCTGATAACCATGCCTCGCCTTCATTGGAGTTATTGCAGCATCTGATAACTGCCTTCACTTCTCATTTGTCATCTCACAATATAGTTTTTGGTGTGTAAAATATCAACTACGTGGAAAGTTTGAAGAAAATTTTTAGTTCCCTTTTCAAAAATAATCAATTTTTTATTTTTGTCCCTATGTTCTAAGTTTGTTCCCTTTCTGTATCCCAAAATTTTGAATTTAAATAAATTTTTAAAAAATAGTAAATAGATAATCAATTAAATACTAAATCTCATCCAAATCAGTTCAATGGTCTATGTGCTTGACCATCAGCCGGACACGGATTGCACATTATTTAATTTCGTATTTTTTAGACAATCCAATATAATCAATTTGCATTGAAAACTTTTATTTTTAATACGTATTACCTTACGTAGTTTGAAAGAAAAAAAGACTTATGAAAAAAAAAAATCAAATCGAATCGACTCAGATATTAATTTTTGTACCTAAATAAGATGGTCTTCCAAAGCCAGTAATAAGTTACAAAATAACATTTTTAAAAATCTTTTCAATAGCTTTGAAGTTTGTAGCGTGTAGACAAATTTTTGCTTTTCGGTCCTTGCAATTGCGAAATATTCAATTTAGTATTAAACGACAGTAATGTGTGTGATATCATCAGCGAAATAATGGATTTTGTGTACATTTTCGTAACTCCCTGTAGTAAAATTAGCGTTGCGCTGATCAATAATTAAGAAAGTTGTTGTACTATTTATATTGTAACATATTGTTGAGGTAATTTTATTGTATTAGAACTGCTGGGGTATCTTTGAAGTGTATTACACTGAGATATTTTCGATATCCCAGTATTACACTCAGAGTATGTTCCACATCGCAACAATCAAAACGTTCACTGTATCGTTCCACTTGGTGACTGCAGTCGTTGCGGTCGTGATAAAAATGTCATTAATGTTGTCATTTTTCACGACCGCTTCGAGCCCATGCCGACTCACGTATCAACGTGGGTCGTTTATCTGTAAATTTGACTTTGACACATTGATATTTGACATTTACGTAACTAAATTTATATTGTCTTTTAAAATTAAACATGGTGATGAAGAGAATCACATTATGCACCTCCGAGAAATACTTAATAAAAGTAAAAGTTTAACAAAAAGACGCAAAGCATGCAAACAATCATCAAATTTTTATTGAAATTAAATTACACTTTTGCAATTAATGTAAGTGTAAATTATTACGCAACGATTAATGCATAAGAAAAAAATACACTGCTATAATCTCTTTATTTTTGTCAAATACCCGCCGTTTCCTCATAGTCAAAATAAGCATTGTTCCTAAGCCATTCCACTTGAGCTACATAGTTGACTAGTTTGTGGAATGGGTTTGATTGCGGTCATTGACGCTAGCGTTGAGAGCGGCTAGTGGAACGTACTCTTAGAAAAAAGAAAAATTATTGTATAAAATGGGAAAAATATTGTATAAAACCTAAGCCACATACCTGCTTCTGTTCTGCCTTTTTATATTCGGCCTCCAATTTCTCCAGTGCCTTTTGTTCATTCTCCATTTCTTGTTTGAGTTTTAAAAGTGTTTGTTTGCGTTCCTGGATTTTCTGCTGTAAATTTGGACCGTTTGACGCTGCTTGTGGCTTTGGTGCTGCCGGGGCTGCAGCGGAGGGCTTCCATTCTTGACCTGATAAACAGCAACGACGTTTTATTACTAAATGATTAATCTTTCTTTGTATTTACATTTACACGTATCCTATAGAGACGCCAATAATATCTACAGACTTCCATTTTGGAGTTAAATGTCAACACACTTTCACATCTTGAAAATATCACGTATCGTTGCGACACTGGCAAGTCTCTTAACTACTGGACATTGCGTTGAAACTAGTGCTTTACCATTGTAGTAACTTTAATCTGATAATGAATGTAACCACATGAAAAACCAATTTCCTTTATATATATTATTTTCTTGTAATCTAATAATGAATACAATGACAAAGACAACATTTTTTACTTTATAGTCATAGTTCTATCAATTTCTAACACACCCATTGACAACCACACCATATCACGTCTGGTGCTGTAAAAGAGTAGTCAACACACAATACTACGTAGTAAGTTTGAGTAAATTTTAAAGACTTATATTTCAATAGTCACATGTGTTCTATCGTCTTTTATGCCACTAGCCACTTAGGCAAGGTACAAACTTAAAATAAGTGGGGATGATAGTGAGCTTTGACGTCAGTTATTTTTATACTCGCTCTGTGCACTGATTGTCGTTAAGCAGCCCGTTTTATTTTGAATTGTTTGTTATGTGTATCATTTAATTTCAAACTATGAAAGTTATTTCCGTTTTGTTACGCAAGAAATAAGTTATAAAACGAAGTATCAGTACATCTGTTTATGTACAAAAAAGATGTGTATGATGGACCAAGAAGTCGTTGGATTGTCGCCTTGCTGATGAATGTGTTGAAAACCCTAAATCCAACTAACACTTTAAACCAAAGCATAAGACATGAGTAAGTACAAAAAGATATATGGCTATTAAATTTGAAAGAAATACTAGGTAAGTAAAACAGAAAAATTTATGGCAATTATAGTTGAGGGTTAATTCTCCAATTCCAACAGCAATTTTACATATTTTATGGCTGTTACGTCTGCATATCTAAAGTCACACATTTGTATAGACTATTTTATAATAATCAGAATATCAACGTGTTTTTTTGGCCTCCAACATATGATTTTTTCATAAATTAAAATAATCTGAAACGCCTTCTCTGAAATTTGCTCCTAACAAGATTGCTAACGAATCTAAGGGCAGGATAAATCTGTCGAGTTAAGTAATAAAAACGTAGTATGTGTAAGTCCATGGATCATATCAAATTCAGCGATGTTTTTGTTATCATACATTCAGAAAAACAAATAAAAAGTCATAAACAAATCGACGTAAATATTTAAAAAATCTTCATATAAATTTACATAGACAACTGTCAAATAAAAAATAACAATTAAAAAGTAGTAACGGCCAGTGTCAGTGTTAAACAAACCAATCATTAGATGTCTAATTATTAATTAGATTTTATGGAAAGCCACCAAAAAATCTAACAGTTTCTTTGGTTAGCAGTAGTGAGCGTCTTTTTTATTGGAGTTTACTCCTTCGATCGATTTTCTTATTTAACATCCGGTATAAAGTTTTATGAGTTAACAGTTTGTGAGTTTGGATGTAGGAGGTAATCTCCAAAACTATTCATCCGATTTCAAAAATTCTTCCACCAATATTTAGAAATGACCTTCAAGATGTATGTAGGTTGTATATTACCCTGTTAAAAAAAATTTACATGGAGACAAGTTTTGCAACGTAAATCAATGAAAATAAGCAGTCACAGGTCTCCATTAAATTGTAATTTTACGTACCTCTCTTTTCATTCATTCATCGTTGTGAAAAGCGAACTGGAATATATACATCTTTTTTTAAAATGTTGTGTGTAATATACAGTTCATTATGGTAACATCTCACCAATCAACCGACAGAATGGGCACAAACCAAGAAGCGGTTCCAAGAATTATTTCTTAGGTTGCGTTTTTACACAATTAAAACCATATTAGACTGATAAATTTGAAGATGTATGATTTTTTTACGTCACGGTTTTCACTTGGTAGAAGACGGCAGCAATGCACAGTATATCCGAGGCAGCAGGACAAAAAGCCAATTACGCCAAGTTAACGAATAACACAAACTTTTGGGATTTGTGAGAGTTACCAAAATTGGTATTTTTGCAGGGTCAAACCGATAATTTGTTTTTGCTATAGCAATTATTATTGCTTTAGACATTACTGTTGTCATTTCATATCATAATTAGAATAGCTGGCCATAAGTATGCTACATTTATCTATGTTTAAATACATGATGATATGGAACAATGACCTATGGTACGTTTTGTATCGTTTTTCTATTTTACTAAGTTTCGATTGAAATACTGTTCGGTTTTGAAATAAATATGATATTAAAAAATTGGCTTTAATTTTTTACTTAATCCACCTATTTATTCAAAAACTATACACAATTTGATTTGGTGGCCTACTTAATGCTATCAGTACTTTATCATTTGAAGACATATTAGATTATTCGGTATAATCTGCGAGCGATATATACTATAATAACTATACTCATTACAAAAGGATGTATGCCTCATGAGCGCACAATTTTTCTTAGAGTAAACGTGGTACATTGCCAACCTCACCACCATCTTCTTAACTTAGCGTCTCACCCAAACTAAAGTTGTTATAAATCATTCACATTTAGATACAATAATTTATCAATGTTGAACCATTTTGCCAGGAATCGGACCCGGGGCGGTTTTGTGAGGCGCAAACACTTTAATTACCGCGTTACAGACCGTACCAAATTATACCTACTAATATAATAAAAGTGAAACGTTGTATATTTGCTATCAGTGTATTATCAAATTTTGATAGGGCTTTATCTCATAGAGTAAAACTCTATCAAAACGTGTTCAGTACTTTATGCGCATCACTTGTATAAACAGATGAATAGCCAACATTAACGCTATAATGTTTTTTTTCAATTCATTTATAATTAATTGACTTCAAACACATTTTCAAAAATAATCTCGGTGTACAGACACGACACTGTTTTGATATTATAACATCAGCACTTTTGGAAAGCAAGTCCTGTATTCGTTTTAAAATGATTTTATTTTTACATAAATACCTTCAATTAACATAACAAAATACCTTAAATTACGTTTCTACTTAATTTCTATGATTATTATGGCATTTATTGTATTATGAAATCATCCGCCTTTCACAAAATGACACTGCTAGTGAAAACAACCATAGTTGAATGTTTGACTTAACGTCATTACTAGTGACCAAAAGGTGTGTTTTTAAATGAAAAAACAAGTGATAGTCACTGGATGCAATGCCTGAGTTGCATGGAATTATACTTTGAGTCGGATTAGTAGCGTGTAGCCGAGCATTGATGTCAAGCAAAACATAGTAAAACACAGTACGCATAATATTTATTGTATGTATTATTGGTTCTTATGTTACTTTAGTGAAGCTAATGCCTCCATATTGGTGACTGCTTTTTTGAGTTTGGTGTGATGTAAAATACCTATACCCCATAACCAGTGATTATGTTACCCATACCCTGTAACAACTGGTTATCTCCACTGGCGGTACTGTTCTTGGTTTCCATATGAAAGTCAATTAATTTAAATTATATTTTTTAAAACCAATACGTCACTTTCTTTCTGAATACTACTTTTAATATAGCAGAAAGGATGAACAAAACTAGATAAGTTTCTGCTCAATTAGTTAGAAATATAAACTCTTATAGAGTCTGATTCTGTTATTCTCATTACTTCATCAACAAAATCTAAATAAGTCACTGTTGAATTATATACTCTATCAATGTTAGAAATCTGCCCAATTATATACTCTATCAATGTTGGAAATTTCAACTCTTATAGAGTCTGATTCTGTTATTCTCATTACTTCATCAATAAAATCTAAATAAGTCACTGTTGAATTATATACTCTATCAATTTTAGAAATCTGCTCAATTATATACTCTATCAATGTTGGAAATTTCAACTCTTATAGAGTCTGATTCTGTTATTCTCATTACTTCATCAACAAAATCTAAATAAGTCACTGTTGAATTATATACTCTATCAATGTTAGAAATCTGCCCAATTATATACTCTATCAATGTTAGAAGTTTTAACTCTTATAGAGTCCGATTCTATTACTGGCTCAAACAAAAACTACATAAGTCACTGCTGAATCATATACTTCTAACAATGTTAGAAATTTCAACTCTTATAGAGTCCTATTCTGTTACTATCTCAAACAAAAACTAAATAAGTCACTGCTGAATCATATACTTCTATCAATGTTAAAAATTTCAACTCTTATAAGAGTCCGATTCTGTTACTCTCTCCAACTAATACTAGATGATTGGAGTCAAGATGAAAATCTTAAGAGATGGATTTAAATCTCTCTGAAAATTGTTTCCAATTAGACAATGCCCAATGACATGATACTTTCAGAATGAAGTACATACAACATATCAAAAATAATATGATACCTGTTTCATCTTTGTACTGTTTCTTCAAAGCCAGCAACTTCTGGATTTCGGGCACTAAAGTTTTCTTATCAGTCTTCTGCTCCTTCATCACTCTAATTTTATCTCCCTGCTCGGTTATTTTTGATGACGTATCCGAAGAAATGTCCATCTTTGTACTTGCAGTTACAACTGGTGCTTTAATCTCAGCGGTCGGTGTCCAGTCGACGCCGGTTAAAGATTTGAAAGAAGCTTTCAATGAAAGTAATGTTTGGACCTATAATGAAGCAATAGAGAAAACTGTACTAATGCTTTTTATCAGAAAGTTTTTATTATTGTTTTAAATTATAATTATAAAGCAGTTTTTGTATACGAGGTCCAGGAGAGGCGATTTATAAATAGACTGCTCTTATCTTGGCCTTCCCGAGTCTTAATTATCAATCATTTAGCAATTCTACTCTGGAGTTATAAGGAAACACAAAAATTTGTCAACATTTTGGCTTCGCTCACCTGGCCAGAGAAAATATATGCTAATAGCCACCTGAAGATGTTGTAATACAACAAAACCTAGGTTGTGGTAAAGAAATTAAAGAAAGTAGAAATAATACTACATCACGTAGTTTCATTTAATTGTGAATAATACATTTTTACAAAATTAATGCCAAATATATTCAAGTATATTGGTGCAGAAGAAACTTCTGTAGTGGTCAAGGAAAACATAATAACGGTAAAATTGAGAAGAAATATGTTAGGTGGTAGTAAGTAAATAATAAGATTGATTGTTATGATGAATTATTAAAAATGATCATGTGTCTTATATATTAAAAGTGATCATTTAGACAAAAATGATCATCACAAAATGATCATAAAGAATTATTAAAAATGATCATATGATCAATGTCTTATAAATATAGGTTCACCTAAACGAAGTACAAAAATTAACTTATTCCATATAGACAGTTTTACTTGTATGTTAGTGATATGATGAAATGTGGTGTATTGTAAACTAAGTGGTTATTGATGTATACATGAAATCAAGTACTTCAAGCTATATATAATCTATCTCTTATTTATTTAGCTCAATTTACTAGAGATGTGTAACACACGAGTGTAACACAAAAGATATAGCTCATATGCATATGCATATGCTCAGTGTGTTTGTAACACAAAAGATATAGCTCATATGTTACGATTATATCTATCACTCGCTCACTTGAAATCAAAATGTATCAGTATATCACTAACTCGGGAGCGATCGGCGTCTATTTCATTTCACCAAATCTATCATTTCACTCACTCATCGCATCGTGAAGATATATATAAAAGCATGTGTTTTGACTATACACGAAAGGAAAGAGAACGATCAGCCTGTTTGGTCAAATATGCAATTGAAGTTATATAGACGATGTAGCTACTCGCGATTGAATGCGCACTGTGCTATATGGAGTTAAAGCATACTTTAGTTCGCTCAAAATATTTGCGTTAACAAACACTTTTTTTATTTCAAATTTCTAATTTTTAATTTTTTTTAAATACGCCAACCATAATTAAATGAAACTACGTAATGTAGTATTATTTCTACTTTCTTTAATTTCTTTACCACGACCTAGGTTTCGTTGTATTACAACATCTTCAGGTGGGATATTAGCAAAGATTGAATATTGTAATACAACGAAACCTAGGTCGTGGTAAAGAAATTAAAAAAAGTAGAAATAATATTACATTACTTAGTTTCATTTAATTGTGAATAATGAATTTCTACAAAATGAACGCCAAATATATTCAATACGCCATCCATTTGAAATTATTTAATTACCCTTAAAGTTATTTTATGTATAATTTTTATCTAGGTTGACAGTCCTAAATCTTAAACCTGCAAAGTATGAAACAAAATCGAGCGGATACTCTTGTAGAATTTCTTTTTAATTTCAAACAATAGTGCATAATGTTCAGTCATTACTTTTTATCACCACGTTGTATGACAATTGCCCAATGTATGCGCAATAAATAATTTCAATAATATCTCGAGTACTAAGATACTGAGCTACTGAGCTAAAGATATAAATGAGTAATATATCTCACTCTTTTCTTCTTGCTGATACATTTTGTGCACCTCTACAACTTACGGCTTAGTGCCAACACGATAAGTGCCTTAGCATAAAACAAAAGATATTTAGGATAACAGATAATAAACAGAAACAATCATTGAAAAAAATGTAATGAATACGAAAAATAAGTAGAAATAGTGAGTAGACTTTGAAGCACCCAAATACTCAATAATTAACGGCTTGCAGCTGTGACTGGTGTTTAAACTTGTATGACTCGGTAAGGCTAAGAAAAGACCACTTTATTCATAATGATGTTTCTGAATATGCAACAAGTCGAATTAAGACCGCTCCTCCAATATGGCGTTGTCCAAATCCAATGTTCGAGCTGTTGGGTACCACAATGGGGAACATGTTAAAGTTTATTTTTATGTTTATTCGATTCAACTACATGTAACTTAATTATTGTTAGATAAAGAAATAAAAGATTTTTTGTTATTCCCGAGATAACGCAGTTTAAAAAGTTATGCTTTGAATTTTGCATGAATACATACTACAACAATGTCATTCCCGCTACTGTCATTGACGTTTACGATAATAACACTTATTACGTCAAACTTAAATATTTCGTTAGTCAAATATAGTTTTTCCACAAAAACTTAATTTGACTAAAGTGCACTTGTTAGGAGAAACATGTATTTTATGCTTTTTAGAATAATTTATATTTTGTTACAATAATTTACATATTATTACAATAAATATGTCATATTACTATAATTTCCATATGATTTACATATAGCAAAGTTGTTTCTCTAATGCTATTTTTAATTTCAACTCGAAAACTTGGAAAAAACAACCATTACCATGTCGATATTAGGCTTGGTAGATTTCTATAGTAAGTTTTAACAACACTGATTATTTTTTCTATTACTGACAAAATGATAAACAATGACAGGAGGATTAACAGCATTAACGTTGCTTTATTCTGATTGATGTTCAAAAATGGCATCCATTTTGCATAATTTATAACTAAGATTTTGAATATATTTAGCGTTAATTCTGTAGAAATTCGTTATTGACAATTAAATGAAACTATGTAATGTAGTATTATTTCTACTTTCTTTAAGTTCTTTACCACGACCTAGGTTTCGTTGTATTACAACATCTTCAGGTGAGCTATTACCTAGAAGATTATAACATCTTTGCTAATGCCCACCTGAAGATGTTGTAATACAACGAAACCTAGGTCGTGGTAAAGAACTTAAAGAAAGTAGAAATAATACTACATCACGTAGTTTCATTTAATTGTCAATTAAGATTTTGTGATGAAAATCAGCACTTTTTTTTTAATGCGAACTTTACTGTTAGTGTTTATTTTCCTTTTTGAATTGAAAACTTCTTTACACGCACAATGTACACAATTTTTTCTGTAGCAGTGAACGAAAGTGAATCATAGAGGTCAGCTTCGGTCGGTGACGCTGCATCGGGCAAATTCGGCTCCCTTCGATATTTTTTTGGAGCACATCATGTGCACTTCTAGTTTAATATTTTATTTGAATATAATTTAATATAATACGTATACGTTATTGTATATAATTAGTATAATATTTCAAGTGTACACAGTTAGTATTAAATATTTTATTTAAGAGTAGTTTAATACAATACGGGTATGTTTTTGTATTTTAAATAATAGTTTTGCATTGTTCCTGATTCGCTGAGTTAGTATCCATCATATAACATCATTGTATTAATATATATATATATATATATATATATATATATATATTTGAAATTAAAAATTTTAACATGTGGCTTGTAACGAGAGGAGACACCCAAAATGTTTTTCTACTTTATTAATAAGATAATATTTAATTATACGTTTTATGCATGTTCCGCATTGAATCTACTTATGTGATTACAGTACATGAAATAGTGAATATCTTTGTACACGTAAAAGTATAGGACAAACGACACCAAGCCAACATTGTTACAATCATATCTATCACTCGCTCACGTCAAATCAAAATGTATCAGTATATCACTAGCTCGGGTGCGATCGGCGTCTATTTCATTTCACTCACTCATCGCATCGTGAAGATATATATAAAAGTATATGTTTTGACTATACACGAAAGGGAAAAAGAACGATCGGTCTGTTTGGTCAAATACGGCGTCTATGTTTTTCCCATTTACAGAAGGTTATACCCAATTGTACCTAAAATTTAAATATATAATAGACAGGGTATAGTAACACCACAGGATTTTACTCAAAATGATAATTTTGACATATACTGACCTCCTTCTGCACCTCAGATTTAGCTGCTTTCGCTTCCTTTAGAGACCTCACTTTGTCACCCTGTTCCCTGATCTTGGCGTTGAGATTTTCAACGGAATCACCTGCTGCAGATACTGCTTCTGTCAGTGTAACTGTCGCAGCTGGCGGCTTTGCATCCGGAGTCCACTCGGTTCCCGTAAGCGATTTGTACTCTGATTTAAGAGCAAGTAATTGTGCTACCTGTACAAGATATAATTGAATTTTTTTAGTACTTTTATCTCTCTGTGTAATAATCACTGAAACTCTTAGACGTAAAGCAGACGACGACGATATTATAATAAAATATATATATATATATATAAGTATTAAATAGATGTATTTAATACTTTAATGCACATGCCCCTCAAAAATTGGAGTGCCTCTGGCAGGGTCTTGCCGATCCAAGCGTTTCGAGTTAAAACACGCTGACGGAAAAAAGGATAGAATTATAATTTGATAATGAAATGAAAGACATTTTGTTGGTGGTGCACGTCCCTTGTTGTATGCAATGAGCCATCATAAATTAAGCCACTGACCTACTTCCACAAAAGTTAGCACTTGTCAGATGCAGACACACTACATATAAAAGTCAGTTGTCGGTGTTTCACATTTGCACGTGGATAACTCATGCTGAGTTGGAATTAATAAAATATTTTCTATGTTGAATTATTTTTAAACTCTATATATAAAAACTGAACATTGAAAATATTGATTTTTTTTGGTATAACCTTTATAACCGTGTTTAAAGTTTAATTGCTTACGTTTATCAATCAATTGGAAAAAAATATTTTCCTGTGAAACGATTGCATAAATATTTAATAGTATTTTTTTCTGTGTGCCTGTCTGTTGTTAAAAGTAATCTTCAAAGTTGCTGGTTTTCTTTTTTAGAGACTTAATTAAAGGCTTTATGGCCAGAGATAACGTCACGAGCTGTCAAAAATATGTGTACTTTTCTGCCTAAACTAGTTGCAATATAGATATTTCTCTATTCTAGTTTTCATATGTGTATTAAGAAAAATATCACACTTCTATAAACCAAATTTATATATAATTGAAATTCTCCCATAACTGCTCCTTATCTCATCCCCATATTACCTTCAGTATCATGAAAGTATCATGGAGCTTTCTTGTAAAACGGTGTGCGACATCCATGTACTATGCACATAAAAGCAGGTTAAGCTACAGCGAACAGCTAGTTCAGTATAAACTTTAAATGATGTCTACCTATCATGACTGCAATTTCTACCACATTCAAAGTCAGCGTAATACTTTAGGTCACTGAAAAGCATATTTAACAAGATTTCAGAAGATCCTCCTCAGATTGAATTATCGTCGGTTAATAAAATTGAAATTAAAATATTGGAATGTCACAGTCTATTTATTAAAAGCCATTTACTATTTACCATTCTAAATAAAAATGCACTTTGACCATTATATGTCATCAATACTTATTTCTTTTTTGGAATTTTTTATGAGCGATAGAAACATCACTCAACTCAATTATAGCCAAAATCCACATTTTGATTATCTCCAGTTGATGAGACATTAAATATTCTAAAGTCCGTTAAACGTGACATAGATATTTCATCTTACTGTTAATATTGTCTTACTGTTCATACAACTGTGACCAACCATAACGGTTCAGAATGCCTACCATAATGATTGATGTTTCTGGTTTTTTAATTTGTCAATCAATGAGTGAAAAATCTATTGTAAGTTTTGATCTGGAGAATAAAAGAAGTGAAATTAAATAGCCTATTGAAAATCTTTCACACTGAAAGGCCAATATTTTTATCAAACTGACAGTGAGTAAGAACTGGAAGTACATTAGATTGGATAAAACCAGTAGAAGATCTCACAAGACATAGTCGACTAATATTCAGCACTTACTGAATTGGAATCAATGTAACACAATTTTATAATATGCGAGTATGTATTAGGATAAGTATGCTACTGACAGAAGTGCTATAATGATTATAAGAATGATCAAATTCTATTTTAGTGAACAAATAATGATTTCGTCAAATATTTACCTCCGCCTTGACAATAGCCCCATCAGCTTTTTCAGCCTTCAGCTTTCGAATTTTGTCACCCTGGAGCGTTATGTTGTTGAGAACTGTAATTACATCAGCAGCTTTATTAGTGGTGGCAGATTTCACGACAGGGGTGGCTGGCTTTGATGGTTGTGCGACTGCATTTGGTGACCAATCCTGCAAAACAATTGGGAAATAAAAAAAATATAATTTCATATTAACACATTTATCCAATTTTGATGGTAATTAGTTTTCAATGTGTTATTTATATTACTTAACTATCTTCACTATCTATGTAGAAACAGAGGTCACAAAAGAGACACGTGTATAATGATATAAAAAAGCTACAATTCCTACGTAACATTTCGGATCGATTGCTTTAGCTTGTTTTATGTGACCTAAGTGTTATTTGTATTACTTCATTATCTTCATTTTTATCTATATTTGTAGAAACGGAGGTCACAAATGAGAAACGTGTATAATGATATAAAAAAGCTACAATTCCTACGTAACATTTCGGATCAATTGCTTTTGCTTGTTTCACGTAATGTAATTGACACGGTTGTTTAGATACAAAATACAGTTCAACGCATCTTCTACCATAAAATTATGCAAAAATAACAAAATTAAAAAGTAACATCTCCAGTATACATATTCATTTAATGCACTTCATTTTCTTTTTTAACTGTACAGTGAAATAAGTTTTAAAAGCCGACTAGAATTTCCCCACTTCCTACAGTGAAATAAGTTTTAAAAGCCGACTAGAACTTCCCCACTTCCTACTATATTCTTATATACACAATATAAATATAGCTGAATACTTGTCACAGTGTTTACTGCTGTACTTGTCACTGAATACTTGTCACAGTTACAATATGAATATAGCTGAATACTTGTCAGTGTTTACTGCTGTACTTGTCACTGAATACTAGTCACAGTTACAATTGAATATAGCTGAATACATGTCACAGTGTTTACTGCTGTACTTGTCACTGAATACTAGTCACAGTTACAATATGAATATAACTGAATACTTGTCACAGTATTTACTGCTATACTTGTCACTGAATACTTGTCACAGTGTTTCTATTAAACTTTACACAAAGTTTATTAAACTATTTATATATATAAAGTAATATTTTCATGAGATAAAGACATTACCAAGCATCTTTCACAGTACCTTGAAGGCCTTGAAGAATGGTTCATTTTTACGAATATGTTCGGAAAATTGTGTAGATTTAAATCAGTTATCAAAGATTATAGACTTTATTAAAATTTCGAAAGGAATCACTATAACAAACAAAAGAGCAGGAATAGCTAATTAAATATAATTATTACAAAAACCACATATATATTTTTATCACTTTTTTTTTCAAATTACATTTTTCAACCTGATTGCCTAACTTTTGGTGACATATTAATATTGGTTCATTTGTTTTGGAGATTTCTCCAGAAAAAATAGAATAATATCAGTATTCGACATGGACAGTTCGCGAATGAAATGTAAAAATGATCCAGTTCGTTCAATCTGTACCTATCTATCTTTCGTTCAAGTGTGATCGGAAAGTATTAGTATTTCATTTCGTTCAAACTACATTTCAGACTACTTCGGAGCAAACTCAGACATACTCTGTCAGACAGAGAAAGAATCTGTCTTATTCAGTTGTTGGTTCTGAGATTGTTAAAAAGAGAGTACTGTTAGTATTATTATCACTGTTAGTATTATTATCGGAGTAATGTTTTATTCAATGACGATAAAATAAACTTTGAGATCACTATGACAAAATAAAAACGAGAACACAATGAACAAAGCAAACGAAAGTGAACCTTATGATTGTGAACCTAAAGTAAAATTTGCTTTGATAACCAGTTTATACGGGTTGATATTGATTGCTGCGAATAAGTCAAATTTAAAGTAAACAAATATTGGTTATTAGAATTATTAACATTTAAAATTATTAAAAAGTGATGGAATATGATGCGTTGCTGAATCATTCGATACCTGTTATATGGACATGTATCTACTTTCGTCTCATTTGCAAGAATATAATTTTAGGTATATTTAAATTATAGGTTTATTTTTTTTTATTTTGTTTGAACATTTGTTGTGTGTACATGTCACTTTTTTCGTAAACCTAAAAAAAAAGTATATTTTTCCATAACATTAAGTTTACCTATCTTATTCATAACGTGAACAATGAGCAAATGGCATCTGTTAGATCTATTATATCAATCTTGCCAGTACTACGCTCAATGAACTAGATATACATATGAGAGATACGTATCTTTAGATCGGAAAGTTAGTATCTCTCTTTTCTTCTTAGTCACACAATGTGCCCACGTCTAATTAGTATGATGTCAAATGTTAATTAATTTGTAATTAAATTAGTAACCCCTACGAGAATCAAAGCAACTCGTTATTCCTATCGTATTATTTTTCACTTGGTTAAATTTAAAAAAAGGGACAGTCAACGAAAACCCTTAGTGTCTCTTACTATTATATTATTGTAAAGTTTAGTAAGAAGGTACTATAAAAATATAAAAAAAACCGAAAACCAAAAAATTAAGTTCGTCATTATTACATGACAAACTAAATTTTTTGTCTTCGGTCCACAGAGAATTAGAAATTAACGTTTTTCAGATTTTCCCCTTCAGTTGTGCCGAGGCCATCCTTTGTGCCAAATTCCAAAATTTTAGGTCAACGGGCAATATTCTATACGTTGTGATGAGTGAGCCATAGAGTCGGAATCAAAATATGTGATACGTCATCATTTTGTTATTCAATCTATACTTTAATAATTAATTTCTGTTCGACACCTCCGGCCGTTCCTGAGAAATAGGGTCTTGACAGACAGATAGATAGCAAAGTGATCCTTTAAGGTTGCAATTTTTTTAATCTGAAGTATGGAACCCTAAAGACTTGTTGAAAATAAACTTTTTTTGTTATGTCATTGTCCATTAAATATCCATTAGAGTAAACCCATAAGTATCATTCTAATGTTTTTTGCACAGGTTACAATACCAATCTTCGTAAACATAATTATTCTTCAATTTTTTTAATTCAATTCACTTGGTCGTAATAAAATATTCTAGCTTGAGAAATTTTTAATATTTTTATTTAAAAAAAAAAAAAACATTGCCACCCAATACTTTAGATAGGTATGTACTACGGGGAAAAATTCTTTTATTTTGTTCTCACAGGTAGTTTATTCACCACCCTCTTATTTTTAGCCGGTGTATCATACTATTCTACAACAATAATTGAACCAATATCGTTGGAATTGAATTAAGAGTTTGAATGTTCCAACGTAATAACTAGCTATCAAATTATAACATAATAACCTGTGTGCCACTTTATTATATCAACACTTGTCGTGTGGATAAAATAAAGTGGCTAACAGGTAGTCGCAACTATCTAGAGACTCGCTTTATGCCGATTTGCCTGAATGCTCTCCATTGAAAAGTGATCTTACGCCAGAATGCTCTCCAATGAAAAGTGATCTTACTTGACGCTACCATTTTGTATTGTTTATGGCCAGGCATTTGTTTTATCCGCTCCCAAAACGGCCTGCGTTCACTCCCAATTAATTTACACACTCAAGTAAAATAAAAATATAATCCAGTTACTCACCGATCCAGTTGCAGATTTGTACTTTTCTTTCAATGCTAGCAATGTGGCAACTTCTGCTTGAATCTTGGCTTTTTCTGCTTTTTCAGCCTTCAGAATTCTGATTAAATCTCCTTGCTTTACAATTTCTTGATTCAACACATCTGTGTTGCTAGTCGTCGATGACACTTTTGTCGGCGACTTTTCCTTTGCGGCAGGTGCAGCTGCTTTGTCTTTACCTGCAGGCTTTGTCTGAAACGTAAATTGGTAAAACTTTAAGAAAAAAGTTTGTGGTCAGTGTTTAGTGCAAGTTTTCTTTCAATTAAATAAAGACAAATAGGAAAAATACACTCGACCCACTGTTACTTACTGTGAAGAGCACAGAAAAAATATACTTTTAATATTTTCATACATTAACATCTATTAGAGAAAAACCTGAATATTTATTTTCTTTAACCCAAGAAAAATAGTATTTTTTTCGGTTTTAGATAATATTTGATCAAACGTGAATTTTTCAGTTTTCCTTTATGTAAATGAAAGAAAAACTTAAGCCAAGTTTATTTTAAAAAAGGAAAACAACATTTTATAACGAATCATTTGTTGTAGTTTCCAGAATTAATACGCATTTTTTGTGATTCAATACTTAATACACAAACAAAAACACAAATGGCTAACTAAATAACAACAAATTAAAAAAGTGAAAGAGCTCAATGAAGATATGCTCGAAATTACACATTTGTTTGACAGTTTTAAAGTAAGCGATTTTTTTACTAAATTAAATCGAGCGCCAATTATAAATGCCCCCAACGTTATTTAGTATAATTTTTATTTTAATTAAAAACACAAATAATATCAAAAATCACTTTTTATAATAAGTTATTCAATAAAATATTTAAAATGAAACAAAAGGTAAATAAAAAGTATACCCGCTTTAATAAGTAACAGTCGCAAATATAAATGTTTTGTTTGACCATATGGTCTATTTCAATTGTATAAACACAAACATAAAATATAATTTAAACATACTTAAAACTCGTACGTATTACTAAACATAAAATGTGAACAAGTTTTATTGCAGAATTAAATTGGTAATTAATGTTTACACAGCTTAAAATACTTTCTAAGTAATAATTAACTACTAAAAAAAAATAAAGTTACTCTAATAGTAAATTAACAACCATAGAGGAAGAAATTACATGTTTGTCTATTCGTAAGCGACTTTAGACAATTTTTTTTTTAAATTAAAGTGAAACCTCCAAAGAACTTACGCATATAAAAGAGCACGTGTACGCGTCAACGACCGTATATGAACTATGCGCCACGCGAGACACGACTTACTTTCCTTACGTCAGTACACGTACTGGCAAAATAGCGCGCGCTCAAGTCATTAATTTAAAAACAATGTACTCTACAGATATCCATTCGTAACAGCGGATTAGAAACATGGTTTAATTGGTAACATATGTTAGTTTTTCAAAATCGATTTTCGAATTCATTTTTTGAATTGAACAAACCGAATGCACGAAAAGCATTTAAAAGTGTTACGATGCCACATATTCCTTTCGATTTCGAACGAATGTGTGGGGAATCATATAACCTACGTATACAGTATGTTTTTTTAACTGGGACAGTATTAAGAAACCCGTAACCATAGCAGATATATGAAAGCTCTCTTAGGTACCATTTATTCTTTATTTATGGAAACAATTTTGGCATAGACAAATTTTTGGTCAAGCGTGATTATTCCATAAAAATAAAAAAATTATAATTTTTTTTATGTGAATCGACACAGTTTCATAGTATCATTTCATTCAATAGTATCAACAATTAATTGTACAGACGGAAAAAATCGGGACAGCAGAAGTGAGTCAAATTTTATAAAAAAACTTTTTCATAGAATAACTGTCAATTTTAGTATTGTAATGTAAATTTACATAACAGATCGATATTGTATTGTGGAGGTTAGTTCTTTATTCAAATTTTACGTTAAATTTAAAGTATAAAATTTCCAAAGAAAATAATTTAATTTGTCAATACTACAAGAAATTCAAATAACGAATACTTTTTTAAATGATACAAATGTATTTACTGGCATATTTACAATCTTCATGCTATTCATAAACTCCTCGAACAAAAATTAAAAGAAATAAAATTACTTTCATTTGTCATAATCACTTTACTGCCTGTGATTCATCATGGCGTTATATAATTAATACACATAAAGTTGATTTGATTGAAACGTATTTTTGTAACTATCGAAGCCATCTGGGCTTTTATTAAAGTGATATAAGGAACAGTATCCTGACTGTGATTCATTAAAGTTATATAGGGAACAGTATCCTGATCATGATTCATTAAAGTGGTATGGGAACAGTATCCTGACCGTGAGCTACGTAATCGTAAAATAGTTTATAGTTCGATTAAAAATGTAAGACAAGAAAATTGTTGTAAACCTAAACAGAAGAAGTCAACAATAGTCCTAAATAATTTACAACCATACCGTATTAGGATTCTTTGAAGTCTTCCCAAAAGCTTCACTGCGAGAGTCGGCTGAAAATGTCAGCGTGAATAAAAAAACTGTGAGAAAAATATTGAAGAAATACAAGTACAAATGTTACATAGAAGGTAAATCTTTACGAGCGTTACTTCCTGGAGATGAAGACCGCAGATTAGAATTGGGTATTTGACTAAATTTTTTTTATTTTATTAATCATAATTTCAAGGTACAAGCTGATGACCAGTGAAAAAAAATTTTCGTAGCTATTTTCACTGCGATAATTTAGAATATAAGGATAAAAAAAAGTTTAAAACGAAACCCTTTTTATTTATTTCCACTGGCAACTATACATTTTTTACCATAACTAACAATGCGAGCAAAACAAATTGTAATTGGGTATTTGACTAAATTCTTTTTATTTCATTAATCATAATTTCAAGGTACAAGCTGATGAAGAGTAAAAATTTTTTTAATAATCTTAAAAATTGATCGAGTTATAAAAGTTTAAATTTAATCTTTAGACAAGGACGGCAATACTGTGTTGTGAGGTCATTTTTAATATTGCACATTATATTCTACGAGAGGAAAAGAGTCAGGGATATACCCAACCCTATCCGTATCTTCAAATTGAGAAGCCTATAGCTGGCTTATTTTTCAATCAATTTTTGATTTTTTTTCAAGACTGGTTTTAATTAACTTATATTTCACAATATTGTACGAAAAATATCAAAATTTAGAATGAGTCAACTACCGGATTTTGTCGTTGGTTTGTTGTACGGGCCGTAAGAAATTGTTTTTTACAAATTTCATTTTTCGGATTGATGATTGTAATTTTTCTAATAATGGCATGTACAACAGGAGAAATAATCTTTACCGGTCACGTACTAACCCGCTTAGGACTACAGAGACGCAAGACCAAGTCCGTCTTTTCTTTAATTGCTGGTGTGCGATATTACATGATGACATCTTCGCAATAAAGTTATCGTGGAACATTAAATGGTCAAAAATACAAAGAAATTTTGAATACGGTCATGGAGCAAATGGATGAGATTATTCCCTTAAGTGAAGCAAATAACATAATATTCCAATAAGACGGTGTACCTCTTCACAACAGTACAGCAAGTAAACGGTTTTTAGATGAACATTTTTCGGGGCGTTAGATGGGCACATATGGTCCCATAAAATGGTCACCACTTTCACTTGATATTTTTGATTTGGGGTCACCTTAAGGATCAAGTTTATAAGTCCCGATATAGCATCGTACAATAATCAAACGATGCTGTTTATCATTATTTGTACACCATTCACCAGATGTCTTTGTCAAAAGCTACTAGAAGTGTTCTGAAACGTGTTTGTAGCTGCATACAGCAAAATGGAGGCCATATTGAACATTTAATGAAGCAATCGTTTTATTTAAGTACTAACTTTACACAAGTTGTTAGAAAAGTTTTTATAAAATCTGGCCAACCTCTGCTGTCCAGATTGTTTTCCTCTCATACGATGAAATGACACTTGACAATGACTATGCCAAAATTGTTTCTATAAAAAAAAGAACAATTGGTACCTAAGATAGTTTTCCAACATCTGCTATGATTTTGGATTACCCCACACTGTCCCAGTTATAACACACTACATATATATATATATATATATATATATATATATATATATGTATATATATATATGTATATATATATATGTATATATATATGTATATATATATGTATATATATATATGTATATGTGTATATGTATATGTATATATATATATATATATATATATATATATATATATATATACACACACACATAATTTGGAAATCGGATTCCAAATACAAACGTACGTTACAAGGCTCAATTCCAGAAAAGAATGTAAAACCATAGACTCATTATACTAGATCGGCGAACAAAGGTGAGAGAGAGCGCGATGATTTATAATGTCATGTGTAATATAATGTTATGTATTAGAAAGAGATGGCGTTTCGATCGAGGTTTTTTGGCGATTGTGAATTTAGCCATTATTATACTCTCGAAAGTGTGCTTAGAACAATGATAACGTTATGTTCTTAATTATAGCACTACACATCGAAATAATTCAGATAAATGCGCATTTCACAGGTAATTTGGAATGAATTGATGCAGTATTTTTTGTATTTATTTTCAAAAACCCACACAAAAAGACTATTTCATATATGATAATGTACAGAATAATATGCTTGATTTATATATATATATATATATATATATATACATATATATATATATATATATATATATATATATACATATATATATATATATATATATATATATATATATATATATACATATATATATATATATATATATATATATGTGTGTGTGTGTGTGTGTGTGTGTAAATGTTTTATAATTTCGTACATATTAAATATAACCGCAGAGATTAACGTTACTTGTCCTTATCGATAACACAATTATTCTATGCTTTTCTAAATTTCTGAGGGACATTTGTCTTGATAAATTTTATAATATTAATTTATACTTAGAAGATTAAAAAACATATTTTTGTATTCAATGAAATATTATAGCATAAAAACAATAATTAAAACGTGTAGTGATGCTTGTAGTGACTGGGATAATGATGGGACGCACAAAATTATAATATATATTTTATGATAATGATAACAATGCACATCCCTAAAATTAGTTGATATTAAAACTTAATATAAATATTATCGACTCGTCAAATGTTTGGTTGCTCATTCTTAAAAGGTATTACATAAATTGACATAAGTTTGATAGCTTTAGAATAGTTTCTTAAAAATAAACGTCTTTTTGAAAATGGAAGCGCTTTAATACGCGCGTGTGAAAGGTTCTAAGCTAAGCCAATCTGCATACGAAAGTTTGTAGAACTGGCCATTTATAATAATGGTAATATAAAAATAAATTCAAATTTGGTAATCCATTGTGGCACTTTGCACGAATTTGTCATTTCTTTTTAAAAATTTGAAAATCGTATGTATTTCGTCAAGACAAATTTAACTGTGTGTAAAATGAGAAAATTTTCGTTCAAGGATTTTTTATGAGTTTCGCTGAATTCTCAACACTCTGCGGCTCATGATAAGACTGAAAACAAAATAATCTATCAGTAGATAGTAGTAGATTCGGGCAAGTTTAAGTATTGGTATGAATAAAGTAAGATCAGAAAATTCTACATGAACATTTAAGCGTCAAGAAGCTCTGTGGTAAGTACTCTGGGGTATCCACCCCACGATTTGACCAAAGCTAAAAAATACCGTCGCGTTGATTGGTGTTAGAAAAATTCTAATTTCACCAAAATGTTACATTCAACATCATAACTGATGAAGAAATCTGGATAAACTATCCCTAACCCGAAACTGAGAGGCAATCTGCATAATGAAGAAAGGACAAAGTGTTGGAAAAAAATGGTCGCCTCGTTCTTTGGACTGACGGGTGTATTATAGCAACGATTGTTCTGGGAATTAAAAGAAAAGTTACTGCATACTGGTATACCAGCGATTGTTTGTATGCTGTTTTGGTAAAAGTTCAAGAGCAACGCTCTGGCATTAGAATCTTTCTTCATCACGACAACGCTTCTCCACACTCAGCTAGACGAACGACCGAATATTTAACTAGGTCATTTGTAGAAATTATGGGTCTTCCGGCATACACCTCAGACCTCACATCATACGATTTATATTTTTTCCCAGGAATAGAATACAAACCGCAAGGAACGCAATTCCTGGACACCGAAGAAGAGCTGATGAAGGTCGTGGAAGAGATGTTTAAGCAAGGACTGTGCTGACTACTTCACTCGGTGACTTCATCGAATGAAACGATGCATGCAATGCCACGAAGACTATTTTCACAAACAATAAATAAATTACAAGCTACTACTACTACTATTAGTCGGTTCCATTTATTACTAGTCGGTTCCATTTTTGATATTCTAAAAATTTACACAGCTGGGAATCGGCAGATCATGGAAATATATCTTTCAGTTCTGTTATTTATTATTAATCTGTTACATTGCGACAAGTAAGGACTCTTCATCTCCTTCTTCTTTAAGGATTTCTCTAAATAGAGCTATTTATACGTAAAATAAACGCTTTAATTTCTGAGATGGAAAATGTTAACAGCAAAGTGTCTTAACGTTAATAACAAAATAAGTGATGCCTGTAAGTGTTATCGAGATCTTTATGATAAAAGAAAAAAGAAGCAAAACAAACTAGAATCGATACATTCTTCGAGCTAAAAGTCCAATTTATTGTGCTTCTTACTCGTATATATTTTCTTCATTTATGATAAAATCACTTATCAAAGTAATAATCTAACATTATATATTAAAAATAATTATTATTTTAATAAATATATATTTTACGTTTCAGCAATATTGCATTTTTCGTTGATATAAAATATAGATTTATTTTTAATAAATTTTAATAATACTACATTACGTAGTGCCATTTGATTGTGTTTAATAAAAGCCTTGTAGAACCTAACTCCTGAATATTACATGGAAATGTACGAAAAAATATGTTTCAACTTACGTAGATTCGATTTACATCGCATGTTTCTGGAACCTTACGTGCCGTAAGGACTGTCGGTATTTACAAATGTTTCACAATATTTCAATAACGATTCTATTTTCCACCAAGTTATATTAAAAATTGAAAAAACAATTGCAATTTTTATAAAACATAAAAAACAATGTGCGTAAGAAAAATTTCAATCTTTCATTATGCAACTTCGAATTTTGTTTTGACATATCACGATCACTTTAGAAAGCGTGTCCTTGAAATGTCCGATTCAACACTACACGCGTGAGTGTTTCGCTTTCACTTTTTTCGATATCGATAAACTTTACTGTTACCGACACTTTCTTCGGGACTATAATAAAATTAATGTAACATTCATTACTTCTTATGGGAATTTACTCACACTAAACGGGAACCAATTAAAGTGATATTTTAATTAATTTAAAATACTCGATAAAATTTATATTTTTACATATTTTGAACCTTTATTAATAATAAATCATTCGCAAAACAGTTTTTGTTTGCTTAAAACGTCTGTGGCGTATTTTTTTACAGTCATAAAAATTATGAAAATAGCATCCAATGGGGGGGGGAGGAGTGGGGGGGTTCATGAAAACCGGTGATAGGGGGTGTTTTAGGTCCAAACGATATTGGATAAGAATCACATCGGAGTCTGTGAAAAAATGTATTTGTTTGTAAGTGTGTGTGTCTGTATGTGCATATGTGTATATGAATCTTGGTGCGCTGTCAAAAGTTTGGCAAAATTATTCAGAGTGTCATAGAGCTTAAAGTCACCTACACAAGAATATATTTCAGTATCTAACAACTATACTGTTCTCAATACAGCAATTTCGGAGACTTGGTCATAAAATTGATTTTTTCTTTATACCAGAAAGTCACTTAGTCAGCCCTTGTGCAATAGAATAACATGGCTGTCGTGTTGATACCGTTACTATAGACATGGATTGCGCGGCCAACCGTACGTGGGCTCAGAAATGAGAGAGAAATAGTGATTATCTACGAAAACTGTTATCTCTTTCTTCAATGTTTCTTATAGAGATTTAAATAACCTTAGATTAAAACAAAAATGGGAAAATACAGTACGCTTTAACGGTTCGCAGTCCGCGTAAGCCAGGTCCGATGGATCTGGTTGTGTTTTATTCAATTCAGTCGTACGCAGACCAGCGGTTCGCATAGACGCAGGGTTCTAGAAATTAAAATTGCCAATATTTTCAGTCAAATCGATCTAAAAATGCCTTCTAGTGTTTTTACCACATGCATTAATCATTCCCAAAACAAAAACAGGACACATGGTGTTACTTTTCATGCGTAATTATATAAAAATGTTACAAGTTTTAAAAAAAAATATTTTCTGTCATTATCGTTTTTTTGAAATGACAGCAGTACGCGCAAGCATCGCACCGTGAGACGCTATGGTACTAGCAATGCGTTCGGTGTAAATCGTTAATTTGCTGTAATACCTTGATTCAATCGCGCTACAGTCACAATGCATCGCTTTGTCTCTTTCGGTTAATTTTACATGTACGCAATTTGTGATTGCAGCTGTGAGAGTTTGTTTACGTATAGTTGTACCTATGCACGTTTTGTATTTACATAAAGTAACAGTGTACCGTATCTTCCCTTTTTTTGTTTTAATCTAAAGAAATAACTGTTATTTTCGGGCACTCATTATAACTAATAACGTCAATAAACACTTACATATAATACAAGTTAAAATATAACATCTTATTCAATAATATGGAATTTGCCTTTGTTCAATAAATAATCGTGAATAACATTTTTTTTCTTCTCTATATGAAATATTCTAGCATTGCATATGAGTACTATAATCGTAATCTATAAAAGACATATATTTGTCCGTGTATAATGGTAGAACTACTAGTTCAATTTGAATATGATTTTCCATAGCATGTTAATGGTTTTTGTGAGCAGGTTCAATTTATATCTGATTCATCTATGTTAAAAGAGCTCCAGGTAAAGGAGAATACAGCAGTTAAAGGTTTTTAAAGTTAAAACTGCCGACTTGAAGGAGGGTCGTAAGTTACTAATTGTACCAGCAGTTTCTTATCTTTTCCTCTACAACATCAAATTAATTCCACTTTACTGCTTTTTTATCCCAAGATTTACAGTATACGATATAATTTCCATAAATACAATGAAAATTACGAACTACAAATAAATGTTACAATTCGGTATTTGACTGATGACGATATTTTTTGTAAAAATGTTTTAAAACTCTAGAGTAGATTTAAAAAAACCTTGTGATGGAAAAAATAATGCAAATAACAAACAATTGAAACTTCTAGTTAGGAAAAAGTGTCAATTTTTTGTTCATTAGGTTGAAAAAGTTATGAATTTAGTTTCCACACAAAAAAATATATAACTTAAACGCAATATTTAACGATATACTATAAATATTTAATTAACTCCCCTATAATGGTACAGTGACGTCATAAGCCAGTTGCGTTTTGTATGGGGCGTTTTCGCGCGAATGGTAGTTCGTCAGTTTTTAAATCGTTATAACTTTGTAGAAAAAAGTCCTAGGTACGATATATTTATTTTAACAGTTATTAATGTTATTACTTATTCTATTTTAGTAATAAAACATGTAGTTAAATGCCTATTAAATCAATGTTAAACTATTACCTAACTTAAAAGAAATTATAACATTAAAAAGTATTTAGAATTGCGTATGTTTCGATATTTTCAACACAACGAAACAATATCGCTTACGGATTGCAATTATCTTATCGATCAACAGTACATTAAAAGAACATAACATACGCTGAATTCAGATAACAGGTATGAAGAATCAGATCACATGAATGGGTTATAATTTTGATAATAACAGTTTATAATCATTCGATAAATTGATATCATTCGGTGGTGTTTTCAATCGATATTATATAACATAACTATTATGTTGTAATTACATCACTAATTTCTTCAGGCTGCTGACAAAAGAAATATTCATTGACAATTGCTACTTCTCCCTCGTTTTTGAGCCTACACAGCATGATACAGATCGCACGTCCAGTGTTTTGTCTATGGTTACTTTGGTAGATATAGTTCCCGTCACGTAAACAGAGCGCTAACGCTCAACCTGCTCAGTAAACGATTTATCGGTCTATTCGCTGGTATAAGGTAAAGCGAGAAGGGGTGGGTCAAGCAAGACTGTCGCCCGCGCTACGGCGGTATTGTTTCGTCAGTCGACCATTGCTTCCCACGTTGAGTTGATGCACCGTTCACACCCGAAGTACAGTTGCGCAGAAAAGTGTTTTTGTAAAATTATTTTATATACAAAAGAAAAAAAAATGGTTTATAACGTATATTGTTTTATGAAAATAGAAACTGATAACAGCGGAGTGAATTATTTAAAACAATGTCTGAAACAGACCACAGTGGCAACTAATATTTCCGAGACCACTGTAAGACGTATTGTTAAAGATTCTGAATTTTCCATGGCTTTGCGCACTCTTGATAAAAATAAAAGAATTAAGCAAAAACATATAATAGGCGTGGATAATTTCGATGAAGGTGTCATTAAATGGGCTAGCCGTAACTTTCATACAAGTGCCACCCTAAGTGTGCTACCTGCTATAGGAACACTGCGAGAGAAATTATAAAATTATCTAAATTTTCAAGGACCTGAAGCCAATCTTAGGCGAATTATAAAAAATGTAGGTTTCCAGTGGAAAAAGACCGAAAATAATCGGCAACTTCTAATTGAAACATCAAATATTAGAGTTCAAAGAATTGGATACCAGCAAAAATTTAAAAATACAGAGAAGAAGAAAGCCCTATAATATTTAATGACGAGTTATAATGTCGACAGCAGTCTTACTTGTCACCATTCTTGGTCAGACAGTTCCAACAAAGGTGTTAAAAAATTATCGAAAGGTTCAGCGCTTAGCGATTGTTCACGCTGTTGGTGAAATGGCTTTCGTTCCAAAAGCCGTTCTTACCTTCAAAGTTGGCACAAAGTCTGGAGATTATCATGATAATATGAATTATGAAAATTATGAGCGCTGGCTACAAACTAAATGAATACCCAACTTACCACCTAATGCAGTTGTGATTGTCAATATTACATCGTATCACAATAAGCAATATGACTCTGCACCAATAATGAACTATTGTTGAAACCTCAGTTGCATAATTTGATTAAACGACAAAAAGATCTATTAAAGAAATATAATATTGAGAAAGGTCGTACAGCGCTCTGTTTACCCCAAATCTCGATCGAGTTTGTTTGAAACAAATTAAATAAACACTAAACAAATTCATAAATTTGTTTTAATAAAAAAGTAAATAATGTTGTGCACAACTGTACCAATCCCTTTCACAGTCGTCCAGCGCTCTTTTTATTTGACGGCACCTTATACCCATGTTTGACAGCTCAGGTTCTAGGGAAATTTTTTGTTCTACGTCCATGTGCGAACTCGTCTAAGTATGTTTGTGATATAATAAGAGATTCATTTATTTAGTATTAAATTGTAGCTGTTTCACAGTTTCATTAGAGTGAATGCATTGTTTCATATTGAAAATTTTGTTTGGTGGAACTTTCAACTGACCGCTTCTTTTTTATCTTTCTATTTTAGTATCATATTTCACACATAAATATAAACCTTTCGTGTAGTTAACTTTACTTTATTTTATAAATTATGAAGAGTATTTACGTGCGCTGTTTATTTTTAAAAGTACCGAAATAATACACATTATTACTTATATTATCAATCCTACTGTTTACCAAAATATATTTCTCTATAAAAATATGTCACAACTTGAAAAAAATATTAATTTATGGTAAGTTAGCCAACCAAAATATTTCATTGTTTTTTCACTACACGTCTCTAGTTAATATCAATAAACAACAGCTAATAGTGCATTACTGCAAACGTCGTTACTTCCTAAAAAATATAAGAAAGTAAGTATTCTTTAACTCAAGACTTTGACTGGTTGTACAGTCCCAGATGTTTTCAAGTATTCATATATCATAACGGAACAGAGCAGTGATAAAGAAGTATCAGAAGTTGGGGACTACAGTTTAAATGGAGCTAGATAGAAAGATACTGGTCACCTTGAGTATTCCCGCCGATCCCGACGAGTGATATAATTTTGTGACTGAATTGAGGTGTTTAGTCACTGCAGGGGTGAACAGCACAATTAAAATAAATCTATTCGGGTGAATCCACAGTCATCTCCAGTTACGAATTGGTGAAACCGGTATTGGGTGCGTTTCAAGGAAAATGATTCATACATATATTGGCATGTTGGTCTAACTGAGCGGTGGTCAGGGTACGCGGTATCCGTACCGCTAGCTTACTTACTTTATCCAGTTGATGCAAGTGTTCCAACACCTGCCCATGACTGCAACTGAGCTATGATGCCAGGCAACGTGAGGTATGGTGGGGATCTCTAGCAATTAATTTTTTTAAGTCTATGTTACCTTCCACTGGTAGTCGAAAATCTTTTAAATCATAATTCTCATTTCTGAAACTCAAGCCAGCGTCTTACAATTGCATCAGAGACTGCATCTTTAATTTCTGCATTACGTATAATACGAGTAGCTGTAGCTGCGGAGTGATCTAAACGAAACTCATACAAAAGACAATGACGCGTATGCTCTCTTGTCGCTTTCATATTCTAGTAAATACTAAAGCGGAACGTAGCAGTTGATATATATTTATATAGTTTACCCCCACCACTTTACATTGTTGCACTCTATATAGATCTATCACTTTCTAGCAAAAAGTAGAAACTAAAAAACGCTCTTTACTTTCCTACCGAGCCAATAAAAATTATAAATTTAGGTGATTATACTTCACAATATGAAAACATGCCTGTCTCGTTACGCATACGTTAAAGTGAAACTATAAATAAAACAGAAAATCCTAAAGAATATGAGGTCCTGTCTTCGTGATTCATATGTGTCTAGATTCAGAATAATTCAGCATGATTAGGAAAAAAGGCAAACAAGTGGCGACACTACTGAAAGCTTATCCTTAGTTGACCATATTATCTGCCCATAGGAGGCTAATGGTATAAAGTTTTGCTATTTAATTTATGTATCATAAATGGTGTTTGTAACTATGAAAGATATCAATCTCCATAGATGATTAAAGATAGGTTTAATAAAAAAATGAAGTATTATTACTCCTTTTTATTTTGAGTTCCAAAATGGCATCCTAAAAAAGCATGGCATTTCTTTTAATTTACTATACCAAATTCATATCCATTGTTATTACAAGTACAATAATAATGATGGATAAGGTTTTAATATTATAAGCGAATGAGATACAGCAGTATATCTATCCAAAATTTAAAAATGGAAGAGGTAACGTCTGCACAGACGTGGTACGAAATGCTCAGAACAGATAAAGTTAGTAGTATTATTTCTATTTTCTTTAAGTTCTTTACCACGACCTAGGTTTCGTTATGTTACAACATCTTCAGGTGGGCTATTAGCAAAATCTCTATGCTATCTTTGCTAATAGCCCACCTGAAGATATTGTAATACAACAAAACGTAGGTCGTGGTAAAGAACTTAAAGAAAGTAGAAATAATACTACATCACGTAGTTTCATTTAATTGTGAATAATGAATTTCCACAAAATTAATTCAATATTCAAATACAATACTTTTACTACCAAATATATTCAATACTCATACTGAATGTAAAACATTCCATTACAAAACTTTGACTTCATTACCTGCCCCGGCTGTTCCTTAGTGTGCCCATCAGGTATGTGGAAAAGTATGCATGGCTGATCACGACCGGTCGTTGTTGAGGCTGGAGCTGCAGCCACATCAACACGGAAGAATCCTCGCCTCTGCAGTTGGATTATGTCGCCAACCTTCAACTTTGACAGCTCTGGATCACCTAGCATTGCTACCTCCGTCTAAAAATTTATATAATATTAACCTTATGAATTTATTAGTTGTATAATTAATATAATCATGTAAACTCTTAAACTGTAATAACATTAATATTAATTGATACATCAGCTCCCAAGGTAAAATAAGCTGTTACGAAGGCTATTTGAAAAGTTCTGTCTCAAGAAAATAAAACAAAACTTAACAAAGGAGCCCTTTTATTTCCCAACATAGCTTCTCCTGACATTAACACTATATATACATACATACATACATATATATATATATATATATATATATATATATATATATATATATATATATATACACACATATATATATATATATATATATACCCGTGCATAACAGTTTTAATGACTATAGCGTCCACATATCATATCCGCACGATTACCATTCTCTTGGTTGTAGTGGTTCACCTGTATTTTCATGTGAGGCAGATGCGTAGGAAGAGTGAATGAATATTTTTATTGAGAAAACTATATGATTGCGATTAGAAAATTGTCCCTGAGAGAATTGGCAATGATAGCCATTGTTTTAGACGAGGAAGAAAGAGAAAACCATAACTTCAGACGATCACAATGTTACTGGGTTTATGCCGCTTTAAAAAAAAAGAAAAGTCGAGGCAGAAATACTGGACATTAATCAGGCACTTGTTGATAACGAAGAAAAATGTTATATGTACTTTCATATGACAACATTTCAATTTAAACAATTATTGAGAAAGATTGAGAATTTTGTCACTAGAGGAAACACCATATTTAGAGAAAGTTTTACACCAAGAAGGAAGCTAGCAGTGTGTCTATGGTAAATAAAATATTAAAAATGTGTACATTCATTTATTTTCCATTTTGCTTAGATGTATTAAATTTATAAAAAAAAATTTTGTGTCTGATAATTCCAGTTGTCACGACTTGTCAGCATTGTCATTGCACTAGGACTTGGTGACTGCATGAATGGACTGAAGGCATATGGAATTGAGCTAAATGGGGCAAGTTGTTGTAATTTCGTACTAGACACCAGAGAAAATATCTTATTTTTTGCCTGTGCTTGTACATATAGTGAGAACTTCTTAATAGTATCAGAAATGTTTAAAAATAAGCGATTTAACTCATCGTGTCCCTGGGGTAGCTCATGTTTGGTTTGGTCATCGAGCAATTTTGTCATTAATATAGGAGATGCTGATGGCTCTGATTAAATTGCCTTTCTCTTTACAAATATTCTCTTAATTATAGTTTAGTTAACATGATATTCCTAACTTCCAGTCTAATTAGATTAACAAATTCATAAGATTTTCAAAAATTAGCTAAACGCAACAAAAATTGACGTATTAATTAAAAGAAAATGGTTTTTTTTATCCTCAAGTTCCGAGAAAGATTCAAGTAGTCCTTGTAAGGTAGAATGACTGTTTATCATTGGGGTAAGTGATAACCAGCACCCCGTAACAGAATTAACCTTAGGGCCTCACTTTTGTGAAACACAGTAGCACTGAGTTTATTTTAATATTAGATAGAAAGATAATTTCAAAGTTTTTTTAACGGAATAAAATGATATCAAAACAATTAAAAATATTTTTAATTAAATAAAGGAGACCGGCAAAAATAGACCTGGTGATCATTTTGAAGCCCAGCTTGAAAAAGGAAGTCATTCAGTGATTGACAATCAGGAAATAGCAGAACTATATTTTTGCTATTATATCTAAAATATAATACAATGTGTAACCATAATACAAAAACCAAAAAAAAATTTCATCATAAATGGGCATATATTATTTTATTGTGAGAATTGTTAATAAGAAGTAATAATACCACTAAACATCTAATGAATAGATAACAACTTTTTGGAAAAATGACAAAAAATAATCAATACTAAATGCTATTTTGAATTTGTATCTAATGTGTAAATTAATTAAAAATAAAGTGACAACAGACATTGATATACGTTCTGTTATAAAAATAATATAGTTTTACTCTTTCTAAGTTTTACGTGACTTTTTTCGACAACCCTGTCGGCCCTGCGACTGTCATGGATCGGTATGTTAAATCTGTGTAGAGAGATTACAATGGGAAAATCTCCACTTCGTTTCATCTTGCTAGTTCAAAAAGTTTCGTAGAAATAGCATTTACAAATTGTTAAAATAAAAAAAATACAAGATTTCTCACTTGTTCGATTGATGATTTAAATAAAACGTTTATGGAGCTTTTTTAATTTTCTTTATTTAACAGTGTACTTACTAGTAATATTCAACATTATATGTGCTTTTGCCAGCCCCCTTTAAGTTTTATTAAGCAAGTAATATTAATAAATGGCACAAAGTTTATATAATTAATATAACAGCAAGTCAATATGACAAACAACAGTCTTATAACAGCAAGTCAATATGACAAACAACTGTAATATAACAGCAAGTCAATATAACAAACGACTGGTAAGGAAGGGAATAAAAAAATTGCATATTTTCCCCTATTAACTATAATATTGACCCCAGAGTAACACTATCAACACCGATGATTTTGTTACTACAAATAAGACTCCTTTAACTGGTCATAATAATATGAATTATATGACATGTTTCATTTTAACATATACTATAATCATACTAAATTGTTATATATATACTTCCATAAAACTTACTCTTGTTTCGTGTCCGATGAACTGTTTGAAATCTTCATCTTTTCCTAATAAAGGCTTCGATATGATATGGTCGAAAAATACGCAGTATGCATTTGTAAACTTAGCTTCGTCTGTATCACCTAGCCACGTTACTTTCATTGTTTTCTTGTAGTCAGTGTTATCCAAGTCCGGAGTTCCGTCAATGCGAGTTATTTTTCCATCAGCACCTCTGCAGAAAGAAAATATTTTCAAATTTTTACAATTAAATTTTTAAAACATGTAAAATTTTAAATAAAACCAAAGAAGTAAGAGTAATGGGTTCCACATGTACTTATACTCAATTCCATTCCAAATGAGAATGTTTGTAAACAAACCAATTTAATACTCAAATTATGGTTGGCAAAAATACATTTTCAATCAGTCAACGACTATTTACAAAACCAATTGTATTTCATCCATGATATTATTAAACGATATGCAACAATCATAATATTAACTTAATAAACTTAATATCTGCCTCGCTAGATAATGTTATAAATATCAATATAATTATTTTAGTAGCGTGAATCGGGAAATTTAGAAAAATTGACAAACCCTTGCTATCAAACACTCAAAATTCATAGGTATAAAACATTTTGGAAAAATATTGTATTTTCCAACAGAACTTGGGTAAATCTATACCCACATATGCTATTCAGTACATAACATCTACTTTATAAAATATCGATATTTGACTGTCGTTCTAGACTGACGTTTAAGCAAGACACAAGGAGTAAGCAAGACAGAATATCGGTGCTATATAACAAATACATTTACATACCTGTACATTTTTCACCATCTTTACGCTAAATACAGGGGTATTTACGCTAAATACCCTGTATTTAGCGTAAAGATGGAGAAAGAAATATCAGGTCAGATGGTGAAAGAAATATCAGGTCATTTTACTTTCAAATGAGTGTTAGTAGCATTTTACAATGTATAATACATATTTTAGACATACTATACGACAATATTTTTTATGATAGTTAAAGCTTTTGTTCATATTTGAGATAGTTAAAGCTTTTGTTCATTTTAATGTAAATGTTCAACATTATTCATATGTACTTTGGCATTATATTATACAATGTAAATGTGTATACCAATAATTTTCAATAAAAGAAATTAAACGTTAATTATACAGCATACATGTGTATATGAATAAAAAAAATATGTTTTTAATTACAATTATGAAATAAATCCATATTATCAACTTCAATACAAGAAAAGGTTTACAATTCCTGAAGTGTTATTTTGCTTTATTTATAAACATTGTTTATTTGTTTTATGTGTAGAACTAAGGTTCATGTCTGTCATGAATACTACCCACTCCCGGTGTTTATAAAAAATATTACGATTAATAAACAATCATACTGTAACTATAAATGTTGAAATGTGTGAAAACTATAGTAACAATTTCAGAACTACAATTTCTTAAGAAATATTATTCAAGTCTGTGAAAGATATACTACGCAATGTGGATTTGACCGTTCGACGTTAAATGAATCCTCATATACCACATGGTTTTCTCCAACCGTACACCAAAAATCAATTAACAAAATTCAGTAATTTAGTTTGTAATTTGAAACACAATGTATTTATTTGAAGACGCCGCACTACTTCGATACTGATGCCGACAAAGGGAACTACTACAAAGAAGAACCATGCCATTGCAGTTTTGGTAAAGTTAGTATTATAAACATTGCAAGCGATGTTTACGTTTTGTTTATATCAGAATGTTATGCTGAAATTTTTTTTATTTTAAAGTATTTATGACAACTAGTGACTGGGTCTTCACTCAATGTTGAACGTCCACATTGTATATGATATAACTAGAAAACCAACCAGCTAAAAACAGTTGTCTAAACTTACTTTGTAACTTTGTTGATCGTTACATTTCCATAATTGATGAAAGTAACATTCTCGCCTTCCTTAAACGTTTGCGCATCCACTTGGTCCACTAGAACCTTGGGTGAAACCCACACGCTCTTGGTGCCCACATCCTTATTCTTAGGATGTAGAGGTATTGTCAAAGCGGAGCTGCTTGTTACCCCTTTCAGATAAACTGGAACTGGATCTGGCTTCAATTCCAGGGCAGTATAGCGAGGTGCTATGGGGTCAATAACCTGAAACAGTAAAATACATTAAGGATACTTATTTTGTTTTGTTATCTGGTCTGCCGATGTTGGTTTAAGAGCTATCAATATGTTTTGTACCTTCTATGAAAATTTATGTAGAGATTAGATATACACCGACAGATAACAACAAACAACAATAAAACATATTAATGATACATATTTTGTGTTATAAGCCTAGCTGCTTGCGTTCACGTAAGGTCACTCAATAGGTTTGCCATGAAACGGTCGTCAATTGAAATTTATACAGAAGTCGGAGACACGCTGACAGAAAATTATAGCAACAGTAAAATGCATTAGGAGTACATATTTAGTCTCATAAACTGGGCTGCCGGTGTTATTTAAAAACAATCAATTTCTTTAGAATGACATGATTGACTATGAAAATTTACAAAGAGATTTGAGACAAACTGACAACAATACAATACATTAAGAGCATTCATTATTTGAGACAAACCGACAACAATACAATACATTAAGAATACATTATACATGAAAATTTACATGGAGATTAGAGACATGCCAATATACAATGACAATAGTAAAAAATTATGATACTGATTGATTTTTTGTTATCTTTAATGTTACAACTGTGTATATGCTTTCTAATTAATGGGCAGTGAAGAAAATGTATTTGAATTTTATGTTGATTATTATAAAAAGTATTATAATTTTTATATAAACTAATTGTTATAAAATTCATAGACTATAATAACAATTAGTCATAGACTATAATACAATTATAGAACTATATTGTTATTGTTAAATACCATAAACAACAAACCAATAAATTTAATTCTAATTTTAGAAATTCAAATTTGGTTCTAATTGCGTTTTATGTTATTGTATTCTTTTTTTATGAGATGTCACTTGATGTAAAATTTGTATAATAAATTGTATACTACGTTCAAATGAAGATTTTTCCAATCATGGACGGGTGAGCTTGTAACTGGTTCGGTAATTTCCTGTAGATGTATGTGAAAAGATAATTCTTTTACCTATTCTGATAAAATATCCAAAAAGATAAAGAAAATCGGATCTTAAGCATATTTGTTAAAATCAGTTATTTATCATTGTTTTATTGATCTTATATATTTACTTCTTAGAATAATTTTACATACTGTGCGATAGTTTTAATTTTTACAAATAAAATGATTCCAGAACCATCGTCCTATTATGTGTCGTCGATTTTGAAATAATTTCTTTAATTAGGCAGGCCGTGTAGGAAAAAATTTGAAGGTGTCCTGCGCTTTTAGCAAGGCAAAAAGACGTTGCGAGAGCTTGAGTGGGTCGTCAGAGCTGTTTAAAATGGTGGCGCACAGTAGTATATGCAACGAACGTAAAAATGTTAATTGTTATTTACATTAAATTATAGAATGGTATGTGAAATTGATCAAAAAAGGGATTATATAATTAGGTATAATAATAAACAATTGTTTAGAACAAATGAAACTGCCAGAAATCCATACAGTGTAAGCCCATGTGTTACGAGAATAAAAATGACGCTGTTATACAGAGAAAATGAAAAAATAAGCTCTTTGAAGTTTTATCTATATTATTAATCAGACAAATGAGAAATCTCGTATTTTATTTTTTAAAGTTACATTATTTTTCGTAATAATTTGTAAATATTATTTCTATGGCACAGATTGAACTAGCGAGGTGAAACAAATTGCAGATTGTGTCTGATTGTATTCTCCACCTATAGATGTATCACCGTATTAATCGATGGAACTCATAGACTTGATAGGGTCGTCAAAAAATGCACGTAAAATTTAAAAAGAGGGAAAAAACATTCGTTTTGGCAACAACTGTCAACGTCAGACTTAGACATAAAGTGGATTAATGAAGTTATCCAAGAATATGGTATTAAACATGAAAAATGACTCCTTAACCATACCAACGTAGAAGCTTTTCCACTTTTTTATATTACCCATGAACTGAGAAGGTTAAAACGTGGTAAAGCTCATGAATTAATTTCATAAATAAACTTAATTTATCTGGGAGCTGAACTTTGGTCCAGTAAACCCGCACACGACTTACTTGAAAATAAAATGGAGTACATTTCATCAATGATAATTAATTAATTGTATATTAAGATTGTATCATGCATATCCAATAAAGGATGTTTTTATTAAAAAAAAAAATGAAAGCCAGTTCGATGGGATATGTAAAAGTTTTACCATTCTTTTACTTGCATAGGTAAACTCCATATGAAGCATTCTCTTGCAAAACTTCATACTCATAGGTCTGGAGCTACAGAAACTATGAGGATGTGACAGAAATATGTAGTAAAATTATAAAGAGATTATGAAACGTTATGGAATATTTATTCACGACAAAAGCCTAAAAAATAATTTCCACCTCAAAGTCACGATTTAGATTTACCGAGAACAATAAAATTAAAAGGCAAATGTTTACAACGACCTCCAAAATATTTTGGTTTAAAAGCTTTGATTAAGTATACAAGAGCCAAGTTTTTAAATATATACTTAACAAACCTTCTTATTGATTGCCCATATCTTGTCCCACTCCATAAAGACAACTGAACGACTGGAACCTTGTGCCCTGATAAACTGTCGGAGACCTTCTACTGTCATGCCACGGCGCAGGACTCCACGTACTGTCGGCATTCTAGGGTCATCCCTTCAACAAAAATTTTTTTTATAAAATATCATACAATATAAAAGTATGACACTTTTGTTAGTAGCTACTGTTTTCTTTTGTCTTTGAATATCTCATAATCATAGTTTGTAATATTAAAACTACATGGAATGTTCACGAATCTTTAATGTATTCAATACAAGTATTGCTCAAATAATATACTACTAGCAGAACTAGGGTAGTGGTAAATCTCAACAATATTCATTCAAGTTCAATGGTAATACGTCCTATTTTCAGGTCTTTCAGACCTTGGAAAAGGAGGTGTATACATAGATACAACTATCATTTTAATACAGAAGATAGCATAAAGTGATTTCTGCATAAAGTGATTCTCTATCAATGTCAAAAAAAGGTTGAAATCAACTGGTTCTTGACATTTGAAACATAACTTTGATATATTTGTTAAAATTTTATTTAAATAAATCCTATCCCATAAGACTTCATCTTCTTATCCATCATGTACGTCCATTTTTATTCATATTTAAAAGAAAATAAAACAGTTGCTATACTTATAACACAAAAAATTAAATCATACAGAACTGTAATTTAACTTGCGTAAATTATTCACCATCACATAAATTTGTATTTATTATTATTTCTACTTTCTTTAAGTTCTTTACCACAACCTAGGTTTCATTGTATTACAACATCTTCAGATGGGCTATTAGCAAAGATGGCCAAACATATTCAATCAATAAGACAAATATATTCAATATTTGCATAAATTAAACAATGGTGATCTTTTCATAATTGCATGTATAATAATACGGCATCAAACGGAGACAGCTGTAACAGAAGACAAAAATATTGATCACAATATACTTACCAGCCATCAACGAGGCCTTGTTCAACAAACCAAGTGAGCTTGCGCTTAGACAACACCGTGTTCGTCATGCTTAATCTGTTGAGCAAGGAATTTCATAATATATTTATCCATTAGAAATCATTTGTTTTTATAAAGGGAAAACCCTGTAAAATACAATCAGAATTTGCACTAGGAGATTTCCATACATATTTAGTCACTTTAAACATTTAAGGGTACATAGTATTTGTATTAAACTATTCACAAATATTAATTTTCCACAATGTAAACAAATTGCCTACAATACGTTGCCTGTATCTTTTACTAGGCATAAAAATGTGATGAATATTTAAATAATATTATTTCTTGTATATGTTATGTTCTTGTATTATGTTATGTAAATATATATTTTAAAATACAAACTTATTTTTACAGTTGATATAAATCACTTATATGGAGTTTCTATGAACATTTTACAGATCTAACTAATATAATTACTTGGTCGACTCTCACGCATAAACTAGTAGAACTTACTTAACTGTGACAATTTTGCTTTGAATGTCATGCTTTTTACTTTTAATTAACGTTATGTATACTACTATTGTGAATAATTTTTAGAATAGTGGTTTAGCTGGAAGGGGATGGAACCTAAACTTTAATAAAAATATCCACTTTAAAGTTTGATATTTCGTAGACAGATCTCTGTACTGATGAAATGTCCTCCAATATTTTTGAAAGATTTATTCAACGAGATTCAATGATACCCTATCAAATAGGATATGCAAATAAAAAAATTCACCAGCACTGTATATACAAGAGAGATACCCTAAAAACCATTTTTTAAAGGATATTATTTCATAACTTTTTATATGTCATAAATATATCCGTTTTAGTGCCATGGTTTTTTACTCATATATACATAAAATGCCAAAGAAATATTTTCGCAGTCCGGTACATCCTCCGTATCACCAAAATAATTGTTATCGTCACTATTATCACTATCACTCAAAATTTGCATTACGTCAAATTGTGAGGGCACCACAATGTCACTCCCACTATCACTTTTTTCACAACTTGAAAAACGATCATTTTCATTCAAATTATTTTCGTATTTCGACATTATGGGTTAAAAATTTTCTTTTCCTGGATCCTTTTTATATTGTAATTACTAATAATATTATAATTTGAACTTTATGTAACACGTAGAAAGGTAAAAAATTAGCGATGCATGCGAGCGACCTCCCCTACCGCACACTAAACAGCAACTGATTTCCAGAGCGCCATCGCGCTCATGGCAACTTTAGTTAGTACGCGCACGAGCACAATGGCGCTCGTCGGCACTCAAACGGATATATAACCATTCTGTGTGTTTCGTCCTTAATTAATTTAGCATACTTCACTTAAACATTACAATGATAATAACTAGGAAATTAATGAAATAATCCACTTAATTCAACACATTTGCTTCCTTTTATAATTCATTCATTACGCTGTTGTACGATGTCCTGTAACATTCATTAAAAATTAGTTTGTGCACGCGTACCCAATAATTAAAATTGTTTTATTTTAGAATGTATTGTACTTATTTAAATTTTAAATTAAATTGGGGTACTGTACAGCGTACATTCTACATGCTTCGCCATTATTATAATTGCATTCGGCGTATACTAAAATCACTTCCAAATATTCATTTGCACTAAAAAAAGACATATTCACTAATACCACTCACTCGAACGCATTATTAAAATTAAGCGAATATTATTACTAAGAAGCAAATAAGAATTTATCTAAATGGTAAATGAATCATATTAATAGTTATTCAAATAAGTTTATTTAAAAAATGGATGGTAGTATTTTTTATAATCTTAGATATTTGGGCGAATTATGGATGTTGAAGATTTTCAAAAGGTAATCATTTTTATTTACGAATTTTAAACGACCTTGACTTTGAAATGCATTTGACCTTGAAATTAAATTTAACTATCCTTTATCCTTTTTTTTATTTCTTCTTTTATAAAACAATTGAAATGAAAGGGTTAGCTAGAAAAGTCCAATTCACCATCGATCGCTAAGAAGGGTATTTATGCAATATTGCCACATTTCTTACGTTTATCGAAATAAAAAGTATAGGCTAACACATTTCCATGTTGATGATTTTCAAATTTCAGAAAAAAGTGGTATAATTTTATTGCAATCTACCCATTACGCACTATAATGGATTGAAGTGGCGCTATATAGTGTGTAAATCAGCTGTGACATACAAAAGGGCAGACAGACGGATATGGTGAAAATATAAGGGTTCCTAATTTGCTACGGACCCTAATAAATTAGAAATTGTGGATATTACATAATTTATACACAAATTATTATGTGATGCTAAAAACCGACTTATTATTACTAATTATATGAAATTTCTCATAAATTAACTCCATTAGCAGTTTTGTGTTTGTGGTAACTTCCAACTCAAATTTGCAAGGTTTTTTCTTTTTTCCTTTATATACAATATAAATTTCAATGTTGTCCGTCAGACAGAAGATACCATGAATTTTAATGGCCTTTCAAACATAAATATTTCGATAACTACATTACATACCAACATGAAACAAAAAAAATGTTATAACTAGATATTTTTCTCTCTCCAAAAAAAAAATTGAGGACTCCATGTAACCTCCACAACTAAATTATAGAGGTGCCTAAATAGCCGTAAAGCACTTCAGATCAAGGCTACAGTGTTTAGTAGTGCAGCTAAGCTTATTTTCTAAGTTGGTGGTATGGTATTTTACATCCAGATTTATCATATATCCGATACAAATATCCCTACAAAAGAACTGAAAGTTTTGATTACTTTTATACAAGATTTAAATCAAATTTGAGATTTTTGCTCTACGTATTCATAAAAAGAAATTTATACATGATGTCAAATCATTTCATTCCATCTATTTTCTAGTAAAAAAAAACTAAAAAAAAACTTGAAAACTAACCTGCTGTACTCCCAAATATGTGGCTTACGAAGGCCCAAAGCCTCGATGAACCAATAAAACTGCGGGTCTCGATCGTGGTACTCCATCGTTCTCAGCACGTGTGTCACACCTTCAATTGAGTCTACGATGGGGCAGGCGAAATCATAAGTAGGGTACACCCTAAAGCAATATAAATTGAATAATTTAATAAAAAGTGGTACATTTTGTTAAGTTACCACCTAATTC
Organism: Druceiella hillmani; assembly: GCA_039881145.1. Taxonomy (NCBI): domain Eukaryota; kingdom Metazoa; phylum Arthropoda; class Insecta; order Lepidoptera; family Hepialidae; genus Druceiella; species Druceiella hillmani. The sequence goes on along the minus strand of JAYKKI010000058.1, from coordinate 6,962,056 downwards.
TTCTAAGCCCCAACAAAATCTGTATACTATCAAATCTTACTACTATATTTTTTCCTGTTTTCTTCCAGTAGTTCCTATGATAGAAAGAGTAAGCAGGACCCAGATAAAGTCATTTCTATGTTCGCTGATCACATCTAAAGAAATGACGTAAACAATAACATACTCCACTTCTTGAGCTGTTCATCTTAATAATTTACATAGGTAGCAAAAAATTGTTACATTAGCAGCAAACAAATTTTTTTTATTAATACTTTCTTTGCAGACTACACTCCAATTAAAATATTTCGTTCAAAAATGTGTGCGACTTAATATAAGAAAAGAAACTTCACTGAAAATGTAATTTTTATCTTCTTTTAACTACAATAAAAAAATTGATCCATTACGACAATTGCAATTAACATTGGAAAATTTTTATATTGAAATATTTTTATTTGAACGAAGTGAAAAATCAAATTTAACTCTGCAAAAGTAAACAAACACTTAGTAAATAATAAGAATAATTATCATTATTTCAAATTATTATATTCATGTATGTATGTGTATATATATATATATATATATATACACATATTTATTATTATTTCAAATTATCTAACACTTAACATTTTCATTTTAAGATAGTTTAATGCAATATACCGATAAAAAGTAGTAAGTATTAGTAAATAAGAAACAATGCTGATCCACATTAAATAGGAAAAAGCCGACAAAATGCGAAGCTGGCCAAATGGCAAGGCGCATCTTGCTACCAGAACATTTTAACTCCCATCCAAACGCACCCTAACTGCGTTGCACAATATTTTACATCTGTATATAGAGGGTTCAATGGAGCACAATCTATGCTTTGTTCCATCTTAACATCTCTAAAGATTTTATAGAAAATTTAAAATAAGCAACAGCGGGCTGTAAAAAGAGAAAGCGTGAGTATGTCGGAGCGCAATTTAAACTAAACTGATTATTTGAAAAAATAAAAATGTAATGACATAAAATAAACACGTCAAAACGACAAAGTTGCAAGTACCACTGGACGACAAGATTGCATAATGCCATTGATGCCAACAATATTGCATAATCATAATTAAGAACATTAAGCCGTTTGCTTGATAAGGTTTCAATGCTTTTTCTACAGAAGGAAAAAGGCTAGAGAGGAGAGTCAAAAACTCAAGTAAGATCATTTTTAAGATGGTCATAGTTTTCAAACTTCTTTTCGAACAGATGCCGTTTCTAACCTCGCAAAAGGTGTTGATCACAAATCAAGGTGATAAGGTGGGTGAGGTATAGTTGCCCAACTTAGTTTCTCTTGAAATGTGCAGATCAGCTCTGCTGCGTGCAATTTTACGGCAGTTTAAAGAAGTGTAACTGCGAGATGTTTTGCCTGCTTTTTCATAGAATATCAAACACTTTGTGAACACAGACGTTGGTTTTGACTGTCATTAATCCCAGAAAACAGAAAATAAAACCTTGTGATGGGGTTTCTATTGTGCTGGTAGCTATACAGAGAAGGAAAACAAAAGGGACGCTACAAATAATTGTCATAGAAAACCTAGGTCTTATCATCATGTTTGATTCGTAAAAGACCTTTCTGTATGAGCGTATGGTGCGTCCACCTGAATAACCTTTACAGAAGCTGTGGAATATAAATAGCTATCGATTGTGCTATAGTAAACATTCGAGAACATTCTTCAGTTTCTTATTACAACGCTGTTAGATTTATAAGATAAGAAATTATTCGAGCACTCAACATTTAAAAAAATTACAAATTAAGTAGAGTAAAACTCACTTGTACTGGGTGCCAGTTCGTGGGTGTGGCTCAGGTTTGCATCTATATATGGTGGGATCTCGCATACACCCGTTCGCCGACTGCATATCGATTTTGGCACGAACACAACACTTTATACCCACATCACTAGCCTTCTTCATTTCTGCCCATAGGCTTAAATTCTTCTCAACACCTGAGAAGTACATATAATTAAAGTTCTTTTAACTGTTACACATAGTTTCTTCTTTCTTTCTATATATATTCCTTCTTTCTATATAATATACAAAAGTAATATATATAAGAATGTTTATATAATAAATAACTTATTTATATACATACTATTATTTCTATTCCTACTGTCCTGTTTCTGCTCACGTTCAGTCTTCATTTGCTCGGCGGGTGTGTCGTCTACAAAGGCTTTACCCTCCTTAATCAGCTTGTCGCAAAGTTCTAACATTAGCTCGAAGTATTCGGAAGTATGGGTAAACATATCAGGCTTTAGCTCCAATAGTTTCACATCTCCCAGGATAACCTAAGTTAAGGAATGTTTATACTGCATTAGGTGCAAAACTATTAATTAACAAAAATAGAACAATCTTTTGCTCTTAACCATTTAAGTGTCGACGAGTGCCATCATGCTCGTACGCGTACTAACTAAATTTTCCACGAGCGTGATGGCGCTCGCACATATCGCTAATTTTTTATCTTTCTATGTGTTACATAAAGTTCAAATTATAATATTATTAGTAATTACAATATAAAAAGGATCCAGGAAAAGAAAATTTTTAACCGATAATGTCGGAATATGAGAATAATTTGAGTGAAAATGATCGTGTTTCAAGTTATGAAGAAAGTGATAGTGGGAGTGACATTGTGGTGCGCTCACAATTTGGCGTAATGCAAATTTATAGTGATAGTGATAATAGTGACGTTAACAATTATTTTGCTGATACGGAGGATGTACCGGATAAGGGGACTGCGAAAATACGACCTTTGTTTTCAGTTTTTGTTAACAATATATATTTTCATAATTTTCATTGTATTTTATTATCCTTGTACAAGTTTTTATTAAGAAAATACCGAAAAAATTATTAAAATTGGATAATTTTTGGAAGAGATACAATTTTTTTCGAGACAAAGGTAAATGACATCAAAAACAAAAGATTTCTTTGGTACTTTTAACTATATATGAGTAAAAAACCATGGCACCAAAATGGTTAAATCCTATAAATAGAAAGATAAATACAGCATCCGCATCAAAGAGAGAAATCGGAAACAAATAAAAATGGGATCATTTTTATCTTCACATGTAAAAAAATTGTAAAAGGCTTGTATCAGTACACGGAACTTTTTGTTTTCACAATTATTTAAAAAAAATGTATAATTTATAAATTAGTCTAAATTTTCTTATTTATATTTTATAGTATAATTTTTATAACTTAATCTAAATAAGAAGATCTTGTACTCAAACTCTTTTAGGTAGTTGTTGTGTGACAGTAAGATCCAAAAGTGATTACAAGATGTTTTATTGAAAATAAACAAACTGTTAATGTTAATATAACATCATTTTAACAGTTTGTATAAAAAAAAATAATTTTTGCATTTTTAAAATAAAATGAAGTGCGGTGAAATACGTCCCTTCCCTTTAATGTTAATTGTACAATTTTTAAGATGAATTTTTACCAAAACTAAACGGTTAATTATTGTGAAAAATCCAGCGAATTTCGTTGACAACGCATTTTACACAACAACTACCTTAAATAAAACATGAATATATTTATTTTATGAAAGTTTTTGTTAATTTAAATAATATTTTTTTATTAATTTTTCATTAATCAAGTATTTTTAAAAATAGAAAATACACATGAATAAATTTCACGTATTCTGACATAATTATATCAACACTATAAAAATGTCTAATGCTCTAGAATATGACATTTTTTTCCTTATTTTTTATATAATTTTTTAATTAAGATGGATCTCATTCATTTCATAATTTTATTTAGGATCATTAATACTGTCTAGATCATTATTTTGCACAAGAGTGGTACAAAAATTGCAACATACTAAATATAACAAAATTTAAAAGGTTTATACACATAGAGCTCTGGTGTAATACAAATAAAACCTCAAACATTAAAAGACATTCGACAATATTGTTAATGTTTTAGGTATTATTCTATTATGTGTAATACAAAAAAGGATGTTGGGTGCGGCTGGTCCAATTGTCCACCAGCAATAATTAATTGACAATTTTTATTCTCGAGTTAAAAAAAACTATGCAGATGTGAGTAAAAAATATCTTTAATTTTTCATTACTATAAATTTTTTTTAATTAAAGCAACAGTTGAAACAGAAGTCTATTTAGTTTTTTTTATTTATGCGTGACGTAATTAATAACAAAACGTTTCGTGGACATTCCATCTATTCAGTTCTTGATTGTGTCAAAATTTCAGTACGTTCTATTAGACTCCACTCTATTCTCTATAATTAATAAATTAAAAACATTCTTCAATCGAGAAAAATGTGAAACAACATATTTAACGTAATGAAAAGGCAAAAAATATTTTTTTACTCGTATCTTTTTATTCCTGACGTATTTTATTTTACTATAACAAAAATTGTCGCGTACTTAAATAACTATTTAGCCCATTCTCCTTTATGAAAACGAATTATTACTACTAAGTTATTTGGTCGGTCTTGTGTTTACTAAAACGCAATCTCATGATTGCAGTTTTCATGGTGTTATTTGCAAATAAATAAAGTTATGTACTTTAGAATCTCTACCATAATATAAGAAACCTTATTTATAAAATAGAGACGTTTTGTATCTCTGTGCGATATTTAAAAAATTACACACCTTCTCAAACTCTACATTTTCTTTAGCCGGATTGGTATCATCGAACCTCATAATCAATTTTCCATTGAATGCTTCTTGATAGTACTGATTCAGAAGTGCAGCTTTGGCGTGACCGATGTGAAGGTATCTAGATAATGTAATGAAAAAGATACACATTATTAACTATCATGTAATTTTAAAATATCCAGCTAATCATGAAAAAGATTTATATTAATATCTGAGTTTTTATTTTATTGTATTTGTTACCAACTTTGGTATAGACACGAAATTACATATACATACATTTAGCAGACTTATTGCTACACGAACAATCTCTTCCAATCAATCACAATGATTAAATATAATAATTTAGTAACGTGAAAGACTAAAAATAAACTACTATATATAAAAAAAAATATTAATTACAAATCTCGCAATGGCAGGATTTAGAAAGCAAAATAGAAGCAAGGAAGGGATGGACTAAGGGATTATGAAAGAAGGAATTATACAGATGGCCTTTGAAAACATTTTTCGAGAACAAGTTCCTGGTATCAGTATTCAGATGATTTCAAAGTTTTGCAGGTCGATGAGAGGTTCACAAAATGAAGTTGCTGTTTGGAAAAAAGGAGACTTCTGGTTTTCAAAGTGTAACCCTAAACTGTACAGACAAGTAACTAAATCTGCTTTTGAAACATGATGGATAATTTCGATGGTACAAAATATTATAACTGTAAGTTTTTAAGGTATCATTTATTTCTCAAGTACCCTTTACGTAATATTAAGCTTCAAGGTAACACGCAATATGAATACACCTCTAATTTTTGAACTGTGGATGTAAAAATGTGAAAAGAAAAGATACATTTAATTAGAACGTTCAAATTATAGTTAGGTAGAATATTTGAATAAAATTTTTTCCATTTTTTGCATCAACAATTTCAAAAGATATAGGCAACCAAAGAACCATACTTCACGCATCTACTTCGTCAACTCTAATCTAGAAAATTACACAGGCTTAGTAATTTGCAATATAAAAATACAATTAAGATACCATGTTTTTATGTGCAACAGTTAAAATAACAATGGTTTTGCACGTGTAAGTTATGGCGAAATACTAATTTTTTAAAAAAGCTAAAAAATATACCGTATTTAAAATAACGTAATCATTAGTCACGTGACATATCACAGTCCAGCTAAATAAACTCTGTATTCCATATTGAGAATAATATCGTATAAAACGTAGATATAAATCCAACTGTATGTGTAGAAACCTAATTGAAGAATCATAGAGAACACTTGAAAACATTAAAAATAAAATCTTTTGGCTACATGCATGTCAATATCAGGCCAGTATTTTATTGATAGAAAATAGTAAGTCATAGAGTACAGAGGTTATGTTACAAATGCATATGAAATTCGATTTTTTAAAAACTAAATTCTATGTTACTTTTATGAATAATTAAATACTTTTACACAATGCACTAAGCCATAATTAGGTATTATAAATAATTTTGATTAATTGTAATATGAATGTTACGGGGATCGCACACGAAAAAAGTTTATTAATTTACAACCATATGGCAGTTACAGCATCTCGCACGGTCCATTTAGGTTATTCACAGACTAGAATTAAGAGCTTCCCGTAGATCATAGTAAAAATAATCGGCAGATAGTTGAATCGGATTGACCTACATCCTGAAAGTTCACAGATTAAACTGTTTGATTTGTGGTGAGTGCGCAAACTACCCAACTGCTAGTAGACATTCTCGCACACACTGCCTTATGCCAAATCTCAGAACGAACTGAGAGCATTGCCGATTGAACATTTGGCAAGTCTGCACGCTCGCATAGCATGCCATTCTGATGAAGTCGGCCGATAGTTGGCCGTCTTTTTAATTAAAAGGGAATCGGGTAGTTCATCAAACTCTTTAATCGGCCAATTTCGAATCATTGGGCGTGTGCACTTACATATGCCGATTAATCTATCGGCTGATCACAAGTCTATAGTCTGCAATGGGGTCAACAGATATAACACGCTGGAACTAAGTAGTATACAGTGGTATTTCAAGAATGTATTTTATGTATCAGCAAGATACATAGAGTAATAAAATATTTTATAAACAATGAAGCAATCCTTATGCTGCAATATTTAGGTGGTAAGAAGATTGTCTCCAGTTTTAATGACGATGAGAACACGTTTCTCAATATAAACTGTAAACTACTTACCCAGATGCTTCTGGCGGAAATCGGACAACAACTTTGCCCATTTCGGCAAAAGGCAGCTCAACAAATTTTCCTTCCTGCAGACGGCCACTAGCTCCAGCATCTGCTACTGGCGAATTTCTAAAAAAATAAGTATATGTAATATTAAGCGTAATAATAGTTTCAATTTTTCTTTTTTAATTAACAAAATAATTTCCTTTTTTATGTGGGCGCAAATAACATTTAGGGACTAATCCTAACCAAATTTTCAGTTTAACATTTCAAAAAATAAAGGTTAGATAACAACAAGAAAAAAAGACAAGAACATTTCACTATATAATATAAGAAAGACAAGAACAATTCACTATATATTTCGATTTAATTTAGGTCATTTTCTCTAATCTAAATCAGTATCTATATTTGTCTAAAAAATAACCATTTACGTGAAAAATCTACTACTTCTTTGAAAGAAGGCCCAAAAAAGACACGTTCTACGAATTTTTTCGACTTATCAGTCATCATTTTTCATATAACATAATGGAATAGATACATTTTGTGTTGTATATAATTTTAATACCTTAAACTACATTATATACCAGAACGGTTTTGCTACAAGCTTGCGCTCACACAGTAAATAAAACAGTTTTAAGATTTGAGCTAATAGTAAATATTTTTGCACAATAAAATTGTAACAGAAAAAAAAACACATTACAGCATTATTATCACACAGTTATAACATCTGTTTAAAACACGAACGTGTTTTCATTTATAGCAGCTCCTAATAACATTAAAAAAAATTATTAATTTCACAACAAGGCTATCTTTCCTGCCTTCACCCATTTTACTTTTTACTTAATTGCAAAGATACCATGTATTTGCATTTATTAAACTGTTCAATGTTTACTATAACATACGACTTATTTAACATTAATTTTGTCTAGGCAACTTATATTGCATAAGATTGGTTCTGCTTTATGTAACTATGAAAATACTTTCTATATACAAAGCCATTTTATAAATACTAACAGGTCATTAAAAAGAAAATGATCCACAAACAAAAGATGAAAGACAATTATATAAATCATAACAGTTTGAGCCATACACTTAATATTAGGATTTATCATGTTGAACGCCAACATGGAGTTTACCTATTAAAGCCTTCGTAGACATCGTGTAGGTGACACTGGTAGGATACATTCGAGCCGTGAGGAATATGAGACATTATTCAAACATCTATTGTAGGCTACTGATGTCTAAGGTATTTTCGACTGTATAAACTTAATGTATCAGAACTCATTAACTTAATACATCAAACTTTGAGGAGGTCATGTAGTAATCCCCATGACGATACTATATGAGCAACACATATAGGATATGTGCAAACCACATGTGTTCAACGTGTTAAGGCTAACTACAAACTGAACCTATTGAAGCCATCGACTGTGAGAAGCATTTTGTCAATATTTCCAGTTCCGTAGTTATTTTAAATCCTCAACACAAAAATCCAATATTGCAGACGGCTTTGATGTTCAGTAATTAATTAGTATATTTTAAAAATTATTATATAAAAATAAATTAGTATATTAAATATTAAAAAAGACCACTGAAAATATTCATTAATATTTGCATTTGTCTCTTATAAATGTGCCTTATTTTACCACCACAAAAATATGATTTCCTGTCATAAAATTCTGCAACTAGATCTAGCCTTTCAATTAAATTAACTCTAAATCAATACATATTAAAAACTACTAAAATCATTGTCCACAAAAATTCATAGTAAACTCTGTAGTCCAGTACAAAAAATAAATAATTTTTAGTAAATAAAGATAAACCATGAGATAAAATAGAGTAATCAAGAAAAAAGTCAAAACAAAGTTATAAATATCAACGACAATTGACCCTCAGTTACAGCGACTGTTTTTAGAAACCTTGCATAAAATTTAGTAAAATTAATACACAAAAATAAACGAAACAAAGTCGTATTTCCCGTAAAAATGTAATTCTAAAGAAAAAAATTATAATTTTATTTCATATCTCAAAACAAAATTATTTAGAGCAGCCCTAAAAATATGTTAAAAGCGTAAAATGTTAATATTGATATCCTTATTAAGTTTTTGTAAACAATTTCTTTGTAAAGCAAAATGCAAAAGGATAAATTTTTCATTTCGAATTTAAATAAATTTAACGGAGGGAAATTTTATGGGAAAACGTTTTAGTAAAATATTAGTTTTCAAACTGTAATTGATTCATAAGGTATCATTGATTATTCTTAAATATAATATAATTCATCATCTTGCAGTTAAACCATAACAAAGAACATATCATTACACAACCAAAAAAAACATCTTTTTTAAAGACATCAAGAAATAAAGACAAAATTCTCACCTCATTTTGGTGCTGGAAATAGCAGATTTTACTGCTGGTGGCAAATTGTCTAAAGTTTTGGCTATCGTCGGTTGTGACTTTATAAGCTTCATCCAACGTTGAACGTTTTTGGCGGGTATTGTCTGAAGTAAATTTTCTAGTTGTTGTTGTGGCAAGCCTGTTTTAATTATATAAAAGTTAATATAATCATTATAGTTTCTTTTTAATTATTTTAATTAATTAATTTGTTGTTACCATATTATCACTTTCAATATTTAATTCATAAAGGAATATTCCTTTTTTCTTAACCAAAAAAAAGTATATCAAAGAGAAATAGTTTGTAATGGTAAGTTTTGATACAAGTCTTCACCAGAGGAAAGCACATCAAAACAAAACTTTCTTGAATGGATGTCCACAGGAAAATTTTAATTAAGAATTGTGTTTATAAATCAGTTTTGCAAGTAACAGGTCTCAAAAAAGTTAATATTAATAAGAAAATTAAAAAATTACATAAACAATTTCTACAATTTTTGTACATACCACTCGCAAAAGTGATTGTAAGTAATTTGTAGATTCTGAAGAAAAACACACTTACAAATGTACAGACATCACCTACAAGGACTGCAAACATGTACATGGGTTCATTCAAATATTTTTATCAAATGCTGTTAATACGTCTGTACTGAATGTCGATTGGTCTTGTACAGCCAACATATTGGACTTATACAAAAACACTATAAAAGACTATAAAATCAAAATAGCAGCCATAAGACTTAAATTCAGCAGAGTTTGGTATGAAATCAAGGTACCTGTCTAGGTTATTACTGTTATCTTAGCTTTGTATGGACAATAACTTTTTAAAAATACTTTTTATTAAAAGTAATTTTTGATAAAATTCATATTGACATTGTAGAGTAAAAATAAAGCAATTAGGTTTTGTAAACCTTGAAATATAAAAGAACATAATGTGTTACACGTGTTTATCATTAAGTTACTATAATTGCATCATACAAAGTTTAAAACTGTTAAATTTTTATAGTCTTTTCATAATTACAATTTTAAATAAAGAAATAAATTTCGTAAATGTTTCTTAAAAAAAATATATTAATTCACAGTTTGTGAAAGATCGCATTGTTTTTATATGTTTATTATATGATTAAGAAGATAATTTCAACTAAGTATCTCAATAGAAACATAAAAGTAGACAATACTTGTAATTATAACTAATAATATTAATATTTCATAATATTAATATTATATAATAATATTAATATTTCATAATAAAAAATACTTACTATACAATTCACTGAAAACAGCAACATCAGCGACTGTTAAATTCGAACCAGCCAGGTACATAAATGGGCCCAATATCTTATCCAAATATGTAACCGCATTAGTAAGTTCATTCTTCAAAGTTTGAGCAAATGTTAACCAGTGGTCTATCAGTGTTTTGGACAGAACACACTTATCAGTGTTAAGAACATTGGGATATTTTTGCAATAAAATTCTTGTCAATTCAAAACTATTTCTGTAATTCTTCGATGCACTGCCAGAAATTTTCACAGCTGATTCGGAACCCCATTCAATTTTAATATCATTTGAGGATTCCTTAAGTAAGTCGGCTACCAAAACCGCACCTAAAACATATTTATGAACATATTGTGATGGTATAATTTGAAAATTCTAACCTTATTATTAAGTTCATGGCTAACTTATATTGATGAAATATATTGTGTACAAATAATATGATAAGAATTTAAATTTTACCTAACGGTGGGTTTGATGTATTGCACTTGATTTCAGTCATAATAAAGTTGTGAAATAATTGATAAAATGACAGTACCAAGTGTCAAATTACATACGCGGCACATGCGAAAAAGGTTTTCACAAAGTCGGCTTGATGACAGTTGTCTTTTTTTAATTAATACTTTTCTGAGAACTGACTACAAATTATATAAACTTCACGCACATAACTATTAAAGTAACAAGCTAAGACAAGAATAAAAATGAAATCTTTCTAGTTTCATTTTATCATAATATGACAAAATTACTGTGAATTAAAAATAATATATTTTAATATTTCTACCTAATAAACATAAATATCATTAAATTGATTTAAAATTCCCTTATTATTTATTAGTAAGAAATAAATAAGTGCATAATTAGATACATGACTATAAAGTAAAGAAAATATGTTTTTATTGACTAGCAGAACAAAATTCAAAATAAGTTAGAAAATATAAATAAGTTTGAACAATGAAGAAAAGAAATGATTATTGTAATTACTGTCATAACGAATTTAAACCTCGTACACCTAATATTTAAAATTATTGTTCGCATTTATTTATAGATTATTTAGTTATTTATTTATTATATTATATTTGCAACACAAAAAACGTTAGATTTTTGGTTATATTTAATAATTAAATTAATTGTAAATAGATTGAATAAATAAAAAAATAAATTTCTTTATCTAAAATAAGTGAAAATTCCAAATGAAAATAAGTATTTTGGTTATCACTTGATTACCAGTATAAATATCATTTTTGATGACAGCATAGGTAAACGAGCAAAATTGACAGTAGACAACAAACTTATTTTTGATTTCAAAAGTGTAGGTTCGTTATTCCACAGAATTTGTTGAACGTATTTTGAATAGTTTTGATTTGTTCCGAGAATGAAAATAATTTCATAAATATTATTTGTTATTACAGAATGTACAATATTTTATAACTTGATAGCAGTTTTGTGTACATAGAAGTTTATTAGACTTGAAAAATTTACTTTCGTTATGAGTGCGGTGAATGACGTACCTGCGGATCTTGAATGTGCAATTTACGGTAAATGTGCGGTGGAATCTAGTGATAATGACTTTAGGAGAGAGGCTTTACCATCTTCGAAGCCGTTAGCAAAATCATTATTTTCACAGTGCGTTAATAAGAACATCAACGTCGATATGGCGGCCAGAATTGCTTGCAATAAAGACTTGATCACTATGTCTCCTATTTTAAACAAACTACATTCCCAGGCAGGCGATTCTATCCATTTGAATGAATCAATAGCTGGTAAAGATGCTGCCGATGTGTCTATGGAAGAATTCAAACCGGAAGAATTATTTAAGGATCCAGCCGCTTTCGATTATTTGTTGAGATGTACCGAAAAAAATCATCTCAAGAACTTGGCAAGTCAAATAAGTGAACGTGGCAAAGACAGTTTGTTTGTGAAATTTGATCCGTTATATTCGATAAGAGGGGCAGGTGATAAAGTTTGTCCTGATCAAACGAAGCATGAAGCTGAAGTTACGCGTAGCGACGAGAAAACTGCAGCACCACACTCTTCAGTATTTCCCACGAAACCAACACAAGTGGTTTTTCCAGCAACAAATGTATCACATCCAGTTACTGGGTGCACGCAAGAGTTTTTTTGCAAAGAGGAATCGATCATTTGTAATTGCGAATCAAAGCAGTTGCACGATTTAAAAGAACAAGTCAGGGATAAAACAGACCACATAAACTCTTTGACGGCACAAAACAAAGAGTTAAAGGAATTGGTAGATAAGCTTACATTAGAAAATGAAAAATATTTTGAACAAAATACTAAATTATTAGAAAAAGAAAAAGAACTTTCCAAATTGAGCTATGAAAAGACACTTAATAATAAACAAATGAGTATAGTTATGGAGGAATACGAACGTACAATATCATCTTTCATTAGCGAACAACAAATTGAAAAGAAATTGTGGATGGAAAGTAAACAGCAGTTAACATCTGAGAGGGATGAAGCGATCCAACATCTTGCCAATGTCGAGTCATCGTTCAACGACGTACATTCAAAATACGAAAGGTGCAAAACTATTATTCAGAGCAATAAGACTATTGAAGACGGTTACAAAAAGACGATAGAGGAACTCGAGCAGAACCTTAAGAAGTTTGAAGAGTTGTATCACAAGTTGAAGATAAATGCCACCGAGCAGTTACAAAATGCCAATGCGGAATTGGCAACACAGAAAAAGAACTATGAAACAGAAATAACAAAACTTAAAGCGACTAATAAAAAGCTTGAAATAAAAATGTCATCACTTCACGAGTCACTGTTGCAGAAGATTAAAGATAACGAAAAGCTGCAATCTATATACGATGACCTTATCAACAAAGTTTGATCATGGTCTTTAGACTTGGGTGGTTTAAATTGTATTTGGAGCAGTATTCTGACTCAGTGAAATAATATTTTTTTTTTTAACAATCATTAGATTCCTTATTATAATATTGAATCTCACTTGAAATCTTTATCATTGTCTAGACTGAAACAAATGTCTTCTTTTTGGAGGCCATTTACTTAAAATAAAAACATTCCACTACGTTAAAATAATGCTAAAATTTTTGCACTGAAGAGGCAACTCTGACTTGCGATAATGTATTGATACAACTCGACTGGTGGCTCAGAACTGCCATAGATGTACAAAGTTACATTCTTATTTGTCAACAAACAGCCAGCAGTAGGAACTTAAATTAGGGAAGACTCATAAAATAACATTAGGGCCAGTTTTTTATTTTATGTTGTCAAATAAAAAAGAATGTGAGCCACTTGAGGTTTATCAATACATTGGTTACCGAGTGAAGGTCACCTCTCAAAGGGTTAATGTCGACGGGTAATTAAAAAAGTTCTTGAAAATTTAAAAACTAAATATTACTTGATATTAAATTTCAGTACATTAGATTTGTAAATGTCTATTTTTTATTTAGGTATTTGTAAGTTCAGTTTACAAATTTTTGACAAAATATTGTTAAATGTATTCAGTATTTACAAATTATATATTCTAAACAAAAAGCAATGTAATATTAGATGTCCAGGTGGAGAATATTGGAGTTCATAATTTTTTTTCGGTGATGGTTTTTGCTATTTCATATTTTTATTCATGTTCGCTTTTAATTTCATATGTCTCACATTATATATTTTAATTAGACATTATTTCAAGATAAGTACTAACAAATATTTGATTTCCTCTCATAGCTTTGACAGTTGTAAATCGTAAGAATCGCATTGAGAAATTCCCTGTCATTTTGAGTATTGCTTGTTGATGTTACTCAGTGAATAAAAATATATAATTTTTAACTTGTTTTTATCATATTAGATACATATAATTCCAGGGTATTGAAAATGTTAAGCAAGAATGACCCCCGACATGGGTTTTTCCACCTAGACAAACTCCAAACAGATGAAAGCAAAAATTTTGGGTTGTCTAAATGGATGTCACATTATGACGAGGCATTGCCTGTAAACAGATTTTAAGTTAAATTTACTGGTTTCTGCCAAAGGCGAGAGAATAATATTAAAAATGTATTTACCATACCATAAACAAGTTAATAAAAGTTTTTATAGAAATGAGCCTAGTACCTGTAACCGCAAATAGTTTTCAAGTGTATTTAAAGAAAGCTAAATGAAACTAATTTTTTATTTCCAATTTGATTGAAATAAGCTGATGAACTGTTTCGTGCCAATTTTGGGCAGCCATATTATAACCGCCATATTGAAGCAAAGTTATTGATACTTGAAGAATTAAAAACCAATTTTATAATTAGAGGCACTAAGAATAATTGTATATAAAGCTTCACTTATATAATTTACACATATCGTTTATGTGCTTTAGTTATACCATATCATTTATGTGCTTTAGTTTGACTGGTCACATCGTTGAAATTATTTCCATCAATTTAAAATACAATAAATTTGAATTGAGAATGGAAATAGTTTACATATAAGATAAATTCTTAAAATGCTTGAATGCATTTGGGTGTTATAAATTAATGTTTAAAAAAATGCCAGTGTAATTTAGAGGTTCGCAAAATGTATCAGTGAAAAGAAAAGAATATATATCATAGAAAAGTGATATATATCATTTGATTGGAAAGATATATATCACTCATTTATATCTTTAGCTCAGTATCTCAGTATTCGAGTTATTAACGAAATTATTTATTGCGTATACATTGAACAATGGTCATACCACGTATCTGTTCTATGGATCATACAATATGGTGATAAACAGTAATGACTGAACATTATGCACTATTGTTTGAAAATTAAAATATATTCTACGACAGTATCCACTTGATTTTGCTTAATGCTTTTTGCAGGTTTAGAATTTAGGACTGTCAACCTAGATTCGAATTATACATAAAATAACTTTAATGGTAATTAAATAAATTGGAATAGATTGGTGTATATAAACAATTTTAAATTAAAATTTTGAAATGAAACAAAAAAGTATTCTCTTCTGTTAAATATTTTTAAATTACTGTGATTTGTTAATAGTTAAAAATAATTTTCCAGTAAAATTTATTTTGCTGCACTATAATAACCTTGATTAGTAACTAGGAAATGTTAAATACCTCATCAACGACCCTTAGCTACACCATACAAATTTGTGAGTTATTTCATCATAGGTCTATAATGTGTTAAGGTTTGTCTAAATTAAAAAATAGTAGGAGTCTATATAAAAATTTGTGTGGTTTCTATTGCGAACAAATGCGCATAGGTCTGGATTAAGATATGGTGCCTAAAAAGTAGTAGTTATTCCAAAATTTTTTTGTTACTGTAGGAAGTCTATGGCCTTGATGATGCACCACTAGATACATTTTTGCTAAATAAGTAGACGGATGCGTTTTCGTTCCTTCTGGTTAACTCATTGGGTCAATAGCCTGAATGCTGATTGTTTATTTCCATGTTAGGTCAGGCGAATAGAGGTTTAAATTAAAACTAGCGTGACCCGTGCGAAGTCTTCGCATTATAAATTATTCAACTCAATTTAATAAATCAAAATTGATTGCAGGTATTCAATTCATTTCTAATTTTGCACACTGCTTATTACGTTTTTATTCCATTATGAAGCTCAGATGACAGATCAAACAAATATTTTACTAAAATTGACATATAGTATCAAAAGCATTGAGCTAAAGCGCCACTTTATTTATACATGAGTGGATTTGAAATTAAACAAAAATTTTACCGACCGTCAATCATATTGACGTTGAGCCGTTAGATGGCAGCATTGCTGTTTTGTGTATATAATTTTAATAATTAATTAATTTGCAAAAACAATAGCAATAATCAATTTTTTAGTTGTGGATGCCGGTAGAGCAAGCAATTATCTATAAAATGATATATAATTTATGTGGATTAATTGTGAGGTTTTTTCTAAAAAGGGAGAGTAACATCTTAACCTTAGCGTATTAATATATATGATGATAATAAACTAAACCCAAATTTATTGAGAAACTTTTACAGAGAGATTTTATAGTAAGAACATGTAAGTTTGGGACAGTGTGGTAGTTTCTTAAATGTGTAATCAGATGTTTATTTTTTGTACAAGCAAAGAGGTCAGGTTTCGCTATTTATCTATTGTATGTTTATATTAAAATACTAGTATAGGATGTTTGAATTAAAAATACTAGTTAGTGATGACTAGAATTTGTATATATTGGCATTATAAAATATTTGTCCAAGCACATATATATATATATATATATATATATATATATATATATATATATATATATATATATATATATACATATATATACATATATACATATATATATATATATATATGTATATACATATATATATATTGCAGTTTTTGCCACTAAATTACATTGTAAGGGATAAAGAAAAATATAATGAGTAAAGAAACTAAGACTAATGTTATTTGTAATGCCAAATATAAAACAACTTGTAAAAATTATAACAATGGTTCCGAAAAATAAAAAATTCTCCTGACTTTCACAAGTGCCAACAGTCATGCTGTGACCATTGGCATGTTGCATCGATATGATAAATTACGTTAATGATTATTCCGAATTACAGTTCATGTTTGTGATTGGTTCGAAATTATTTTGCGGTTTGTTTAAATTGTAATCTTTTAATTGGTGGCATGGGGAGCTTGTCGTCGATATAATTGTTTGGCATTGCAAAAGTTAAAAAAAAAATTCTTTGTTAGTGCGTAAAAATGACAAATAGATAAAAATGCTTATTGCATAAAAAAGAAACCTGTTTGATGCAATTTTTATTGTGTTTTACTTGTTAAAATTCATATTTGTGATTGGTTCGAATTTATTTGCATTTTGTTTAAATTGCATTCTTTTAATTGGTGCCGTGCGTGGGTGGCATGTCGTCAATATAATTGCTTGGCATTGAAAAGGTTAAAAGAAAGTGACTTTGCTAGAGCATAAAATTTGTGATTGGTTTGAATTTATTTGTTTCTTTTAACTGGTAGTGTGGGGCGGGCTTGTCGTCGATGTAATTGCTTGGAATTGAAAAGGTTAAAAAAAGTGATCCTTTGTTAGAGCATAAAAAATGACAAGTTGATAAAAAAGGCCGTCTCATAAAAAAGGGATATGTTGGTTAAGTACAATTTTGATATGTTTAATTTGTTAAAATTACAATTTTTTTGCAACATTTGTTTTGGTTACAGGATTAAGGGACATACAATGGTACTATGCAAGCATGAAAAATTATTTTTTTAGATAAAATAGAAAAAACTGTAAACATAGTTCCAAATTTTTTTTCCTCTTTAAATGTTTTACTATATTTTCAGATTGTGTTTGATGGTATTTTTTGAAAAACAATTTGTAATGTAATTTCAGATATTGAGTTTGGTTTCAAATCATCAATCCTAATCTGGGATAATAATGTAATTTTACTGCTAAGACTCTTAGGTTAATACTCAGTTAATATGACCCCAAAAATCAGTTTCTTCATCATTTGAGGGTTAAAAATTTGTGATTGAATTGTAGTATAACCATAAATGTGGCCATATATAGTGGGACATTAATACCAAATTTTGAGTATAGGAACATGTTTTGAAATGTGATTTGTCTAAGTAATAAAGAATAATATATACATCGTACATTTTTAAAAAAAATTGAATTGGAAAGTACAACCTGAAGTCATGAAAAAATGCAAAATTTTTACATTTGTTTCGTAAAAATACAAACAACTCATTTGATAATTTAAACTATTAATTGTATACCAAGTGTATTTAAACAAACATAATTAAAGCTTATATTTCCATTTTAGGCGTGAAAATAGTTGATGATCAGCTTGAGCCAACGTTCAACAACTATTAGATTCACCAATATTGGATTTGAGAAATTTTTAAAAATTGGTAAAATCTTTCAAGTTTAGAAACCAAAATAAATTTTCAAATGAGAGGTTAGAAGTACCAGGAACATAAAGTTGTACTTATTGACATACTGTTTATAAACATGAGTTATAAGAGAAATGTTTTATCGTAAGATAATTTTTAGACCACAATTTAATATAAAATGTTTGGTCCCCCTAATGGGACACTTGATTATTAGGGTCACTAAATGTCGATGTGAATAAGCATTATTGAATGATTAATCATATCATCATATATATTAATACGCTAAGGTTTTAAGATATTACTCTCCCTTTTTAGAAAAAACCTCACAACTAATCCACATAAATTATATATCATTTTATAGATAATTGCTTGCTCTACCGGCATCCACAACTAAACAATTTATTATTGCTATTGTTGCAAATTAATTAATTATTAAAATTATATACACAAAACAGCAATGCTGCCATCTAACGGCTCAACGTCAATACGATCGACGGTCGGTAAAATTTTTGTTTAATTTCAAATCCACTCACGTATAAATAAAGTGGCGCTTTAGCTCAATGCTTTTGATACTTGCGCCTCTATATGTCAATTTTAGTAAAATATTTGTTTGATCTGTCATCTGAGCTTCATAATGGAATAAATAATAATGCGAAGACTTCGCACGGGTCACGCTAGTATTGTAGTATTTTATCTACCTCCTTACTGCCAGGTTAAGCTCTTCACCTTATGTTTTACATCATTCATAATTGTACAACTCCGTCCATTTTTAAAAGTTTATTTATATTAGATACGTAATTAGTTCTTACTATTTTTATCTAGATAATGATGGTTTGGGAAGATATTGAATTTGTCAAAATGGATCAATTTAATAAAGCGTTTTCAAGTAGGTTGTATGAAACATTGAAATTTTCTTTCTTTATGGGTTATAATAAAATATTTAAAATCACAGCAAGAAATTTAAATTTTTAAGATATAATTAAATTTTTAAAATTTTTGGTGATTTCTCAGTATGATTAAAATTATTGAGTGTCAATTATATCTTTGGATTGGGGAAGACCAATCTGACCCCGTGGTGGGATAATCACTTCGGGGCCTTCTGTCCCAAATATTATTTATTGTTGGCTTTTCTTATAAAATTAGATAATAAATAATAAAACCTTAAAATATGTAGTTACAACTTGTGGAGTGATGAGCACCGGAAACGATAATTTCAACGCTGCTGCCTTTCACTCCATGAGACGTGATATTTTCTTTTTATTTTTTTTATATAAATAATAACGTGATATAATAATTGTTACAATATTTTGACAAAATAAAATTCAAATTAAAAAATGCATCAAGTCCAGCCATGACCCCACCCATTGTAGGTCAGTAGGTAATCTGTTAAAATGTGGACTACCTTTTCATCATGCATTGAATATAATAATACTATTGAAAAGTTGGCTATCTGCTCATCATGCCTTAAATATAATAGTACTATTAAAATGTGGGCTATCTTTTCATTACGCATTGAATATAATAGTACTATTAAAATGTGGGCTATCTTTTCATTACGCATTGAATATAATAGTACTATTAAAATGTGGGCTATATTTTCATTACGCATTGAATATAATAGTACTATTAAAATGTGGGCTATCTTTTCATTACGCATTGAATATAATAGTACTATTAAAATGTGGGCTATCTTTTCATTACGCATTGAATATAATAGTATTATTAAAATGTGGGCTATCTTTTCATTACGCATTGAATATAATAGTACTATTAAAATGTGGGCTATCTTTTCATTACGCATTGAATATAATAGTACTATTAAAATGTGGGCTATCTTTTCATTACGCATTGAATATAATAGTACTATTAAAATGTGGGCTATCTTTTTATTACGCATTGAATATAATAGTACTATTAAAATGTGGGCTATCTTTTCATTACGCATTGAATATAATAGTACTATTAAAATGTGGGCTATCTTTTCATTACGCATTGAATATAATAGTACTATTAAAATGTGGGCTATCTTTTCATTATGCATTGAATATAATCATACTATTAAAATATTGGCTATCTTTTCATTGTGCATTTAATATAATGATATTATTAAAACGTGGGCTATTTTTTCATTGTGCATTGAATATAAGTATATTATTAGAATATGGGCTATCTTTTCATCATGCATTGAATATAATCATACTATTAAAACGTGGGCTATCTTTTTATCATCCATTGAATATAATCATACTATTAAAATGTGGGCTGTCTTTTTGTTACGCATTGAATGTAATTATAATATATGGGTTATTTCTTCATTGTGCATTGGATAAAATTATACTGCTAAAATATGGCTTATCTTTTTGCCCCAATTGAATATGATCTAAGGGACTTAAAATTTTTATTATTAGCACTTGTACAGTAAGAATCTTATTGGTGGGTTGAACGACTAATGAATGGAAAGTATACATTATAAACACTGTCATGGTGATTAAGTTTAAATTCATTTCATCTGGTTCACATGTATTTTTCAGAAATGTGCATTATTATTGGGGAAATAGATTGCCACATTAATAAAAAATCTGAAAGGAAGTAAGGTAAATGTGCAATATTAGGGTATTAAGGCACTTTACAATTTTAGAATAATTTCCAGAAAAAGTAGAAAATTACCACAATTAAAAATGGTTTTATAAACTGTATAAGATGAATTTTTAACATTTTTTTCATTTCTTAGTTTTTAAATTAATGTTGTTATTTTTCTGATTTCTCATTTCGGGAATAAATGTACGTAATTCTGTAACATCTTCTAAAAATCAATTTTGTATGTGGAAAATAAAAAAATATATATATGCATGAGTATATTTTGGTGAATTAAAAAGATTCTTATTTATATAATTATCAACTGTGCCTATGAATTTGTTTGCGGGAAATTTTCAATAAGAAAAAATGTTAGATTTTTCTCCTATTGGGTATAAACTATTACCATACCAATTTTCATCAAAACCAGTCCCAAGTAATTTCGCATGATTTACGAACAAATTAACATAGTTAAATTCTAATTCATTAAATTCTAAAAATAGGTTTTCTAACTTCTACTATCATTCTTTAATATTTTTCATGTACAGAATTCACTGTGTTACAATTTTATTATACGTATAGATACATGTTTATTAAACTTTTTTCCATTTGATTTATATATGTCTCTGCTCATCATTTCTCTTATTCTCACTACGTGTTGGAGGTTCCAGCCAAACTAAAGTATAAGTATATATAGAAATAAATCAGAGTTAAAAAATGTGATTTTTGCGAATTATGTAACAATTGCATTTTGGAATCTCAGATTGTGACTTATTTTGTAATACAGTGGAAAATGTTTGAAATGGGGGTCTTTAGTTTCAAATAAGTTTTTTTGTAGAGTATTTTTCAATGTTTGTTTCTTCTTCTGTAATGCAATCGGACACATATCTTTTTTGATGTTTGTATCCTTATTATTTTGATCGTTTGTTTCTTCTGTATTATTGTTGATTTCAGATTGTGTCTTGTTTTGCGTTTTTGCTCATTTTTAGCATATGGCGTTATATTGAAACTTTTATTGTCATTGGAGGGCGAATCCGTTGTCTGCTGATTTACCCATTGTCACGGTTTTAATAAGTTCATTTTCAACAACTTTGATTGCCTTATTTGTAGCTAGTACAAGGAACTAATATATTAGAACATATATATTAGAACAAGGAACCAAAATATTGTCTTCACCTATAATCATTTCCAAAACTCAGATGTCATTGTTTGGGCAAAAAAACTCATGTCTATAAGAGTGCAATTATTTGTATCTCTTGTAGTCACCCAAACGCATAGATTCTGGAGTAGCGGCAGTAGCAGAATAATATTTTCGATAAATTCATCTCATTTTTTATTCCAGGAGCCGAAAACAGGATATTTATTAAATTTTATCAATTATAATTTCTAAATAAATTGGTAGTTGTATGTATGTACAGATTATGACTACGTATTATTTATTAATTCAAGAAATAATATTAATTTTATTTCGTTGGCATACACAAATAGTTCGTGGGTATTTTATAAAAAGTAACTATTTCAGATTTTAAGATTAGAAGAGTTAAAAGAAGAAAAAAAATATCCCGTAATTACATCATAATATTCTATGGTGTTTTTTGACTTTATTGTTTTAAAATGGACTCAATCCGAATTAAAAATGAAAGCCAAAAACAATTTGTGTCTTCTATTTCTAATTGCATTATACCCCGCAATAAGGTTCACCGCTAACATATTAATGAACACAATTACAGGAACTAGAAAATTTAAAATTAAAAAGGACTCAAAACAGTTTTTAAAACTTTTTGTTTATAACAATCAAACATTTTAAGGAAACAAACTTACCTCTATCTTTTGAAATGCTTATGTACACCTCTCCTTTGCCTTATGCTCACGGCAATACAAACGTACTGGACCTTGGGGCAGCTATGACTGATATGTTCAGAAGCTTGCAACGGCTTTGCTCACGGCAATACAAACGTACTGGACCCTGGTGCAGCTATGACTGATATGTTCAGAAGCTTGCAACAGCTTTTTTGACAAGTATTTTTGAAATTATGCTATTTTGGTAGTATTTTAGGTATAATTGATATATTTCTTCTATGGGTTTCTTATTTTGTGACTAAATAAAAAATTGTCACATTAACATACTAGCTGGAATAATGCACATTTACTTTAGATCTACAAATCATATACATATTTAACAAATGTTTGAAATAACGTTTTGTACAAGTATTTAATAGAGTCTTATTTTTATGAACGTCTTCTGAGCAATTTCATTGCGTTACGTCTGTTGCTTAAATTAGATTTCTATTTATTTTCGTCCTTTTTGGTTACAGTATATTTTTTTGCTTTGTAAATTTATCAATTATTAATGTATTGAATATATTTGGCATTAATTTTGTAGAAATTCATTATTCACAATAATATGAAACAACGTGATGCAGTATTATTTCTACTTTCTTTAAGTTCTTTATCACGAGCTAGGTTTTGTTGTATTACATCTTCAGGTGGGCTGTAAGCAAAGATGCTTAGAGCCCACTAAAGTTGTAATACAACGAAAAAGAATGTAAGCAGTTGTAATACAATGAAACTTAGGTCGTGGTAAAGAACTTAAAGAAAGTAGAAATAATACATCACGTAGTTTCATTTAATTGTGTATTTTATGTACTTAAAATTTATAGCAAAAAAATATGATTAATTATTTGTTTTATTTTATTTTTCCGGTTTTACCAGATAAATAAAAGTCGCATTGACTCGTAAATATAATATATAATATTAATAAATCGTAAAATTGCAGTTTCCAAGAGGTTGGCTTGAAAATATGTATGTTGGTCAGGGTTAAAGAAATTAGCAACCAATGTCTGTCATGTTACAGTCGGTGGCACAAAAACGTATGGGTCAGAACTTCTCGAAATAATGTTATTTACAAAAAAACGAGTTTAATAATCTAAAAGTACCCAGAGTACAGTGGAATGCATTTACCTAATAGTCGATTATAGCTTAACTTCATTGAAGTAAACCTCTATTAGGTTCTCAGTATGAATTAAGACTTTCAGATTTCATAAAGATGAACAATCAGAATCATTTAATGTTCTATTCTTATAAAATCTCATACAATGATATGGTTATTTTAATAATTAATTTGATGTAACATTCATATTGATAAATAAATTTCTGATTATATATACTTGTATAGTTTCAGAAAATGTATTGAAATAACATACTATACTGGCAGGATGTTAGGCAACGAAAGTGGTTTGTGTATATATTTTTAATTGAAGCAAATGAATAGTTTTCTTCAATTATTTTGTGGTGTAAACTTGGACAACTGCATATTAATTACAATTGGGTATTTGACTAATTATTTTTATTTCATTAATCATAATTTCAAGGTACAAGCTGATGAAGACTGAAATTTTTTTTCATAATCTTAATTTCGATTTATAAAAGTTTAAATTTAACCTTTAGATAAGGACGGCAATACTGTGTTGTGAGGTCATTTTTAATATTGCACATTATATTCTACAAGAGGAAAAGAGACAGGGATATACCCAATTTTATCCGTATCTTCAAATTTAGAAGCCTACAACTGGCTTATTTTTCAATCAATTTTTTAATTTTTTTAAGACTGGTTTTTAATTAACTTATATTTAAAAATTTAGAATGAGTCAACTACCGTATTGTTAACTTTACTGTGATTTTATGTAATCCCATAATAAGTGTGGTTTGAAAACTTTATGTTCTGTATGGTACTAAATAAAACTATTAAAATACCATCTTATATTTTAATTTTACAATTTTTCCTTTCAATTACATTTAAATTTTCACTTATTGCCATCAAACAAATTATGTAACTTAGTGATAAGCTGTGTGGTGCACTTCGTAATATCTCCAGTTAGAAGGTCTTCGATTTCGGCCTGGAAATGATCGTAAATAACATGAGCATTAAAATTTTTAAATACACAATTCCAGGAAGATTATCTGACATTTCACTTGATCGTCATGCGATTGTTTTATGACTATTGGTAAATGAGATATAAATATAGGGACTATGTAAGAAACATAGAGGTCACTTAAATAAGTCAGAAATAATAACTCTTGGTATATAACCAAAAATTATCAATGTCTGTGCAGGAAATATAGTTTTGGTTAGATTTTGTACAATTAATTCGAGCACAAACAGATAATTTGTAGTTGAAGCACAAAGTGTTATGAATAGCTTAAAATTTGTAATGAATGCAACGTCTCTTTTGTTTAGCTTACTTATGTAACATTTGATGGTGTTAAAAACAAAAAAAATTAGTTAAACATTTAATATCTTCAAGGTTACTTTGCATCCCTGTTTGGGTCCTAGAGTGTGTGTGTGGTATCATCATCATCATATATATTAATATGCTAAGGTTAAGATGTTACACTCCCTTTTTAGAAAAAACCTCACAACTAATCCACATAAATTATATATCATTTTATAGATAATAGCTTGCTCTACCGGCATCCACAACTAAAAAATTTATTATTGCTATTGTTTTTGCAAATTAATTAATTATTAAAATTATATACACAAAACAGCAATGCTGCCATCTAACGGCTCAACGTCAATACGATTGACGGTCGGTAAAATTTTTGTTTAATTTCAAATCCACTCACGCATAAATAAAGTGGCGCTTTAGCTCAATGCTTTTGATACTTGCGCCTCTATATGTCAATTTTAGTAAAATATTTGTTTGATCTGTCATCTGAGCTTCATAATGGAATAAATAATGCGAAGACTTCGCACGGGTCACGCTAGTATATATATATATATATATATATCCGTTTGAGTGCCGACGAACGCCATCGCGCTCGTGTCCGTACTTACTAAATTTACTACGAGTGCGATGGCGCTTATGAAATCAGTTGCTGTTTAACGCGCAGTAGGGGATGTCACTCGTACTCATCGCTAATTTTTTATCTTTCTACGTGTTACATAAAGTTCAAATTATAATATTATTAGTAATTACAATATAAAAACGATCCAGGGAAAGAAAATGTTTAACCCATAATGTCGGAATACGAAAATAATTTGAGTGAAAATGATTGTTTTTTAAGTTGTGAAGAAGAGATAGTGGGAGTAACATTGTGGTGCGCTCACAATTTAGCGTAATGCAAATTTTGAGTGATAGTGATAATAGTGACGATAACAATTATTTTGTTGATACGGAGGATGTACTGGACTGAAAATACGATGTGATTTTTAGTTTTTGTTATAATTTTTGTTCACAATATATATTTCCATAATTTTCTTTGTATTTTATTATCCTTGTACAAGTTTTTATTAAGAAAACACCGAAAAAATTATTAAAATTGAATAATTTTTGGAAGAGATACAGTTTTTTTTCGAGACAAGGGTAAATGACATCGAAAACAAAAGATTTCTTTGGCATTTTTAAATATATAGGAGTAAAAAACCATGGCACTAAAACGGATACGAAAATAATTTGAGTGATATAAAAGCTCAGCTTTCTACTTTGTATGGTTGCTGCGAAAACTGACAGTTGTTGAGAAAACAAATAGATCCGACACCGACAATGAGATTTGTTTTTTTAGTTTTGATAGGGGAACAATAAAAATTGTGAAACTACTTGAATCAAAACTATAATAGAGGATCTAATGTAATAAAAAAATGTAAACAAACCAGTTTTTCACTGCAGCGTTTTGATAAACCAGTTAGCTCATCAATCAGACTCTGCCTTTTAGATTCATACGACATCCTCTTACTTAGCATCTTCTGCTTGTATTCCTCCATCCACACTTTTGAATTTGCAGTCTTTGTATGCTGAGATTCCGTCTGCTTCATGCCGCTGCAAATAATAAATAGTCCGTCACTTTTATAATTAACACCGTCCTCAATTTACACCAATTACAAAATATTGAAGCCAAAAGATTTACAAATACTTTTTTTTACAAAAAAAATATGTTTTAGTAAGGTTGGTCGCTTTCAAGGGTCCATATTACTATGGACCCTTGGAAAGTTTACTATGGACCCTTGAAAGCTCTCAACAATGAAAATTTATAATTTTGTAAATTTCATCTATCTGTCTTGTCACAGTTGCCTTGTTTCTAGAGTTTTAGGTCTGTGTACGAAATCACACAAGTGATGCTTCGTATGGAGGTATCAATGAAAGCCTGGGGTGAATACTGTTTCAAGGCATTGTCCAAATTTCTCCAATTTACGGTAACTAACATTTAAAAATCTTGATAAATAATAATTAACCTTGTTAAAATGTTTAAAGCTGTTTTTTCACACTAAATTCTGATTTCTGATGGACTAATTCCGATTTTTTGCAAATTTTATCGAAATATGGATGCAATAATACGATCTGTTGTTAAAAGATGAGTCAATGATGTATTGTCAAAATGGGAGTCGGGACACTAAATACAGAATAGTCACTAAAAAAGATTCAAGGTTTTGGAGTTTGAGTGAGCAACTCTAATTACCTACCAAAAAACTACAATGACTGGAGATTATTTTACGGATTCTTCCACAAAGTAAGATAAAGTCCACCAAGCTGCCGTGGGATAAAGAAGAGACAAACTGGCTAAAGGAATATTGTTTTTAGTAAGACATCACACCGTGTCATACATTGCGGGTTGCAAAGCAATCCTTGAGAGACAGGTTTTGAAGAAATTAACCACCTGCCTTATAATCTGGATCTAGTTTCCGGTAATAGCTTTCTTTTCATTAACTTGAAAACCTTTTCGAGATTTGAGATCGAAAGTGAAATAGAGCGGTCAAAGAATATTTTTAAAGCAAAAATGCAGATTATTTTCTGACCACTTTAAAAGCCTTACACAGAAAGATATAAAAAATGCATTAAGTTCAGAGGGACGACACAGTAAAACAATATTCAAAACTTTTCAGTCTATACGCAGCCTCCCTCCCGTACAAAACTTAAGTAAATTGCGCATATTTGTACAGCGATGACATGGTGTGACATGGGGTAACAGCGCTGGATTGATTAGTGTCTTGTGATGTTGACAACGTAAATCATTTATAATCTAAATAATAAAAGAAGAACATTTTATCAAGACATTACAAAAAACATACGTCGTGGTCTCTTGTAAATAGCAGATAACCTTTCAATTATGGATGGAGGGGATTATACTTTGTTAGAAAATAGAAGTTCATGCTTCGTAACAAGTTTTTGAGACTTTTGGAATTTTTCAATTTCTTCAAAATTATGTGCCATTGGCTAATTTCGTCAGTGCAATAGCCAGAAATGAATGAATTTTTCATTCTACACATTCTCAGTTATGCTGCTAAATGTGTACTGTCATTATTTTAAAAAATTTCTACTTTACTCAATTTCTTGCTAATTTTACTAATTTCTTGCTTATGTTTGAGCTCTTGTAGTGTAAAAAAAGGGACAGATTTGACTGGCCAAATACTACTAAAAAGATAAAAGTGCGCATTTAGTAGAAATTACAAAATTGTAAGATACTCTTTTTTTTCCATTCAGAGAAAAAATATTGTTATTAAAATTGCACATTTGGCCTTATTTTGGAAATTTACTTTTTCCATAAATGTACTTACTTCTACTTTTACTGTACTATGTGAAAAAAAAAATTTGCATAGTAACATTTAATAAACATTTTTTATATTATTCTTCTCAATAAAATCATGTTAATTGTTGCCCGGTTTTATTTTTCTAACTTTTAAATCACTCGAGAGTATAAGATAGTGATTATGAAAATGGCATACCGATTAGAACTATTTATAGAATACATAACCTTTACAGTAAGGAAAGAATACATGGTAATGGTGTAAGTGCCATAAGTGAATCAACATGATGACGAAATGCTTGAGGAAAGTGAAGCGAACTCTAGCCATGGGAAGGATATATCAGGATGTACTGAAATATCCACGATAATGTTATGCAGGATATTAACCGTTAGAGTGCTAACAAGCGCCATTGTGTGCGTACTAACTAACATTACCACAAGCGCGATGGTGCTCTTGAAATCAGCTGCTGTTTAGCGCGCGGTAGGGGAGGTCGCTCGCACACATATTTAATTTTTTATCTTTCTACGTGTTACATAAAGTTTAAATTATAATATTATTAGTAATTACAATATAAAAAGGATCCAGGTAAAGAAAATTTTTAACCCATAATGTCGGAATATGAAAATAATTCGAGTGAAAATGATTGTTTTTCAAGTTGTGAAGAAAGTGATAGTGGGAGCGACATTGTGGTGCGCTCATAATTTGGCGTAATGTAGATTTTGAGTGATAGTGATAATAGTGACGATAACAATTATTTTGCTGATACGGAGGATGTACCGGACTGCGAAAATGACGATGTGACCTTGATTTGAGTTTTTGTTATAATTTTTGTTCATAATATATATTTCCATAATTTTCTTTGTATTTTATTATCCTTGTACAAGTTTTTATTAAGAAAACATCGGAAAAATTATTAAAATTGGATAATTTTTGGAAGAGATACAGTTTTTTTTTCGAGACAAGGGTAAATGACATCAAAAACAAAAGATTTCTTTGGCATTTCTAAGTATATGTGTAAAAAACAAAGGCACTAAAACGGTTAATTTATCAACTGCACCGTTAACATAGAACACTGTTCTGTGGTTAAGGAATTACGGATAAAAGGTGAACTTTCTGCTGACAGGTGCTTTGAAAACTAGTCAGATAAATCACCATGTCAAAAAGATGACTACACTAACCTATATAATTAGAAAACCCTCATTAAATGATGAAAGACAGATATAAACACCGATTTCAAATTAATTTATAGACCAATAGACTAAATGGACGATTGAGAGTGATCAACCGAAGAGCCACCTACTCTCAAAGCACAAAATTTGTTGGGGAGTGTTAAAAAATAATTTTCAGATTCTGCTTGGAGACGTGTTACTATGTTAGTTCATGTGGCTGCAAGATCATGGGTGCCCTGCACACTGAGGTACGAGTGCAACAGCATTTATATAAACTGTCACAGGGGATTGGCCATTTAGACCCATTCAGTTGTCACCGTGCAACTGTATCAACTTTTTTATTAGAGTTGCATATAAGAGAAAGCTTACAGTTGGTTGATCATTTGTCTTCTTTGGCTATGTGAATGCTTCTGTTCCGAAGCTCAAAAATATTTTATTAGATGGTGCAAAGTTTCAACCTCTTATTTGCATCTTATACATTTTGACATATAACTTAAAAGCTTCAGTCAATTTCAAGCACACTAGTTCAACGAAAGTATAATTGACATATTTTATTGAAACCTTAAATTTAGTAAAATAAGACGCTGCGCAAATGCAACGGCAACATTATTTTTCAGAATGGAAAAAAGGCGCACATCTTACTATTTTAAAATTTCTACTAATGCAAAACATATTGTAAAATACATGTCCGTCCAAATTTCGATACACACCAACAAGAACTGAAAAACTCGGGGAATAGAATTGAGTAAAACTCAAATTTAAAATTTTAAAAAATTGCTGTTAAACATTTTAACACGCATTTAATAATATGATTATTCAGAAATATTATACAATAAACAAAAAATGCCTATTTGTGAAGATCCAAATTCTCGAAACTTAACAGGAATCCCTGTTTTCTGAAAGAGTATGACCTCGTCTGTCTGAGGTTGAAAGATTTTATTATGCATTATTTATGGTATGTATACATAGGTTTGCATTACATGAGAAAGTATATGCAGGGAAGCTATACAGTTTATTTCATGTTTTTATTAACAGTTTTGTGCACAGCCTGGGCTTTGAATGACAACAGATCAACATATGCTATGGATGGATTATTTACCTGTTTATAGCTAATAAACTCAAAAATTTATATATTGTAGGCATCACATGACAAAGTATATGCAGGGAAGCTGTACAGTTTATTTCATGTTTTTATTAACAGTTTTGAGCACAGCCTGGGCTTTGAACGGCAACAGATCAACATATGCTATGGATTTATTATTTATCTGTTTATATGTAATAAAGTCGAAACTTATATATTGTAGGCGTTACTCTGTACTACTAATGTTGTTTTAATTTTATGTATACATGGCATACATAATTCCTTAAACTAAAGTTTATAACGTTACAAAACTTTTTATTTTGTAAATATTTCTAACTTCTTTTAATTAACTTGTCTTGATTTAGTTGTTTTTGTAAAAGGTGGTCAGTCATTTTTCATTCCAAAATGTTTATTTTTTAATTACATGTTAGGCGAAAAGTACACTTTAGTTACAAATATCAGTTCTTGAATCTTTGAGATTCTGTCTATGTAGTACAAGCTAGAAAATACTATAAAATTTAGTGATAAAGAGTGTACAATCCTTTCGCTTACAGTAGATGAGTGTGTACTATGTTAGCTAAGATTTCTGACTACGTATTTTTTGATAAGACGTTATTGGGAGATTTTTCTCTGTGAAATTTTGCTACTTTATTAGTTAAAGCACTTATTAATCTCCAGAGCGGAATCACTCACATTTACTGGCACAATTATAAATTATATTTTTTAGATTTACGTCTAATTATTGGTCGCGCTTTTCTATGGTATTTACATAAAAAACATTTCAAACATATAAATGCTTCGACTATGTTGTAATTGTTTTTCTTCTCCGTCTACGTGAAAAATTTCATTATACACATTAATTTATAGACATGGTACGAGCACTGAAGTTATGTGAAAGTGACCCGCACATTCGAGGTTTTAAGAGTTCTTCTAATTAGGTATTCAATCAAATAATTTTAATTATTCTAAATAATAATTGTTATTCAACGAACCCTACACAAAAAAAAATTCGCGACAATACTAACTGAATTCTAAAAATGTTTGAAAATTGTCTTACTTCTGAGCTGCTTGCATCAGGGCCACTTTTTCCTGCAACATGATTTGGTACTGCTCTTCCAGTTTCACATTCTCGTCCTGTATAGTCTTTGCGTCATTACTTGAAAGAATTAAATCCTCTTCTGTGACCTTGGTTTTCGTTTCTACCGCTTCCTCAACAGCATTTATATTCCTAAATTAATTGAAAGTTTATAGTTGTTATTTTTGGTATGAATGATTAAAGAAATATTTTTGGTACAAAAAATATTAATGTGTTCAGGGATTCCTCGTAATATTGCAGAAACATAAAACGCCACACCTAAGACAGAAAGGAAAACCCAAAGCAAGGAAGTTTTAGAAAACATGACTCCAGAAACTATGAAGAAGAGAACTAAGAGCTAAAGATAGAGTTTCAACTAATATAGTTTCAACTTTATTTATGAGATAAATATAATTGACTGGCGTAGAAATAATAGAAAAACTAAAAAATTTGTTTCTTACTTTATCGATTCCTGAACCGACATGATATTGTCTAAGAAGTTGATGGCTTCTTGAAAAATTTCATTAACAGCATCCAGGTTAGCCGCAGTATTTTTCTTGATCCACAAAACTGATTTTTTTGACTCGAGTATCTCGCTCAACTCCTTCTCTTCCCTTGCAACCTGTTCCCGTTTAATCTTCAAATCCACGGCGTTAGGCAAAATTTGAGTCTGCTTCTTCGCAGCCTGCTCTTCGAGGGCATCATTTTCTTTTTTGATGAGGTTGATTTTAGCTTCTTCTTCGTCATTTTTCTTTTCCAACTGTATAACAGCTAGTTCTTTGTTTCTTAAAGCTGTTTCCTCTCTTAATTTTACCAGTAGAATTTCAGCTTCATCGTTAACCTGTTCAGAAGGAACTTTATGCTTGATTTATTCTGTAATGTGTATTAGATAATATATATAGCAGTATCTCATTGCACTTGAATGTAATTATATCTTATTATTAACCCCTCGAGTGCATACGTTGCTTATAAGCAATGCTTGTACTTATGCAGTTCATACGTACATATTTCAGCTAAAATAAAATAAACACATAGAAAATTACATATCACAAGAGAACGAAATATCGAACTGAATGGTGGTCGAGCTGGAAGTTAGCAGTGAGTTTAATTGAATTTTTTGTAAAAAATTTTT
This sequence comes from Druceiella hillmani, assembly GCA_039881145.1. Taxonomy (NCBI): domain Eukaryota; kingdom Metazoa; phylum Arthropoda; class Insecta; order Lepidoptera; family Hepialidae; genus Druceiella; species Druceiella hillmani. The sequence continues at coordinate 6,929,197 of JAYKKI010000058.1, read as the reverse complement.
ATGAACTAGATTGTTACTGAATCATTTGTAACAGATATTTTTAGTTGTAATCTCTACTTTGTTTCATATTAAGTTGGAGATATAAAGTAAGAAAAACTGAAGTTTTCTATATAAGCAATTTCCATTTAAAATTGTTTATATTCCATGTAACCTATGTACTTACATGTTTACATACCATGTAACCTACATAGCCCTTATCTCACTATCACAGCATTCTTAACCTGCATTTGATAAGGGGGGCCCCCGACATAGTAACTGATGCCTGTCACGAATGGTCATCATCGTAGAATCGTAGGATAAACTTTACGAATATGCTCAACGACGATGAACACCTTCACGATTCCATTCCGTGCAGAATACAAACGAACATTCGTACTGGCTGCCAGCCGGCCGACCTCCAGGATATATTTTCTCAAATTACCAACACGAAAATCGCAAATTGGTTTGTTCATTTCTAAAATTGCGACTTGCAAGCCGTTAAGTCTTAGCATATGCTAGCCCCTAGACCTTACTTCTTATCGCCTCATGTTCCACCTTCACGTTTTAATTGGTTGCTTATATCAAATCATTATATGGCACTGAAGTACACATATCTCGAGTTAGATATAGGTTTAATTATAATGTCACAGCTTAAAGGAGTGACTAACGTTCAGTTGAAGTCGCGCACTCCTTGTGAGGAAATATGTACGAATCTGTTATTTAGAATGATAGAAGATGAGACGTTGGTTATAGCCAACTCGCTCTGGGAATTTGAGTACTTACTGGACAAGAATGGTGAAAATATAGCCATAATTACGGAAACAAATTGTAACGAGGTATAGGAACAGATAGCTTTTATATTTAAGCATATTAATAGTTAAATGCAATCGTTTGAAAGAGGAAGAGGTGGCATCTGGTAGGCAACAATTTTAATTTGCTTTTTTATCTCAATTTTAAGTCAATCCTCTTTCTCCAATAATTCTCTTGCTTATTCTTCTATGGTGTACAGTTATTTTTACAGGTATGATTTTTGCTTCTTGCGAGATGGCTATGAATGTTGAATTTTTGATGAGTCACAAACCTAATGATAACATAAATTTTTATTACAATAAGAGGTTTTTTATTTATATTTGCGTTTAACGCCTTTTATCATTTACATGCCTATTTTCTTACGGAAATAGGGAATTTTTTTGTCTGGTTCATTAATTTTTATTTTCATAACTAAGTAATGTATGGCTGCTTCAATTATTTTGTAACTACATTTCTTCTCTATCTACGTAAAACAATTCATTACAATCCTTTTTGAGTTATACATTAATTCTTCGATATATTACGTAAAAGAGCCCTGTATACTCGAGGGGTTAAAAATAATTTTTCTGATAAAAATAAAATAGTAGTGCAAAATATTTATTCCAGATAGTCAATTATTATGAACTAACTTTTGCCTACAGCTTTACCTATGTGGATTTTTTATTAATATGATGGAATTTAAGCGCGGAAGGTTTTGAGCTGACGAAACACGTTGAAAATAGATTTAATATACGCATTGTGCTATCTATTGACCGAGCCTAGGTTAAATTTTTAGTATTCAGTTGAAAAATAGTCGTTCAAAGAAATTAGGTTATTTCTCAGTTTAAAAAGTAGTCTATATCTTAACTGGAATCATGAAAATCTGTGCAGCCATTTGTGATTGAGTAACAAACGACCATTTTGTGTAGTATTGAATTTACGTGTCAGATGAAAAGCAGAGGAGGGAGGGAGTGGTAGAAGATAAACAGTTGGAGGGACTGAGAAAGACACACGTTAAAAGCGAAATAAAACAACCACACGTTCCATTCATGCATGTTTTTTATCTGTTTTATATTCATTTCTTTATACAATACCTTAAATCAAAATTGTCTTTCTTTCTCTAAGTAATTTTATCGAAGGATATTCAAGTGTCAACTTATGTAAATATTTTGTATTCTCTTCTATGTTTTTGCCACATGTAACTTGTTTGGGATACCAATCATTGCAGATTGCAATTTCTCCACTGGAAAGCTATTTCTTCCCTAAATGCAGTATATTGCAATTATATTTTTGCTATAAATTCTTTTTGGCGCTTTAAATGATTGTAAACAGGTTTTTATTGTCAAATTTTTGGTGTTTTCTCGCTAGGAAATCGAGTAATTTCATCATGTCTCTCCGTCTCTGTGATAGCATCAAAGTTAAAGCAGCACTTTAAGTCAAACGTTTTTATGTCTACATATCTGACTACTATTCAGATTGATCTGCATAGTACTTAGCTTAAAAAGTAAAGGTGATAAATATCTGATTTTCCACACATATAAATATTCAACTTTGTACATGCTTTTCTTTTGATCGAGTTTAAGTAAACTTATAAATTAAAATAAGTGTCGAAATAACTGGAATTAATAAAGAAATTATTGATCGTTTTTATATTATTTTAGCTATATCTAGAGCAATATTTCTGGTATAAAATGCTAGAGTTCACAAAGTCCTTTTTCATGGAAAAGTTATTATTTCCCCTTGCATTCTACCAATAGGGCAGATGTTAGAAGAAGCATCAGAGGCAAGAAACAAGGACAATCGAAAATACAGAGTTATTTGTTTGAAAAGTTTCCATAGTTAAACAAATACCGATCTTTTTAATAGGTTGTTGGTGTATTACGTTATATTTTATATATGTAGTTGTGTTGTGTTATGTAGTTTACGATATATTCCCATAGAAAAACGCGGAACCATTACGAGTGAGGTATTTTCATTAATAGCTATGCGAAATCTGGAGCAAGATGTACTAGATAACAGTGTTCAATTGTCTTAGTTGATATGAAGGGTTTCAAAACACTTATTTATATTTAAGAAAATCTGGTTTCTTCACATTAACAATTTTTTTTTTACTTTTATGTCACATAATATTTATAATTTATTTATAAGCTTATAATACGTAATCGTTAATCACATAATTTTCTTAATATATCATAATTGAACACTAAAGAATTCTCATACTGAGCAAGGGTTAAATATGCAATGGATAATTTCCACGCACCCGCACACAAGCAAAGAGAAGGTTATATTTTCACTTGTCTATATGTGTATTTGAAAGAACGATTATTCATATTTTGTAAATTCCCAATAACCTGGCATATTTCATATTTTTATATATTACCGTGAGATTGGTCTTGATTTGGAGTGATGTAGCGACTATCAGATAAAATCATTTAAAATTATACATATATATATATATATATATATATATATATATATATATATACAATTTGTAGTAATAAAAAATGGTTACATGCAAAAGGTGGCTATGGAATATTTTTTCTCAACTACTAATTACCTCTATACATCTGTTTGTGTATAATCACTTGATTATTATGAATTTTGAAAGCCAGTGAATTCTGATGGCTGGAGTAGTACGAAATTAAGTAAGTCAACTTGACGTATGTTACCAACGGTGCCCAAGTTGTGATCAATATCGCCTGTATTACCTGGTTCTACTCAACTGAAATATAGATTTAGACATAAACAATTTCACAATTAAGCCTTAATTAGGCGCGTGGGGTGTGACACACCCCACAGCTAGTTTAAATCACTGTTAGAAGATCACAAGTTGATGTTTGTTGGAACAACGCGAGCATAGGCCATAATGCCCTAGGCCAATAATGCGAGCAAAATAGGTCAGAAATACCAAGGCAATTCCAAGCTCAAAGGAATCGGGCAGTTACTTCAACTTTATTTGGTTTTCAAAAAGATATAACACTGTGCTCATATGTGCCAAAAAACTAAAGCTGTTCTGCTTATATCAACCATGCATCATGATGATAACGTTGAAGATGATAAAAGAAAGCCAGAAATTATCAATTTCTACAATAAGACAAAAGGTGGAGTTGATACCAATGGTCAAATGTGTGCTAATTATATGTAGGATGCTTATAATGTAGAACGTCGCACAAAAAGATGGCCAATGATGATATTTTTTCATCAGTTCAATGTCAGTGGAATCATCTGCTATGTTATACATAAAGCCAAAGTGGATTCTGGCAAATTCATGAAGAATATTTCTGAAACAATTGGCTGTCGATTTGGTAAAATCTCAGCTGACAACGCGAGCTGGTATACGAACACTACATCGACCATTGCAGAAATTATTAAAGTGGTACGTGGAAGATGCGGAACCTGCGTGAGATTCTGGAACTGGTTAAGCATTTTTTTACAAAAGGTGCGATATATCCCAAGAAACAAAAAATTTTAAAAAACGTAGAAGAATATTCCAAATGCTACAAACGTGTGCAATGGTCACATGATTGTAGTGTGTGAAAATTGTGATTTAAAATTATTAGTTGCTAGTAAATATAGCGTTTAAATATTTTTCATACTTTGCTTTTCGTTTTAAGAGTTAATTAATAGTTAAATGTTCCCTATATTAAGCCTGATTTTCATTGTATTTTGTATTTTATTCCCATAAACTAAACTGGGGTGTTAAACACCCTAAGCTACCATTTATTTTAATTTTTAGATGTGCCCAATTCAGGGTTAAAATTAACTGATGTTTAATCCCATTTTTCAACATATCCAAAAATGTACATCATCTCATTTTCATTTCACAACATAGAAGACAACAAATTAAAAGAACAGAGTATGCTGTATAGAGTTTGAACCTTTTTAATAAATGTTTCATTTCCGTGAAGTCCTCACCAATAACTAAATATGCGTCATTTCTTCACATCTATATTAGAAGTTTGGTCAACCAACATGCATATAGAAATCGTTACATTATTTTAAATTATTAAAAAACTATATATTATGAATTATTTAAAAACTTATGACAAAATAAGTGTAGCAAACAATATTTTCTAATTACGTAAATATATAATGTTCATTTGCCTTAGAGTTGCACATATGCCAACATCGCAGAATTTATGGAATGAATTTGGTGTATCTTTATGGCTCACGTTTCTATAGGAGTTTGGAAATTTTTTTTTAATTTCACTAACACCACTACGTTATTATAATATACACATTATTGGACTTCATACAAATAATTATATTAAGGCAACCAAGTGTTCATTAATATACCAATAGATAGAGTTGATAGTATTTTGCAGTCCCTATAATATATCAGGTGGTTATACATATTATTTTATCAGGCGTATTGTGTAAATTGCAAAATAGATTTCGGTGATATTTTGGAAATTAGCAGCCTAACAGTTTTCATTTGTTTGAAATAGATCACTTTCACAATTTGTTGACAAAATTATTTCTATTTATGTTTTTTTAATAATGAGACAACTTGTTTACAAACCTTTCTCATTCTTCCAGATCTAGATGCTTTTGCGGCAACAGCCTCGTTAACTTTGTTGAGGAGAAGATTTTTCTCCATGTTCAACCTATCGATCTCATCTCTTCTCTCATACAACTTTTGTATTCTGTCATTGATAGCTTCCTGCTGCTGTGTCATGACCAGAACCAAGTTGGTTAATAGTCTCAAGAAAGATAGTACTCTTTTTGAACGGGGATACACAACATCAAACAGACAAGTGTTGCCATGAAAGGACTCTAAGAGGTGATTGAGGGCCCTCGTCACATTTATTGCCGGAATGAGGTCTGCGTAGTATTCGCTGTGGTTGTCCTCGGGGCCATCGAGTTTTGTCTGTGGACATGATAATTGCATCTAATGAACTTTCTACTCATTTTTGTCAATACATATATAAAATAAAAGAGCAAAAAAAGCTTACATTAGCTATGTAATGATATTTCTAATATCTTACCATTTTTATGGCAATAAAAGGATTCTGCTTTTGAACAATTATCCTATTTTAAAAACAAAAAATAATTTGCGTACCAGAGGAAGCATAACAGAAATGAAATTTATTATGTTTTGTGTGTGTGTTATGCAAAACAAATATACTTCGAAAATTTGTATCACAAGACAAGAAGCGAGATTAGGGGATCATGAGAAATGAAACAATGAAATTGAATTAGGAAATCAAAAATAAAATCAAAAAGATTGTTGTGGAAAGTTGCACAAGTGACGCATACTCTGCGTAATGTTGGAAATGGTTGAGAAGGTTACATAAAAAGAGGCAGCACGCAAAGATGCATGGAGGTGGAGACACTGTCTAATCTTATATATCTTTTACTACCATATGCTTTTTGTTTTGGAACTGATAAACTTGAGTATCCCTCTTCAACTTGTGTATATTCAATATTTTACATCTTTAAAAATTACCTACTTTTCATCACCTATCATTAATCTTTTCCAAAAATATTTCTCTAACCATTTTGATTCATCAATTTAATTCTAATATCTGATCTGATCTTAAAAATTCAAGGGCACGCATCCTTTATACTATAGTTTTATAGGTTGAAAATTTCTCTGATAATTCTTCAACAGTTGTTTATTCATCACTTAACATAAAGATCTTCTTCAGGAAACGTTTAACAGATCCAGAGCATCTCTTCGCAACTCTTATCCCTAAAGGTTTTTTTTAATTAAATGAACAAAGAGCAGCTTTCGTAACGTGCAAAAAATCTTGTTGAGTTTTCTGTAAATTAAATGAGAAAATAGTGTAAAATTCACTTTTGACAAAATGTCCAAAAATTTAATTTTCGTAAAATGGGGAATAAAATTTACTTTTATTAACAACAGATACTTACATTTAAAATAGAATCTCTATCGATGCCCAACAGTTGAAAAATTTCTGACAATGCTCCTATCAAGAAACAAGGTTTTGGATTGCAAACATCATCAACCGTTATAGAATAATATGGTAGAATAGAATCCCATATTGTTACTAATTGCTCTGGATCTGATTCTGTGGAATAAAAAGTTTTAAACGATTGATTTGCTGTCGAGGATGCATTATATGGAGTTTTTATAAACAGTCGAACTACCAAACATTTATAGAAAAAGTTTGTTTTTTATTTAAGGTATACAAACGTCTATGAAAATAAGCGTTTAATTATTTTAAAATATTCCGAATATTTATCATACATACGTGAATTTGGTTCCATTTTTTCTCAAAATAATAAAAATGTTAACTTTTCCGTTAGCATTTAAATCACTTTCAAATAATATTCATAACATTGGACATCTCTTGACTATCCGTTGTCTATGACAGCTCTTAACATTTTTATTAGTGGCAAAGGGACTCATTATTACTAGTTTTTGTGTATTTATATGTTACATTCAAAATATAACGTTTTGAAATGAAATATACAATTTTGTAATGAGTAAAATAACACTTCAATTAAATTTCTTAATTTTTGAAATTAAGAAATTTAACGAAAGAATAAAAATTGTTTCTGTTTATTTATATATGAAATATTATAAGATGTTTCAATAGTCTGAACATATTTAGAAATTGTGTAAGCATTATAGACAGGTAAGGTGCTAAGTTCTGTCATAAATTTTATAAATATTTATTTAAAAACTAGTTATAATGGATAAAATGATAAAATATGGACATTACCCCATTAAATTTCCGTATTTGGCCAGATTGCGGACGCGGCCAGAATTATTAAAAAAAGCAAAAACTTTTTGATTTGGGACATGTATTTAACTAGCCGATACGCGAAATGTGGTAGTGGAGAAATTAAAATAACTTATGAATTAGTAGCGTAAATTAAAGTTGAAATATTTATAAAGTTGCAATAAAAATAAGTATAAAATCCATATAAAAAGTATTGAAATATCGATTATAAAAATAACAAAGGATTAAAGGAGTTAATTTAAAATTAAAGGAGTTAATTTTATCATCTTTCAGCTTAACTACAACAGGGATGTTTAATAGGCCAAATGCTCTCGTAAAGTCGATTTATCTGGCAAATGTAAACATGTTTGTGCTTTAGTGTAATATGTTAATTCACCAAAGAGAGCCGAAAACGAGTTCTGCAAAAGTGTGGGTTGAATAGTTCTATTGCTAGAACATGATAAAGGCGTGAAGATGTCGCAAGTACTTTCATGAACCGGATGCTTTAAAACATCTGACAGAGTGAACCTTTTAGCAAATCAATAAAAACATTAAGAAGGAATGAATTACAACACACATCTTTCAAAATTTTGAATTTACATGAAAGAAACGAAATTGAATGGATGATAGCAAAAACCTTAGCAAATATTATTTAATTGAAAAAAAAGGTCGGAAAGTCAAGCAAAAGACATTATAACGGAAATATTTACATTGCAATGCTTAAACACTCAATATTCTCTTGAAAATGAGATTCTAAAAAGTTATTAATTATTAAGTGGTTTGAAGAAGAAAGTCATGCATCACTGCAGGCAATGCTTACAAATTAAAAAATAATGATGTAAACAGAGCAATTGATGATTTACTTAAGGTAAAAAAATTAAAACAGCTGCCATGATTTATGAAAAAGAAAGAATGGAAGATTTTGCTCTAAGAGTATTAGTCGTGCTGTCCAATGAAATGTGATTTAAATAGAGTCTACTTAATTATTTGTCTTATATATAGGTTCAAATGCAAAATGTACCTAACTAATTTAAATGTTTGTCATTAGTTCATTGATTCACCAAGAGAAGTGCATTAGTGGCTGTCCACAGAAATGCCAAAGATTTCAAATTTAATACCTTGTCTTGACAATTTTTTCTTTAAGCGTTATTTGCCAAAACTATACTTTCTGTGTAAAAACTACCCGGAATCGTTAAAAAAATATACATATTTAAGTTTATTCATCAAAATTTATTTTTCATCTTTAATGCAATCCTTATTGTTTGCAATACAACTGTGATAATGGCTTTTAATTCCCGCTGCGAATTTTCAAAAATCCGTTTGATGTCTTGAATCGAGTCATGGAATGGTAATTTCAGTTTTGGAAACAGGAAGAAATCACACGGGGCTACATCCGGCGAATACGGTGGATGGTGTATTTATTGAGTTTTTGGCTTAGTATTATTGTTACATTCAAACGATACAAAACGTCTACGAAACATTCAAATGTCAATTCAAATTTCAAATGTCCTTATACACTGTCTGTCCTTCTGGAAGGAATATAAATAAGCCCAGCACCACTAAACATTCCCTCACTCGGAACACTCGTTGGTGGTATGACTAAGTAATGCCTCGTTACAGGAAAAAGAAGCCCGTACTTCTGTTTGTTCACCTACCACTATGTTAGAGGGTCGACGTCATTTGCCACGCATTTTTTCGCTAAATATGCTGTAATCGTTTTTTGGATTAAAAGTTGAGCAGGTTTTGGTAAATAAGGAGAGGGATGTCATTTTCTTCTTCATTGTCATTTTTATAATCCATTAGTAAAGTCATTGTGTCGCTCAAAAGCACACGTTTATTGTTTTTGGAATAATCAATTTCGTCCAATCTGACAATCTTAGCATTCGAACAACATGAAATTGAAGGTGCATCCGTTTCACTGTCTTCAAGAAAATCCAAAATATGCTATGTGACACGCTCTTTATTAATCGACATATTTTTAAAAACTTTATACCTTGGATCAATGAAGGTTGCCGTGACAATCATAATTTTATTTTCTAAAACTGAAAATTTGCTAATAAGCTCTTTCCAAACGGCTGTCATGTCACCAATGTGTTCATCGGACGAATCAAGATCATTAAGAATTATTTCCGAAGTGGCGATTAAGGGAATTACTCATGATACGAAACATTGCCCGCATTTAATTCTTTGGTTACTTCTTGAAATGGTCTTAATAAAACGATACGTTTTTTAATGATCATCCACTCTTTGGAAGTCAGTTGCTGAATTGTATTATTTGTGAATGCGTTAAGGCATAAAGACTCCTTGATTTAAAAAATACGCTCTAACATATAAAAGGTGCTGCTCCATCTAGTAGCACACTCTTGTATAATCTTTAGTGAAGTTCTAAGCTCGTCTTGAGCTGTATTCGAATGATAAAAACGTGTTGCCATCTTTTTACATTTTGCTATGGCAACGCGACAATTTCTTGAGCGTTCAACCCTTCGTTTAACAGGTTTTGAATCTTGGGTAAACACAGTCGACGTGTTGAACATTTAATAAGGAAACGCTGTTCTTCATGTTCATGCTTGCATCCCGAACTACACATTTCATTCTTTCTTTAGGTATTTCCCTTGACTACAAGATGTCTTGCAAGTTTATGAGCAATATTTTCTCTGTTATGGTGGTTGTCATTGAGTGCCTTTAACACTATCATTTTCCTTTCCAATATTTCTGTAATCATTTTCTTTTCGAATATCTCATGATAAATTAAACTTAGTAGAGAAACCCGAGAACAAGAATCTGACTAGATGTCACTAGTAAATGACATTTTTTCAAAGAACTTCAGCAAATCAAGGATTTTCTGGCTCACTTTACCATATAATTCATCGTAGATAAAAGAAGTACAATACTAACGAGATTAGAAAGAAAGAGAAGTATAAATTATAGGATGGACATAAGTGCTTCACAAGTCTTACGAATCCAACACATTCCACGAAACTAAATGACACGTCTTCCAACGCCATCATTTTACGTATTGATTTACCAACTGCCAAGGACCTCGCAGATTTATTATCCCACTGTTTCTTTTTTTTGACACGTTCTTGAAGGGAGATCTGTTTAATGTTAGATTTAGTACTGTTGTGGGAAGACGATGCAAGTGTAAGTCTATTATTTGTATCCTGTTTTCTTTTTTCACATTTTTCCAAATCATAAAACTCGGTTTTATGCATTGATTTCAAACGATTTCTTATAGCGGTTGTAGTTCTACCATTTCGAGAATATTAATTGTTACAGAGCTTGCATCTAGTTCGTTCAGCATTGCAAAGTGTAAAATAAGTTCATATTTCACTAGAAACTGATTTACTCATATTAACAAATCACACTCTAATTTCAAAATTCACTTGTTTCTGTTTGTGATCTGTCGATGTAAATAAACAACCGTTGAATCACAGAGTAACTCTATTCTGTGCGTTGGATTTTATCGGATCGGCTCGGGTATTCTCGGAATAAGATGCAAGCAAAATGTGTGCAAATGTGTGCGTGCGACTCGCGCGGCAATTCCGCTGTCAAATTTGAGCCATAGTACATGGCGGCAGATTTAAAAACTGAATATTCGCATTCGCGAATATCGGCGGCGGATATTCGCATTTGCCTTTGCGAATGCTTTTAAAAATTAATATTCGTTACATCACTATTTAAATGTTTAATATAGTTGTAAAATGTTATGCATATATAGTTTTTAGTATTTAGATTCTGGACATTAAGTTCAATGTCATTACTTAAGAAAAGTTTTGTAAAAAATGTTAAAAGTAAGAAAATTTTGGTCTCAAAGAAAAAAAATAAATGCCTTAATTATTGGCCACAGAAATGCTATGACTTTATATAACAACTATGTATGATATGTGAAACTATACTCAAAATGTTATTTGCCAAAACCATTTGTAATTACAAATAGCTAGGTTATATTTTTGTTAGAGAAAGTAATAAATGAAAAATATTGTTAAGGATAATTTTAATTGTTAAGTATTTATCATTGAATGTAATATAATTATTTTCAATATTTAATTTTAGAGATAAAGGTTTATTTTTATTACTTAAAGTTTTATCTAAGAAATATTGTATTATAAGTAAAAGATATTGGCATTAAAAATGTCTTAGAAATTGTCCAAAAAGATGTAGTTTTATCTAATTTATTAACTCGTTTTGAGAATTTCATCTTTATACACTTTTATTTGCAAAACTATTTTCAAATTACAAATGAGATAATTTATATTTTTGTAAGGGAAACTGATATGTGTAAAATGAAAGGTTATGGACAATGTTACATGTTTGTTAAAAGAATTATTTGTTTAACATTAGTTGTTAAAAGTTATATGGTAATTGTTATCAACATTCAGAAAGTTATGTTACAAAGTTGATCAAAGAAATAATTATTAAAGATACATAAGAAATGTTCATCCTAAAGAAAAAAAAAATTGTTTTTTATGAGTCATTTGTTAAGTATGAAAATAGAAATGTGAAAAGAAAAAAATATCAAAAAATAAAATAAAACAAAATGTGTACAAATGTGTAGTTATTTATTTCCTTTGAGGTGAACCTCGAAGGTACCTCTATCGTTAAATTTAGTGATTAATTATTAATAACATTAATGGATATATAACAAACAACTTGATCAGTCAAAGGAATTAAGAAAATTGGTAATTTATCGATTTTCTTAATTCAAATGTGGAAATTTTTGATGCTATGATTTATCCTTTCATTATATATTGTTACTAAAGCAACATTACAGGTTTCTTCAACTTCCGGTGAAAATAGTGAATTATGGATAAATGGAGGTAAAATAATAATTGTAATATAGTAGAATGAATCTATATGAAATGTTATTAACTAGTAACTCAGTTCATTTGTAATATATTGCATTTTCGTTTAAAGAGCAGATTTATTCAAACTTACATGTATTACGAATTGCACAAATGAAAATGAATAGGAACTTCGTCTTTTGGAAGCATGAATTACATAACAAAATTATGAATTAATAAACATTATGTAAGTTAATACTCTATAAAATGCATGCATTATGCATATAATTAATTATCATTTACAAAAATAATTTTGTTTTATATTATTACTTGCTAAATCCATTACTATATTTGTATATTTTAATGTTAAAAAAAATAAGCTAAACGTGTTATTGTGTTATTATGAGTATAATTATTGATTGCTTTTAATTAAATTTTTTACATTTTATTTTAGATTATGAAACAATTTAAATATTTATTAACAATATAATATAAATATTATTTATTTATTCCATATCTCAAGTTGGCATAGATGATGTGTGTGTATGTATTTCACAATTAATGACCTAAAAGCCTCTATTCATGATGGGAATGGCAGTGGATTATAGTCTAGTAGCCGCAGTGAATAAAGACGGAGTATGAATGGTGATCATGGCTGACGATATCCACAGTGTCTGTTTTTTTAACACACATCAAATGCACCAAAGATGACGTATGGCAACTGACGCATAACACATACTGGCCCACAATTCAGTGTGCTTTTATATATAAATTATATTATCTATGAGCTAAAGACGAGCATTTAAATTTATTTTTGTGACCTATTTCAGTCTAGATACTTAAAATTTGAGAACTAGACCTAGTTCGTTTAGTATACCTAAAAACGTCAATTGTGACCTCTTAGACTATCCATCTCTCTCAATTTTAAGTATTTTTTGATAGAGAATCAGTTATTAAACTACAATAACAACGCCAATAAAGCACTATTGAATCTACGCAACAATATTTTTTTCAATGGATTCATATTTGCAACAAATTTCAATATTTCATGTCTGTAACTACTTTTTTCCAACTTTAACTTTCGTCAAAACAAAACCACGGATAAGCAAAACCGCATTTGGTCAAGGATAATAATAGACTCAAATCACATACATTTAATAAACCTTTTATTTATATTGGGCAACACTTGTATTTATAGCACAAAATAATTAAAAATTATTTGATTAGTAAATTTATCATATTATATTCAGTTTCTAGCACTTGTGGATTCTAATAGCAATAGTGCATGCATTATCCCACATTTATTAAATATTCCTTTTCCTATTGAATCCTGTAATCCGTAACCCTCATCAATAATTAGTTACAGATTCTAGGACTTGTGGATTCTAATTGTTAGCAATAGTGCATGCATTATCCATTTATTAAATGTTCCTTTTCTTATTGAATCCTTCAATCCGTAACCCTCATCAATAATTAGTTACAGATTCTAGCATTTGTGGATTCTAATTGTTAGTAATAGTGTATGTATTGTCAACCACTTGTTTTTTGTTATGTTGATGAATATGTATTATACTGATGAATATAATAAATGAATGGTTAACAACACAAGCAATTTTGGTGATAATTAGAATCTACGAGTGTTACAATCGGTGATTATTTATTAATGAGCGTTACGGATTATAAGAATCAGCAGGAAAAGGAATATTTAATAAATATTTGATATATTTTGTTTCATTTCATTTACACTCTGCAGTCCTTTGTATTTATATTAGTAATATTCACATTTTTAATTTATGAAACTTATGAATAATTCATAATTTGGGACATGTTAAAATTCCACTAGATATCCATTGATATTAAAATAATAGATATTTGTTTGTCTGTTGATTATAAAAAAATTATAATAGTTTAGTTTTATAAACTTACCACATTATGAATAGAGACCACAATTATAAATAGGTTAGCAAATGAAATGAATAGTAAAAATATCTTTATCTTTATCTTTGATATATAGCGTTCGTTCTCTGCAGAGAGAACCTTTGCCAATGTCAAGTGTGGAAAAAAGGCTATGGCAACACTGATTAAATCATATTTCGGATATTTGTCATTGTTGCTTGATAACAAAAGAATAAACTATACAATAAAACAAAAACTAAATAAGAAGTTGGCTACAATTAAACTAAAAGAAGAAAACGACATTATAATATACAGAAAGTACAAAATAAGTAAATACAAATATACAAACTTAAAAAAATAAACATGAACATAAGTATAAAAATTTCTATATTTTGATGTCGTTCTTTCTTATGAACTGAATGATTAATCCTAAAATGGGTTTGTTGGCAATAAATAAAAGTGATCTTATGTTGATGGGCAATTGAATTTTATATTTTAATAATTTGGAAACAAACGAAGGAAATCTATTATTTAATGGACATGAAAAAATGAGATGATTTAAATCGCCCTCTCCAAACCCGCAATCGCAAATTGGAGACTCTCTGACCCGCAGTCTAGCCAAATGAGTAGGAACAGAACAGTGACCCAAACGCATGCGAGATACCACAGAGGATTCCTTTCGAGAGAAAGTAAATGTTGAGAACCAAGGTTTTAAAGGAATAAAAGGTTGGATCTGGAAATATCTCGCACCTGTAATCTGGGATGATCTTTCCCACGCCCTCTGCCAGTCAGACGCCATCCAGAAACGAGTCATGGGAAGAAGATCCTCAATGAAATTAGTAGTGAAACATGGATCCCCGTTCACTGCGGCAAACCGAGCTTTTGCGTCGACTATTTCATTACCTACTATGCCACAATGACTAGGGATCCATGCAAGAACGACATCGGATCCCGATCTCTCCAAATCAAGCGCAAGTTGCTTGATCTGAAGAATCAGGAAACTACAGTTTGAAGAAAATGGTTTAGCAAGAAGGGACTGTAAACAACTTAAGGAGTCAGAGAAGATAAGGAGCCTGCGAATCTTTTTGTGTAGGGCATAATTCAAGGCCTCCACAATAGCACGGCATTCCCCGGAGAATACCGAACATTCCTTAGGAAGGCGAAAGTAAGCTGAATGAGCGGTGGATGGAGAGTAAAATGACGCTCCGACATAGCCATCTCTACCGGTTTTTGATGCATCTGTATATATTCGCGTCCAATCCATCCAAAACGAATTCAAGATAGAATTGAACAGCGAATTAGCATTTTTGGACTCCTTATCAACTCCAAAACACAAATTTATATTTGGCCTGTGAAATACCGAGTCAAATGGGAAGCTATAGAGAGGGAGAAAAGAATTTTGATAAACGGGGTTAGTAAGGGATTTGAATCTTTGGAAGCTAACGATAAGAAGAGGTCGGGACTTAGAACGCCAAAAAGGAGTATGTTCAATAAACCTAGAGAGGAGGGTGAGTTTAGGAAAAATAGGGTGAGTAGAAAACCTAGCTGTCTTTAGTAAATAACGATCAGCTAGGTATTGTCGCCGGAGACTTAAAGGAGGATCAACACATTCTACTTGTAGGGCATTTATGGGACTGGATTTCATAGCACCTGCTATGATCCTCAGAGCTTGAGACTGAATGCGGGTCAATTTAGTGGCATTGGATTTGGAAATAGGATCAAGTAGAAATGAACCATATTCTAGATGACTACGGACTAGAGCGTTATATATTAACTTTAATGTGGAAGGGTGAGAGCCCCATCACACTCCCGAAAGAGCGCGGAGGATATTCAAATTAGTCTGGCATTGGGAGATGACATATTCGATGTGAATGTTCCAGGATAATTTTGAGTCTAGGAACATACCTAAAAATTTGGTATTGGAAAGAACAGGGATCAAAGAGGAATTATAAGAAATAGATAACGGAGGAGTAATTCTCCTTCTCGAGAAGACCACGACAGCGCTTTTGGAAGGGGATAAATCCATACCATGAGAGGTAACCCATTTATTTAGGTTAACAAGGGCAGAGTTCAAAGCATTTTCGGCAACAATTATTGATTTATCAGAAGAATATAAAAGCAGGTCATCAGCGTATTGCAAAACACGACAGAAAGGATTAACTGTTGAGTGAATCATATAAGAGTAAATATTGAAAAGTAATGGACTTAAAACAGAACCTTGGGGAAGACCCTTCCATATAGTTCTTGAAAAGGGGGGGGATCCAGGGGATCTAAGAATAATAGATCTTTCTAAAAGAAAATTGAGAAGAAAATTTATAATCTTAATCGGAATCCCAAGATTATAAAGAATTGTTTGGAGGACTGGAAGGATTACATTATCATAGGCTGAAGAAAGATCTAAAAAAGCAGCAACGAGAAATTCTTGTCGAGAGAAAGCAAGTCTGATGTCAGTGGTTAGGACGCTGAGATTGTCCAACGTACTTTTAGCTCTTCTGAAGCCAAATTGGTTCCTTGGAAAAATAGAATGGTGTTCAGTAAACCATTCCAAACGATTCTTAATTAAATGTTCCGTAATCTTCGCTAGAACAGGAGAAAGGGCTATGGGTCTGTAGGATGAACCTACATTGGGATCTTTATGAGGTTTAGGGATGGGAATTATTATTTGAGTTTTCCAAGACTTTGGAATAGAACCTGATTTGAACATACAGTTAATGAGGGATAGAAGATACCAACGGGTAGGTGGTAAAGTATTTTTCACCATTGAATATGACATTCCGTCAATACCAGGGGAAGAATCCTTAAGATGGTGTAAGGTGAAATCCAATTCGTTAATGGAGAAATCTTCTTCTAAAAAATGATTGGCGCTAGTAAAGTTATACCTGAAAGGTAATTCATCTAAATTTGGGACGGATGGGGGAGCAAGTTTATTTAAAAATTGATCAATCCAATTCCCGTGAACAGATTTGGGAAGATCAGGCTGAAAAATAGACCGAAAGCGTTTTACATTAGACCAGACGACACGGGAGGGAGTAAAAGGAGAGAGGGATTGACAGAATTTCTTCCAGCCTTCCCTCTTTTTTTTAAGGAGAATTCGTTTAGTCTGAGCTTGGGTCTTTCGAAACAAGAGGAAGTTTGCTTCCGACATATTAGATTTATATATCGCTTCAGCCTCTTTACGGGTTTTAACCGCTGCGGAACAGTCTCCATCCCACCAGGGGGGAGAGGATCTGAAGTGATGGTTAGATCTTTTAAGTGGGATAAATTTTCGAGCGGATAGGTCTATAGCCTTTACAAATTGGTCATAGCAAGTGTCAATGTTATCCAAGTCCACTGGAGGGAGGGAATCCACTTCGACACTGAGAAAGGTACGGAATCCCACCCAATCTGCCCTATGTAGGTTGTATTTTTGAAGAGGGGGAGTTTTTTCAATATGTAAATTTACGTGAGGGAAAGAAATCAAAATGGGGAAATGGTCGCTTCCAAAAGACTCAGAAAGAATATTCCAGGAAACCAAGGATGCCAAGGATGAGGAGCAAAGAGAGATATCTACTGAGCTCGGGTTCTGAAATGGGACAGGAACTCGTGTTGGAGAACCATCATTCAGTAAACACAGGCCAAAATCGTCCTGGAGTTCCACCAAGGAGACTCCAAGAGGGTTGCTTCGGGTGGAACCCCAAGACGGGTGATGAGCATTAAAATCTCCCAGAATAATATACGGGCCAGGAATTGAAGATAAAATATCCCGTAGTTCTAATGCTACGGAACATGTTGGAAGGGGGACATATATGGAGAGGATAGTGATATCTTTAACTCTCGCAGCAACAATATTGAAGTGACAACTGCGGGAGCCAAGAGAAATCTGGGAGAAGGGAAGAGATTTGTCAAGTAATAGGGCGGATCCGCCCTTACCATCCGCTCTATCATCCCGGAGACAGACATAGCCTGGGATCTTAAAAGGAAATCCCGGCTTCAGCCAAGTCTCCGAGATGGCAGCCACGGATGGAGAATACTTGACAAGGAGGTGACGAAGATCTGCTTTGTTGGAAATTATACTGCGACTATTCCATTGCAAGACCCTCGCCACTATTGGCGAAGCCATTGGAAAGGAGGGATTGAAGGGAAGTGAGAATAGATGAGGCAACGTTGGACGGTATTTGATTGGGGGAACTCAGAATTTTGACCAAGGTGGTCAAAAGAAATTGAATAATACTCGTAAAAGAATTAGTTGAAGGTTGTTGATTTAAACCGGTTGAGGAATACGGAAGTCTGCCCAGGCTTGTTCTAGAGCAGAGCGGTCATAGCCCTGGTTGGAACTAGTCGAAGAGTGGGATCGGGGTTTCAGAGAAATAATTTTTTTGTGGGATGAGTTGGTAGGACGAGACGGAGAAAGCAAACTTTGGGAAGAAATTGGAGAAGGAAGAGTTAGAGGGGGGTGAGCTGCAACTGAGGCGTATGATTTTTTAGCAGAAGGGACCAATTTGGACGCTTCCGCATAGGAAATATCTCTTTCAGACATTTCGAATTTGATTTTTCTTTGTCTTTCGAATTCTGGACAATTTCTATCAGTGGAATCATGATTTCCACTGCAAAAGATACATTTTGCTTTGTCAAGAGGAAGTGGGCAGTTTCTCCCAACGTGACCTTGACCACATCGGAAACAACGCTCAGAAGATCGGCATTTGTCAGCAACATGTCCAAACCTACAACACTTGAAGCACTGTATTCTAGGGAACTCGTATTTTGAGACTGGAAGCGATGAATAAGCCATATATATCCGTTGGGGACGAACTTGGCCATCAAAGGTAATGACCATCGTCTCAGACGGAAAATATTTAGGCTGGCCATCAATTATCTTTTTAAAATTTAAGCGGCGGACCTTAGTAACTTTACCGCACCCTTCAGGGACTTCTATATTATGTAAAACCTCCTCGTCAGACCAATCGACTGGAACATTGCGAACAATTCCCATACGACTGACGTTAAAGGAAGGGATAAACAATTTGTTTTGACCTGTGAAGGCAGAGTGATTAACAAATCGGTTGGCGGCATCAGCAGATGAAAATTCCACCGAAATCCTGTTCCTGCCAATTTGTTTCACTCCATCTCGTATAATTCCATCAACATTAAAATTTTTTAAAGAGGAACCAAATTTCACAGCATGGAATGAAAATCCGGAATTAGGCTGGGGTTCTTTTCTCTGAACGTGAACGATAAATGGACCAACGTCGCCAGGGACGTATAAACGGCCCTCAAAAGAATTCGGAGGGAGAGAGGGAGGAGAAGAGGTCGGGGTTGGAGGAAGAGATTTTGAACTTGCTTCTGAAAGAGGAGTGCGAGGGGTCTTACGAGGGATTGTATCCTCTGTTTCAGTACATGAAGAATCAGAAGGATGAAAAGAGGGATTATTCTTAAGCTTATTTTTTTACAGTTTTTATAAAAAAATAATTATTTATGACAAACATAACCTAATGTTTTTTACTAACTAATTACTTATGAGGTGATCATCAGTCTCCTTTGTCACCTCACTATTTATATAAAAAATATATACATTCACTAATGTGCATGTAATATTTATAAAATTAATTTGTAATAATTATAAAATTAATAATTCAGGAAATGTTTTGCTTAGTCAGTATTATCTAGCCTCCTCTTCTTAAGTTGATATTGGTAAAGGTTTTCCATCTAAGAGAGAACGAATACCATTGAGAAAAAATAGTCTTTATGTCAATTATATAGTATAACACAATGTATTAAATAAATTTTTAATACACACCTGTCTGCTGACGAAAGAGATATCGGTAGTTGTTAACAATAGTTAATTCTCTCTCATTTTTGAGTCTATAGGTGATGCCAATCACACAATTCAGCCTTTATGTCTACGGAGTAAATATGTCCAGGAGATAATATCCTGGCATAAATATATCTGACAGAAGATTTTAATGATATAATTTAAAATTAAATTACTACATGTCATTGACAGTATTGAGAAGTCTTTTTTATTTTTACTATTCATTTCATATGTCAGCCTATTTATAACTGTGGTCTTTATTTATAATGTGGTAAGTTTATAAAACTAAACTAGTGCAATTTTTTTATAACCAACAGACAAACAAATATCTATTATTTTTATATCAACGGATATCTTTAGGCTAGTGGAATTTTAACATGTCCCAAATATTATTCATAAGATTCATAAATTAAAAATGTGAATATTACTGTTGTAAATACAAAGAACTGCAGAATGTAGATCAAATAAAATCAAATATTTATTAAATATTCCTTTTCCTACTGATTTTTATAATCCGTAACGCTCATTAATAAACAATCACTGATTTTAGCACTCGTAGATTCTAATTATCACCAAAATTGCATGTGTTGTTAACCATTCATTTATTATATTCATCAGTATAATACATTTTCATCAACATAACAAAAAACGAGTGGTTGACAATACATACACTACTGTTGACAATTAGAATCCATAAGCGCTAGAATCTGTAATTAATTATTGATGGGGGTTACAGATTAAAGGATTCACTAGGAGATGGAATATTTAATAAATGTGAGACAATACATGCACTATTGCTTACAATTAGAATCCACAAGTGCTAGAACCTGTAATTAATTATTGATGAGGGTTACAGATTAAAGGATTCAATAGGAAAAGGAATATTTAATAAATGTGAGACAATACATGCACTACTGCTGACAATTAGAATCCACAAGTGCTAGAATCTGTAATTAATTATTGATGGGGGTTACAAATTAAAGGATTCAATAGGAAAAGGAATATTTAACAAATGTGAGATAATACATGCACTACTGCTGACAATTAGAATCCACAAGTGCTAGAATCTGCAATTAATTATTGATGGGGGTTATGAATTAAAGGATTCGATGGGAAAAGGAATATTTAATAAATGTGAGATAACACATGCACTATTGCTGACAATTGAATCTATAAATGCTAGAATCTGTAATTAATTATTGATGAGGGTTACGGATTAAAGGATTCAATAGGAAAAGGAATATTTAATAAATGTGACGTAATGTAGATTGGATGGAATACATTTTTTGAAAATGGTAGTAAATTATTAAATTATTATCTTTACAGTATAATAAATATACGTCAAAGGTCTTTGACTTTAGGCTAGATCATATTTTATAGATTTTGCATTAGCACACTAAATACGGTTTTGTATTATTTCACTAAATATACAATACGATGATATTCTTCTATCGATTAAAATAGAGAAAGAAATTTGTTAGCATGTGACAATTTGCGATTTGTTAAAAATTTAAAATAGGCAATCTAAATGTGGTAATACAAACACACAATAAAATTATAGTAATTGTTCATGAATATCACAAATAGAATTATGTGTCATGCATAATTTATATACTTATAAAAAAGTCTTCAATTATTGTGAGACAAAATACACATTTAACGTGTGTATTGAAAAATTTATTAAAACTAATAATATTCATTGAATATCAAATCTGTTTAAAATAGTGTAGCTCAAGTCTTAGTAATAGCTTTAGATATTGACATTATATACAGGGACAATCAGTCAACACATTAAACGTCAATTTGATTGATACATTGTGACATCTTTATTTTGATTGACCAACAATTTTTAACATTATAGGGTTTGTTTGTAATTTTTTAAATTTCAAATTGTTACATTTAAAGGAGGTCTTATTTATTGTGTCTTGTTGCATTTAAAACAGGTCTTATTTATTGTATCATGTTCTATGGGTAAGAAAAGTACTAAAAGTACTAAAATTTTCAATACATTTTATGTCTGCATTAATGACTATATTTTGATGTTTGATTATAATATTAGGATTAAAAAACTAACAAGCCCCTATGACTCTATTAGGATTAAAAAACTAACAAGCCCCTATGACTCTTTCGACACATGTATAAATTAAATTATTTCTGGGTGATGATTTATTTGTATATTGGTAAGCCTGTAGACTTAGAGAAGCAAAACCCTTAATCAAAGAGTAAAAGAGTGTGTGCGGATGTTATGAGCATTAGAAGGGAGAATTCCTTTTTTGGTTCTTTTTGTGTGTATCATTTTCAGTTTATCTCTCTTTCTCTCTCTCTGACTCCTCCACTTGCTTCCTTTTCTCTCTTCTTCAATCACATTCCACCGTCTCGTCCAACTTCACTATCTCTTTTTCTCGTTTTCCCCTACCTCGCTCTCTTCCAATTTCGTCTCGCTCCACTTCCACACCTCACCCTGTCCCACTATCTCCCTCTTCCTCACTCTCCTTCATTTCATCTTAACACACTCTCTTCCTCTTCATTATCTTCTGCTCCTTTAAGCTGACTGATGGTGGCCCAGCAGCTGTCTGGCCACTATACTATGCTTTCACTCATGTCGCTGACTATGTGCAATTTAATACGTTTAAAAATTACAATTGTACATTACTTTCAAGAAACATTGTGTAACTCACTATAATGACCAGGCTGATTACTCAAAGCCAAAAGGGATACAATAATTGATTTGCCATGCCAGTTGCATAAGATTGGCTTTAAAATAAAATAATATATTATGAGTCACTTATGACTGTATTGTAGACAAACAATGTCTTCAAACTTTTTTGATTTGAATTATCAAGTCCGTTTTACCTCATACATGCTTTTTTGATTTGAATTATCTAGTCCTCATACTTTTTTGATTTGAATTATCAAGTCCGTTTTACCTCATACATGCTTTTTTGATTTGAATTATCTAGTCCTCATACTTTTTTGATTTGAATTATCAAGTCCGTTTTACCTCATAATGGTTAACAGAGCATTTCGTCAAAATTATGCGTAAATCAAAATCTTTTTCCACTTTATGTAGGATTTACTATTGCTTTACTTTATTTTGAATGTTTCACCTGAGAGTATAAAGAATTTATTGATTGAGGTTGCATTAGGATTTTTCATGCAGTTTAGGTTATATTAGTTTGCAATATTTAAGAATAAGCCAAACAAACAAACACACTTTACTAAAAAAGTTAATATAGATTGATTTAAAATAAACTTGATAAATTAGCTGAAAGTCTAAGGACGAGATTGGTGTAAGTTTTTTCCAAATTAGTTTTAGTAATTTCTGTGAAATAAACGAGTATTGTTAAAATATATTTGTTTAATATGGAAGAAAATGAAAAATTAATAATTCTGTGAACACCCTTACTTCTTTATTTTTTGTTAAAATTAAAAACAAAAGTGACATGTATTATGAAAGTCTGGTAATAAAATCTCTTTAAATTATGGTCCAATTCTAGTATTTATTTCAGAAATTCAGCTGGTAGAACAACTTGAATCGAGTACTTGCATCTATATGCATACCGACAGAACATGTGTTTTTGTAATTTTATTTTTTCTCTAATTTTCTTTCCTCAAAATAAATATACAATGAGATGAAAATAAGATATATTAATTTTGGGATTATTTGTTTATTAAATTGACATTTTTGAAGGAGTGATGATTATCAGTTTCTAAGACGTATTTTATTCTTTTCAGTTCCATATGGAAATTTATTTATGACGTGATATTGATAGGATTGATCTTCTGTATAGTCGTCGCATTCCTTTATATGTTTGGAATAATCAGTGAGTATTATAATTTCGTTCAGTTTTCTTGGCTTCGTGGTTTTATTACTTCAAAATATCTGTCATTGTAACATTAAAAAAAGCATGCTTAGAAAATTACACATTTAAAGTCAGATTTCTTTATTCTGCATCCAGTAATAACCCACTGATTGTTAATGATGCCAGGAATAGCAGTAAATAAAAGTAATTAGATAATTTATTGGTTTCCGTGCCTCAAAAGGAAAATGGAAGTCTTGTGGGATCACTCATGTGTCTGTCCATCAGTCTATCACAGCCATTTATATCAGAAACCACTTTAGATAGAAACTTGAAATTTGGTATAGCAATAAAACATATTAACCCACACATATCTTAATAGCTATAACTTAAAAATATTAGTTTGGAAATGTTTAGGAGGCAAATAAATTATTTAAAAAAAATTTAATTCCATGTGTAGTGTGGAGCTTCGTTTGAAACAGCTAGTTTGGGTTTTATATCTTCAGAGATATACTGAAAAATATTCAAAGAAAAATATGTCCCTCTCCTTTTATTTCCGAAACAATTCAAACTAAAATTATAAAAAAATGTATATTTTTAGAAACCCAGCAAAGGTTGTAAGGAAAATTTTAGCAATGATTCTAGATAATATAATTTTCTAAATATGCATCATGTTTAGGTTATAGTAGGCATAGTATCTACTATTTACATTTTTCTATATTCACAGCTGATTTTCTCAGAAACCATGAGGTCTAGAAACTTAAATTTGGCATAGTAATACATCTTACTACCAACATACTTTTGCACTAACTCACTCTCTAAAATATTCATATAAGAATGAAAGATGAGGTATATAAAGGTTTTAAAAAACTTTTTTCAAAATTTTATAAATTATGTGGGGTAATCATTTGAAAGGGCTTATTATAAAAAATACAAAGATATATTAAATTTTTTCTGAATATTAAATTGCATATTTAAAAAGATACATAAAAAAATAAGGCAAGTAGACCATACTCGCTTATTTCCAGAACTACATTTTCAGAAATTCAGCGAGAAGTAAATTTTGAAAAAGATAGTATGTAATTATGGAGTAAAATCTCAATCAGAATTAAATAAAAATATTGGAGGACGGCCATGCATAGATTGGTGATTTTACCAGTAGGTAAAATCTGAATAGAAGATTATAGGAAAACTATAGAGATCATCCTAATTTTTTAAATATGTTCCACGTTTTTTAACTTGTTAAATATTTAGTAGACAATGTATTAAAATCATGGAAAATGATTAATAAGCCTTTTTTTACCAAAATGGTATACTTATTAGTCTTGTTAATTTTTTAATTTGTTAATATTTTTAAGTTGCGGTAACATTTGTTATTTATCACCTTTAATTTATTTTATTCATTACAATCAAATCGATACTTTCAGACTTATATATTATTTTATTGACATTACACATATGCTGATGTTACATGAACGAGGCCAGTATGCTCGAAGGATTAATAGAAGCGTATACTTGCAATGCCGGATTTATATGTCGATGAATATGATGATTGGAAGGAATAGGAAGCATATATTTCTAAAATTTTATGTAAATAGATCTAAAACTATAGAAACCGAGCATAGTATTTCGCTGTGTCAGATTGATCGAAGAATAAATGGACGTATGGACAGATGGATGGATACTTTTATATAACACTAAAAGTCATAGTTGACATTAAAGCAAATTATAGAATATATAAATATTTGAGGTTATCTAAATTTTGTAAAATTATGGTATCGGTACATTTCCTAATGTTATTTTAATTTCTGAATTTATTGTTTATTGTCTTTATTTCAATGAGGAGGGGATGGGAAGGTAAAAGAACAGTATGAGATAGAGAAAAGAGAGGAAGGGAAAGAATTGGGGAGGAGCAAAACAATTGTAATGCTAAAAATAGTGAATTAAATATATATTTTTGTTATAAAATATATAGTTTTGTGAGTGATAGTCACACATATATTTGTGCCGACCTATGAATGAGGCTAATTTTGTTGAATTCCCTTTGGGTACAGGATGTTAAAAAGGTCACAAGATGTTAAAAAGGTCACTGGATGAATTAAGGAGTAGATTTACGCCCATGACCTCTGAAAAGAAAAAAAAGAAACCTTTGAAAAGAAGAAAATTTGGATTTTTGAGTGAATTAAATTTATTTCATACTTTGATATACAAGTAAAATTACATATGTACATACAATAGGTGCACTTATTGGTACATGAGCAATCTCTTTTAATTACCTGTTAAGGTTAAATATGAGTATTTAATAAAGTGGAATAAGGCAAAACTGCAACATACATCTGTGTAGCCAAGTAGAAGCAGTAAGAATGTTAGACAGAGGTGAGTTTTAGTTTGAACAGTTAGAAAATTTTGAAGATGCTTGAGGGAGTGCATTCTGTTAAAGATACTGCGATTAACATCATTTGTTTGATATTGCCAGTTAAGACTTTAATCGATCAGTAGACCAAAATGTGTAACAGTTTCATTTAACATTAGACGCGGCAGATGTAATAGCATAATTTTTGAAAGAAGACTTTTGCTACCAATGATGGTTGCTTGGGACTTATTTGAATTAACTAAGAGATCCATTTTATAAGCCAACTGACTGATTGAAGTGAGGTCTTCCCTGAGGATCTTTATGACCTTATGGCTCAATTTATTTTTTATTTTCTATCTGACTATGTAGAATCTAAAGAAGGAAATGTTGTGCACAGCCACAATTATCTTTGTGAAATATTAGTTGAGTATAGTATTTAGAACTTGGATAAACTGTTTGCTTTGAATCTTTTAATTTATTTACAACTTATATTTATTGAACACAGGGTAGTGGTATGAGAAATTGGATACATATAGCTTTGAAATTATTTGAATATATCTTACGAATGTCAATTATATTTGCCGAAAATCATGGATATACTTTGCACATGTACAATTTCCGGCCATTACGAACGTCGGAACTGCAACCAATCCAGTCGCCACAAATATATCATAAGTAAATTTATATATTCAATATATCATATGCAACTGCATTTTTACCAAAAATATCGAAATGGTGTGGTGAGAGGTGCCATCAGACCGTTTTGATATTCGAGTTAAAATTAAGATGTGTACATATAAACTTCCATCCTTATTTAAATGAAACTAAGATGGCAAAGCTATATCCGTTTTAGAGTTGTAAAAGTTTGAATTTATTTTGATAGAAACAGTCGCTCATTTGGGCGCCATTGGATTTCCACACCCGGCATTGATTTAAAATACGTTTTGACATCTAAAGAGTTATTATTTTAGCAGTCTATGTATGTATGTAAGTTAGGTCCCTTGTAGTAGCTAATAAATGATTTTCATAAATGAGAAATCTTCTGATATGTCTGTTACCACTCTCTTATATACTTTTAATGCGTGACTATTGATTTTGCAATAAAAAATATAAATTTAATTTCATGCATAAACATAATATTTAATAATAATAATGAGCACAATTAAATGAAACTACGTGATGTAGTATTATTTCTACTTTCTTTAAGTTCTTTACGACGACCTAGGTTTCGTTGTATTACAACATCTTCAGGTGGGCTATTAGCAAAGATGCTAATAGCCCATCTTTGCTAATATTACTTTGTTCTATTACAACACCTAAAGATGTTGTAATACAACGAAACCTAGGTTGTGGTAAAGAACTTAAATAAAGTAGAAATAATACTACATCATGTAGTTTCATTTAATTGTGAATAATGAATTTCTACAAAATTAACGTCAAATATATTCAATAATAATGTGTTTAATAGAAGCGTAATGACTTTACTGGCATGATTACCATTCTTGTTAATCAAATAATTTTCTTTTGAATAGCTTTTACATAGTCGAGTTTTATTTTAACTTTTAGTTTTGATAACTATGCTATATTTTTGATTGTTAATATCATAATTAATATCACATCAGTGAACGATGTTGAAGAGAATAAGAAGCTATACGTAACTTTACTATAAAACAAGGCGATACTTTTAATGGTCGACAATTCTCTTTCATTACCATAGACTATTAACAATGATAGAATTCAGTGTTTTGATATTATAGCTTTTTAAAAGTAAAGATCCTCAGGTGTAAATGGATAAAATGTCGCAGGCCAAATATAAAGAAATATTATGTTGTAAGATTTGAGTATATATTCAAAATCTTATAGCTTCATTCAATATGAAAAAATAATATTAAGATAGCATATAAATTAAACGAAAGTTTTCTTGATATATACACGGCGTACACGAATAGATGTTGGACAAAGAAAGACGCTATTCATTAGCTATAAAGGAATAAATTGTTGTTGAAATAAAACGTAAAACAGCCTTTTTTCTAATTGAGGGCAAAAAACACAACTCTTTTTAACACATTCAATAGTTGCGTGGAGTGCGGTGTTTCCTCCTTACTTTCTTTGTCTTCCTTTTTAACACATTCAATACTTTCCTGTGAGTGACGCTGAACAATATGCACAAATATCGTGTGTACGAACAGACGACAAATAAGTATGAATACTATTTTCAATTTTCTGAGAGAAAAGTCATTTAAACTTTATTTTAACGACAATTACGAACTATTTTTCAGCAAAGGAATAACGTCTTTCTTTGTCCAACACTTATTTCCGGACACCATGTATATATTTAATTTTAGCTATAAAAAATTTTCATACCAAAATTTTTTATCTTTTTTTATATCTTTTAGATAAGAAAACATTGGCAGGGCATGGGGACTACAGACAGAAGTACTCACACTGTAATCCTACAGTTGAACAATTAAAATTATCATCAAACCAAAACACAATTTAAACAATGTACAGTATATGTACATGGAACTTTTGCACGTAGTCAATTTAACTTTACTTGTATAGATATGTACAGCCCTAATGTTGCACAACATGTCACCCTTACAGCTACAGATATACTGCTATTACAGCATGTTGGTGATACGAACTCACAAGATTTTACTCATCCAAAAAGCGTCTATCGCGCATATCATACAGTCGGGTATATACAATGTGTGGGCAAATATATATATATACGTCTACACAGGCCACTGCATGTGCGCTAGTCTGGTGCCGGAGCAATAGATGTTATATATATATATATATATATATATATATATATATATATATATATATATGTGTGTGTGTGTGTGTGTGTATGATGCCGGCGAAGCTCAACATGTCATACTCATAGCTGCAGATTCTATGAACATTAGCATGACGGTGATGTGAACCCATAAAGAATTTTCACTTCAAAAATTTTTAATACATGACATGGCCACTTTATAGACTGAAGAGATACGTTATGGAAGTCGCTTGCATTATTTTCAAATGGTATTTAACAAACTTGGTCAGACACATGTGCATTAGGTTCGGTGTGCAATTATGTAATAATAGTGTTTAATTACATAATAATGTTACAGATACAAGGTTTATAAAGAATTCACATGAGTTTCACATTTTCTTAATTAAAACCTTACATTTTCCCCTTTTACACACATGTTTCTATGACCACTATGATATATGTATTGGAAAATTTCATTTTGATGAAAATTTTATTTGGTGGATTTTCCATTGGACTACTTCGTTTTGGTAACCTTAGAATATATCCCTATGCTGAATGTGGTCATTCTATTTCAGTTTAATTATGTGAATGTTTCAATAGTATTGTATAACAATCTCAACTTAATTATTTAATTTTTCTTTTAGATTATCCATGGCTTACTTTTGTACATGATTGTTGGCGTTAACACAGCATCGTTTATATTTATAAACACTTTTCAAAATTCCGTAGTGAGATCTTAAATTTCATTATGTCCGTTCGTCAATTAAAGTCTTACAATGTATATAGACATTTGTCTCAATTAATATGTGAAAAAAATTGAATAAAATTTTAATTTACCGCCCGGTAAAAATTTTTCGAAAAAAATTGTCCAATTAAATTTACGATTTTTCATTTCTAAACCCGTTTGTGAAATATAGCGCTTCAAGTTGAGTGCGATGTATGAGTTCTACAGAAAGGATCTGATAATCTAGTATTTGACTTAAATTTTCAATTGAAATTATTTTGTATGAATAACTTCTAAAAACTATGACTACTTGCATGTCAGAACACAGGATGTACGTTCCGACATGGAATTGACCAGTTTTTAACACATTGTTATACTTTTATAAGGAGGTAATCCATTTATTAACCTCTCATACTTCAATAGTAAAGTTCTTAAAATAAATAAACTGACTTTGCACTGTAACAAAATTGTTTCGTCTTTATTCATAGATAGGTTTATATTAATTTTTTTTCACAATCATCTCTTTACACATAATGGATTCATAAATATATTATTCTTTAAACATAATTTATATATATTTTTTTTGCCACATATTATATATGATATTATTTGTTAAAAAGATAACATTTCATCTACAAAGAACAAAGCTCATCGAAATCAACGGTTTCAGAGGAAATTCAGTTTAAAAAGGAGATGGTAAAAAGAACTGATGAAACTGACAGCAATACCACCACACCACTTCTGATTACCTTTATCACTACGACTGTTAAAATGACTACAGATGAAACGACGATTTTAACAACTCCAACTACTACTACTACGGTCCAGCCCTTGGTTTTCCGTATGCCTTCGTACGATCCTCGCCTAAATGGGAGCGGAATGGACTTCTACAGCCACGAAAACCTACAGAAAGAACTTGGCGACTTTTCCAAGTGGGCTGGTCTACCTGTGCGGCGAATTGAGTCTAACAAAAATTGGCCACGGCCAAAGACACAACGTAGTACGACCAGAGCAACAGTTAACGACGAAGATTTGTTCAAGATGTTTATGAAGACCAAAACTCCAGGCACGGGAGATGTCACCAAGCATTTGTCGTATTTAGAAAATGAGCAAGCGGACAGGAGTAAAATGATGCCAATGTTTGGATATTACTTGCCGTAGCACCAACGTAACACCTGTAGTAGCAACGAGAAGCTTTGTATTAGCTTTAGTGTGCTATGTTAGGCTGAGTGATGAGGCACATGATCTGGTAACTAATATGGAAATGTGCATTGTAATTTCATAATTTGGTATCAAAATATTGTACTTAAAATAAAGGTGTGTGCATATCTAACATCGCATTTGGCTCTAGTCACACTACGTTGATGTGTTTTACAAATAGCACATAGGTGTAACAAGTTGGTTGTCGATGAAGTGGTATTCGATAAAGGTCACTGGAAATTAATGACAATTTGCAATTTAATTTGTAATTCATTGTATTAATTTGACAAAATGTTGGTTGCAAATGGCTTGTGAAACATACATTCAATATTGTACCAAAACGTGTCATTTTGTATGTTGTGTGTTGATTCTTTATAATATGAATTGTTACTATGGCCTTAGTATATATACGCATATGTTTTTTCAAGCTATTTTTTTAATTTATACTTATTGTTTAAACTTTTTGATGTTTTTTTTCTGAAAACAGTTCTCGCTACAGGGATCTAGTGTATATTTTTTAATTAGTTATATATATAAATAAAGCGACTGTAAACCACTAATTTTTAATAAATGACGAAGTTTTATTACATAAATTGTTTTTTAAAGAAAGTTATGAGTTGACATAATTTAATTTTAATAAGATCAAAATAGCATTAATCCAATATCTCGTTGAGGTATCTATAAGAGTGAAGACATTTTTGGCACTGCCAACACAAAGCAACTGTAAACCACTCATCATCATCATCATATATATTAATACGCTAAGGTTTTAAGATGTTACTCTCCCTTTTTAGAAAAAACCTCACAACTAATCCACATAAATGATATATCATTTTATAGATAATTGCTTGCTCTACCGGCATCCACAACTAAAAAGTTTATTATTGCTATTGTTTTTGCAAATTAATTAATTATTAAAATCATATACACAAAACAGCAATGCTGCCATCTAACGGCTCAACGTCAATATGATTGACGGTCGGTAAAATTTTTGTTTAATTTCAAATCCACTCATGTATAAATAAAGTGGCGCTTTAGCTCAATGCTTTTGATACTTGCACCTCTATATGTCAATTTTAGTAAAATATTTGTTTGATCTGTCATCTGAGCTTCATAATGGAATAAATAATGCAAAGACTTCGCACGGGTCACGCTAGTTTTAATAAATGAAGAAGTTTTATTTCATAAATTATTTTTTCAAGAAAGTTATGAGTTGACATAATGTAATTTTAATAAGATCAAAACAGCATTAATCCAATATCTCGGGTGTTGAGGTGTCTGTAACAGTGAAGACATTTTTGGCAGCACAACTCAATAAAATTAAATACACTATTCAAAGTAATTATATTTTCTAAAGGTACGTCATCTATATACGAAATAAAACAATGAAAATAAAAAGTATGTACGTACATACATTAGACATTTTCAGGAAAGGAAAACTTTGTAAGCATATTATGTAAAATGTTCTGGGTAAATTTAGATAGAGGTTTCATTATAATGATTTTGATTATCTTATTAAAGATATGTCATTAGACACACCTTTTTTATTTACTTACTATACGCATTATTTATTTATTTAATATACGCATTATTTCACTTGCCTCAGTGTGGCACCGTGTGCCATTGTGTAAATTTTAACCATTCTTACTCCAAGGTTTACGTTAAAATTCAAATAAGAATATTCACAGACATCTGACTATGAGGTATGTCATTTGTTTCGTCATTAAAAAATTGTTAAGCCAAGATGAGATTTTAAATTTTTCAAGTAAATTGTGGTTACCTTATACTGAAATATCCATACCAAAAAATTCTAAACTGAACAAAGAAACGGCTTTTGAGATAAAATATGTTAAAGCGGTCGGTTTATGCATCATATAATTCTAAAAAGTTGGGCTGAAAAGCACTAGCTAAGTTATGAAATAAAGATACGGTTTGGGGAGGTATACTTCTGGATTTTAAGCTCATTTCATGATTTAATTTCAATTATTTTTTTAAAGTATTTGTCATATGCGTGCCAAAAACTATTTAAAACCCGTATTTCCATTTATAAGCTGGAAAAAATGTATAATTGTTTTCAGGTCAACTTTAGATGGCCATATTAGTTCTGTCATTTTGAATTTCGAAAAATGGACAACATTTTTGACAGTTGAAATAGCAAAATCAGTTTTCAAAATGGAGATTAGAGTTGCTAAAAACTTTTGTATTTATTTTTGCTTATCTGCGTATTATGTGTTTGAGTTATAACCGAGTTTGACTGATCTCTGAAATGATTCCTTTAGATGGCCATATTAGTTCTGCTATATTGAATTTCGAAAAATGGACAACATTTTTGACAGTTGAAATAGCAAAATCAGTTTTAAAAATGGAGATTAGATTTGCTAAAAACTTTTGTATTTAGTTTTGCTTATTTGCGTACTATGTGTATAACCGAGTTTGACTGATCTCTAAAATTATTCTTTTTCTCTATTTGAATTTTTTGAGACAAATGTTTCGTCATATGATAATACTTAGATAAAAGTTTTTAACTTAGATCACAATTACAATTAGGTGATCCTAACCTCTTTGGATAAATTTCGCTATTTTATTTAATAAAATCTAGGAACGAAAGTGAGATTACTATGTGATGTCAAAAAATTGAGAAATAAAGAAAAAGTACCACAATGACCATGCATCTGTATAATTACAATCTAAGATGGAAACAAAATATTTGAAGATGTAAATCAAAAGGATATCAATTCAAGGAATTAGATAAATAATGTTGAAGATAATTGTTAAACTATTTCTAACAATTCAAAAATAGTTTGAAAACAATTATTTTGAAAAAAATATTTTGAAAAAAATTTGTCAACACAACAACACAAAATTAATCCGGCAAATGTTTTAGTATAGTTTTACTTTTGGCAATTTCGAATTTTAACATTCCGTTGTTTTTGTACACAACTTTATTTTGCATAGAATGCTTGGGTTAGCCAATTATTAGTGATAATAAAGTATGTACTCAGTAATTAATTATGTCATGATTTTCAGTATTTTTTCTTTATTTTTTAATTTCCATAGTAAAGCAAGACAAATAAAAATATTTGACGAAGGCGGGTTTTTGTTTTCATGAAGATGAAACTTTAAAAAATTTGTATAATACTAGTACGTATTATGAAATTTATTAAAAAATTTGTATAATACTAGTACGTATTATGAAATTTATTAAAAAATTTGTATAATACTAGTACGTATATACCAGTACGTTCAAGATCTTCTAGTTGAATCATTAATTGCCATTGCCATTAAAGACTTTGATTGACCAACAGATCTTCTAAAGCCGAGGAAAAAAGTTTACACAAAAAGAAAACGGTGTTGTTCAACTCTGTTTGTGGAATGTTCAAAAACGAAACATGCTAGTTGTGTAGCCTATTACAATAACTGATACAATACTCAGTTTATTTTGCGCGAAAATAAATCACTTAAATTAGATAAATTTTTGTTGTTATACTAACGTTAAATAACAAATAAACACGTTAATGTGTTAACAGATAAAAACCTATAAACACTGTTCACGACAGATAGTGATTTTGTATTAAGTGGCAATCAGCATTTTTCATATTAAATGACGATCTTGAGTTAGATACATAGTGTGCAATTAAAGGGTTTATGTAGACGTTCGAAAACTTTTACTAATTTATCACTATAAATGAAAATAACCTTAGGCTTAGTGGGATTATTTGCAGGGTCAGTATGTTTAAGGCCATATGTGTTTTTTTGGTGGATGCTCAGTTAACCATTTTAGTACCATTGTTTTTTACTCATATATACTGAAAAATGCCAAAGAAATCTTTTGTGTTTGATGTCATTTACTCTTGTCTCGAAAAAAAACTGTATCTCTTCCAAAAATTATCGAATTTTAATTATTTTTTCGGTGTTTTCTTAATAAAAACTTGTACAAGGATAATAAAATACAAAGAAAATTATGGAAATATATATTGTGAACAAAAATTATAACAAAAACTGAAATCGAGGTCACATCTTATTTTCACAATCCTGTACATCCTCCGTATCAGCAAAATAATTGTTATTGTCACTATCACTCAAAATTTACATTACGCCAAATTGTGAGCG
The DNA here is from genome assembly GCA_039881145.1 of Druceiella hillmani. NCBI lineage: Eukaryota > Metazoa > Arthropoda > Insecta > Lepidoptera > Hepialidae > Druceiella > Druceiella hillmani. The sequence goes on along the minus strand of JAYKKI010000058.1, from coordinate 6,894,324 downwards.
CACCACAAAGTCACTCCCACTATCACTTTTTTCACAACTTGAAAAACGATCATTTTCACTCAAATTATTTTCGTATTCCGACATTATGAGTTAAAAACTTTCTTTTCCTGAATCCTTTTTATATTGTAATTACTAATAATATTATAATTTGAATTTTATGTAACACGTAGAAAGATAAAAAATTAGCGACGCGTGCGAGTGACCTCCCCTACCGCGCGCTAAACAGCAACTGATTTCGCAAGCGCCATTGCGCCCGTGGCAAATTTAGTCAGTACACGCATGAGCGTAACAGTGCTAATCGGCACTAACGGTTAAATTCTCATCGGTGCAATATTTCAATCCATATATGTATATTATATTTATAGACTTTTTGCATATAATAAGGAGGAAAGTAGGTGAACTTAGTGGGAACCTTCATTTTGTCTCAGATACTATGCTTGCAGCTATTTAAAATGGTTTCTTTTTCTATAAAACTTTTTCCAATATGATTTATTTCCCATTTCTTCAAGTGGTATAATTTTTCATTTATTTATTTTGTAACTAGCTCTTCACTACAGTTTTGCTTGCGTGAAATTTAGAATAAGAATTTTTCTCTCGTATGTTGCACTTGGTTATAAACTATTACCATAAAAAATTTTATCGAAATACGTCCAGTAGATTTTGCGTAATTGATGAAAAAAATAGCATACAGATGGACAAACAAAAAATCTAAAAAAATGTTTTCCAGCTTTCTATACGCTAAGTCAATCACTTTTTTAAAATATTGTCCATATGCAGAATTTATTCTGTTACAATTTTATTAAATGTATAGCAATAGCAATTCCGCTCCATGCACTTGGAACAGTTGTGCTACGTTGTATATTTCTAGATGATCAAACTTTTCCCTTGAGTGTGCATGTAGGGCTTTAATCTAAATATAGTGATGATACCATAGTTGTTAGTATATAAAAATAAATGCATTATTAAATAAAAGACATTACTAAAAATAAATATGACTGTCCATTGCAGAAATATACTTTTTTTATTTTAAATAAAATGAATACGCCATCTATTAGAGAATTATCAAACTACAATCGAATGTATTGAGATTACGATAGTTGCTTATAAACAAAACTGATGTTGCTGTTGAACAATTAAGTAATAATTATCTATTAGCGTTACGTAATAATGTGATTTTCATCTGGTTAATAAAAACCAGCATAATGAAATGACATTGGATTTTCTTTTAACATCTTGAACAACCTAACAGTAGAAATAAGTTAACATTCTCTGGGAATTTTTTTCATACTGTTTGGTTTTTGAGGATGTTATCTTCTTTAATCTCTGGTATGTATGACAATTTGTGTCCAAGACCTTGGATACAAAATATAACTACACCATATTTCAATAAAATCCATTTAGTAGTTTTGCGGGATGCTTGTTCAGAAAGATAGGTGCCTAATTTAAAGTGTTGTTTTGGCTTCTGTTCGTTTCAGCTAATACTTTTCAATAATTTTTCTAAAATATCTTCTATGTCAACCACTCTTACAGTTTTGGTATATATGTATCTTCAACTATATTATTTAATAATTATACTGCATATATATGGTTTTAGCAGCATTTTATATTTTTTACATTAAAGTAGACAATTAAGGGTGCACGGATATCCTGAAAACATCCTAATAAGACTATACTGTTATATTTTATTTTACTTTTAAAATTGCTAAAATATTTCCAATTTCAGTTTGAAGATATTGTTATTTAACTATGTTGATATATCTATTTCCAGCTACTTGAACTAGCACTAAACATTTAAATTAAATAATTACTAAACATTTTAATTAAATAATTACTAAACATTTTAATTAAATAATTGACAAAATTAAACCTGTAACATGAAAAATAGTATCTTATTGTTACAGTTGTCCATGACGATTCTATTACAGGGTAAAAAAAATATTTGGAAGATACTTGCATCTAAATTAGTTTTACATATTGAAATGACAATGTTGCACTCAATACGACAATAGTGTATTGTGAATATACAATTTTAGCATTATTCATCAATTTACCTTTGCTGAAAGCATTACTCCTTGTAAGTTATTACAAAAATTTACATTCGATTGAAAATAAAATGGCTTTCCAACTCAACATCCGTTGATTAACAAGATGAATTTAAAAAAAAAAAATAAAAGACAAAAAGTGATTAAAAACATATTTATAATAACAGAAAGTTAAATAGTAAACTAAATAAAAGATATAATAGAAAAATCAAGTCAAAAGAAATACAATATAAAATTTAAAAATTAAATTAATTATGGTTTGTTCTCTGTTTCATTAGTGATTTCCACAACGTTTACAGCATTCCTATTTTTTTACAGCATTCCTATTTCTATATTTCTTTCTAAAATACATTAATAGATAAAAATTTTTTTTAGTCTATATAAAAGATGTAAACAAAACGGTTTTTTTACATACTTAAAGAAAATTTTTGTCGTTTTTGATTAATATATTAGATATAGAAGACAATTTAGGGAGTTTTTAAAATTATTAATGTCCTATTCGTTTAAAATTTTTTTTATTAATACATTAATATTCCTTACTATATTTTGTTTATTTCTTTTTTTACAATACGACATTAAAATGAGAGAAACAGTAATGGTACAATTTGCCGTAATTATTGATACTCTAAATTCTTAAATGGGAAGCTCGTTTTAGTATAAAATAAACACTCATATACACAATACATTATTAAAAATTAATTTGTCAATTCTGTTATTGTCTTCCTACATGCTGTCACATTTATCATTTATTAAAAGAAATTTTTTTAACAATTTAAAATAAATAAAAATGAGTAAACATATTTGACAATATAAATAGTCGTGACGCATCAGTCTGTATATCAATAATGGTAGCATACTGACACATCAGTAGCTGTTGAGACGACAACAGAAATTATTTAATTATGAATTTGAAGCAACTTTACTTATTAAATTAAAATGTTTATATTCAATGTGGTATTCATTCTAAAACCATATAGAATGTAAACAAGAAGGGCATTGAGTGTGAAAACATATTGGGATTTACTGATAATTACAGCAATTATATATGCGGTTTGTTTTGTCCAAATTATATATGCGGCTTGGTTTGTCCAAAGACATATTAAATATTTAAAAAAATAACACTGGCAACACAGTCACCATTTTTGCAATCGTAACAATTATTGCAATCATTTAATATGAGCATAATTGCAATCATTTAATTATGAAATTTGGACAACTTTAAGACTAACAACATATTGAATGTAGGGGAAAGTGGTTACCATTCGTACGCGGGGCACATTCGTACAGTTAGTATAACAGAAATAGTAAACGGCACACAAACACGCCTTTGCTTGTGTGTATAGACATATCGGTCGCCATGTTGCTAGCGGAGTGTCGCGCCAATCGCGCTACGGTGTATCAGCTGACAAGACGTAACGTGTTTTCGCACGCGGTGACTAAATTTTTTACCTAAATTTAATTCGTAATTGTGAGTAGAATTGTTATGTTTTTGACAAAATGGTGAAGATTAATTAATGTTAACATTGTTTATTTTGAGCTTTAATTGTTATATTTCTCAAACTAAATTAGAATTTGTATAAAGTTGTATTTTAATTTGGTGCAAAGGCATGGGGTGTATTCGGACAGCCAGACAGGAGGCACATTTGTACGCGTACGAATGCTTCCCTTTAGATTTTATTAACTACCAGTATATTAAAATTCAATTTTTATGAAATAAAATATAGTATTACCATTTAAAATTATCGTGTAGACACCAAAATAACATATTTTTCCTTTTATAAAATATCTGGTTCTAACAAAATGAAATATTTTTATTAAGTCAACCTTATAATTATTTTTTTATTGCAGAATCATGGTGCGAAAATATAAAAAAAAGGGTACGCGTACTCAAGAAGTGGATGAAGAGTCCGTGAATTTAGCAATTGATGATGTGATACAAGGACAGTTGTCGTATAGGAAAGCCGCGTTAAAATACAACATCAAAACATTAACGTTGGAAAGCAGAGTTAAGAAATTTAAAGATGGCTCTAACGCCGATGGACCCTCACGAACTTTTCATTCAAAATTCACGAGTCTATAAGTTTTCTCATTGGAAGAAGAGGCACGCTTAAATGACTATATTACTAATTGCTGCAAAATGCATTATGGGCTAACGATAGTGCAAATTCGGAAACTTGCCTATGAATATGCAAAAGCGTTGAATTTAAAATATCCAGCGAAATGGGACGAAAATCAAATGGCTGGCTTAGAGTGGATGCGTAAATACAGGGAACGAAACACCAACCTCAGTCTGCGAAAGCCAGAGAACACTAGCGCTGCTCAATCATTCGCGTTTAATAAGAATGCAGTCCAAGAGTTCTATAATAATTTGGCTGAAGTGTTACAGCGACATAATTTTGTTGCCGACATAATATTTAATTTTGACGAGTCCGGCGTGTCTACTGTTTTAGAAACTCCTAAAATTTTGGCTCCTAAATCACAGAAACAAGTGGGACAAATCGTGTCAGCGGAAAGAGGCGAATTGATAACATTTGGTGCTATTATTTCTGCAAGTGGAAATACTATCCCTCCGCTATTTGTATTTCCACAGGTGTACTACAATACAAAGACCATTTTCTTGAAGGTGCGTCTGAAGGTAGCCTCGGAGCTGCTAATAGAAGTGGGTGGATAAATGCTGACATATTTGTTTCAGTATTAAAGCACATTCAGAAACACACAATAAGCTCTAAAGAACATCCGATTTTACTGCTATGTGATAATCACGAAAGTCACATCAGCTTACAAGCTATAACATATGCTCGAGATAATGGCATCATTTTTGTGTCTTTTCCGCCACACACAAGTCATCGATTGCAACCTTTAGATGTTGGAGTGTTCGGCCCATTCAAGGCAAAGTTGAAAATAGATTTCAATAATTGGCATATGTCGAATCCTGGCAAAACAATCAACATTTATAATATTCCTAAACTGGTAAAACTTGCATATTTCGAATCTTTTACCGCAAAAAATATTACAAGTGGATTTGAAAAGCCAGGTATATGGCAGTTCAATGAAATGGCCTCCAGCGATGAAGATTTCGCTCCCATTGACGTGTATGCTTCAAATAATTTGGTAAATATGCCACCTAATCTGGAAACAAGTACTGTCGCTCTAGAACCACAACCTTCCACTAGTGTGCCATCGACTGATATGAATGAGTCAGATATTCGTGAGCAGTCGCCTTCTTTGCTTTAAAATCCTCGAGACATTGTTATCGGAACTGGCGAACCTTCCACCTCTGCGGCTGATGCACAATCTGAATAGAGTTCTTATCTTCCCATAACACCAGAAGTCATAAGACCTTATCCTACAGATGTTAGAAACAGAAAAACCAATAAAGGAAGAAAATCATGTAAATCCCGTATATATACTGAAAAAACTGAACTAGAAGAGAGACATAGACAGAAAGAATTCAAAAAAATAGTACAGGAAAGGAAAGCCAGAGCCAAAGCAGTGAAACGAAGTTTGAAGGAACTTAATTCAAGACAAGAGAAAAAGAAAGCTAAGAAAACAGAAAGCAATGATGATTCAGGTGAATCTGAAGGATCGCAATTTAGCTGCGGGAGAGTTCAACATCTCCAGTTGATTTAGAAATGGACGAAGAGACTGATGATCGTAGTGTCAATAATAATTTAAATGTGACACCAGAGACAATCAAAGATAACTGTTATGTTTTGGTAAAGTTTGAAAAAAAGACTTCTGTTGTCTATTATGTCGGAAAAGTTCTCAGTCATTATTCGGATACAGAGATGAAAATAAGTTATCTTCAGAAGAAACCGGGATTATCATGGTCATCCTTTTTTCCTGATATAGAAGATATATACACTTTGTATATGAGCGATGTCGCCATGATCCTCAACCACGAACGGGCTGTACATCCAGAATGGCTAGAATTTTTACTTTTGCAGATAATTTAAATAATTATAATGTGCCATAAATTCCAAAGTAACAACCAAATGTATAATTACCTACTTTAAGTTTAAATGGTCAAAGACTGTACAACGATGTCATAGAAAATGATTGTAGACATCTCATTTAGACTGATTGTAAAGCTTACAATTATCAATAAGTAAACTAAGGATGAACGATTTTATTTTTTGTTATTTTTCTAAAGAAAGATTTATCGACTATGAGTCAAGTCACAAATTATTAAGTTAGTTCTTTGATAAATAAATATTTTTATAATAAATAATAAAAATTTAACGACGTGAATTGGCTTTTTACTTTCCTGTATGAATCTACCCCATGCCGTACGAAAGTACCCCGCCTACTTTACGAACGTACCCCGTACGTGGAGTATGTTCGTACAAATATCTTATCATAGAAAAATGGCTATAACCCTTTAACCTTTTGACATAAAAGTTTCGGACTTTTTTGTAACAAACTACAATATATTTGCTATACTTAGGTACATAAACTAGATAAATTCGACAAGTAATCATAAAGTAAAAAAAATAAATCTAAAAACTGTACGAAGGGTAACCACTTTCCCCTAAACAAAAAAGGCATTGATTTTCAAAATATATTAAGATTTACTGACAATAGGGTATTTGAATATATTTTTTTATTAGTAGAATAGAATAAGTAAAAACATTAAAAATGGTTAAAATAAATATATTGTACCTAAGAGTTTTCATTACAAAATTATAACGACTTAAAAACTGATGAACTAAGATTCGTGTGAAAACGCCCCATACAAAACACGACTGGGTTATGATGTCACTGGCCAGTTATATTTAGCATTCATTATAAGGGAGTTTATTAAATATTTTTAGTATCTCGTTCAATACTGTGTTTAAGTTATATATTGCATATTATAATTTTCTCATGTTTTTGTGCGGAAACTAAATTCATAATAACTTTTTCAATTTAAGTTTCAATTAATTGTTTGTTATATGCATTATTTTTTTATTACAGAGTTTTTTTAAACCTATTTCCCAGTTTTAAAATATAGTGTAGTATATAAATGAACCTTTTTAAACAAAAGCTTTAGAAGTTGAAACCGACACATTGTCAATAACTTTAAAGCTCCGAAATGATAAAGGTGGATGAACCAATTAAAATGAAATATTTTGAAGCTGAAATCGACACATTATCTAATACACTAAGATCGTTTCAATATTTCTGTTAAATTTCTTGATGAAAAACATTTTGAATTAATGTTTTGTGATGACACTAGAGAGAATCAGAGAGAGAGAGAGTTCAGAAGAGAATCCACTCGCTTGTGTACTTAACACATTGTCAAAAAAAGTTAATGAGCTATTATGTTTTAGGTTAAAGCCAGTGATTTTTCCATAAAACATAGAATACCTTATTTAAAAAACAGTAATTAAAAGTTTTGAATTCAACCTCACTGGCTAGAATATTTAAAATTAAGAAAAATCTTCTACACTTGTCAAAATCTTTTTTAAACAATTTCTAGCAAAAATTTAATTTACGTTTATTACTGGTTGATTTCAGTGAAAATTAACTAATTGAAATTAGATAATCTTTTAAGAAACCAATTATGGCTGTTTAAAGATGGCGGACAGTTTTTAATTTAAATTTGTCACATTTAAATTGCTTCTTCAAAAGTCACGAAGTAATAATACAAACACATTAACTTACTCTAAACGCATGTTAAAACTGGCTTTTTATTCTGTATAAAAAGTCCACTTTTCCATTTATAGTATCCACTAATATTTCGTGTGGATATAACATATTTCAAACAAAAACCGGAAACAAAAATGTGATAGGTGAAATGACAAGAGAAAATATGAAATAAGCATATTCATGCTTATACCACACTGACGTCGAGGCAAAAATACTAATGACGATGATGAGGCCATTATTGATTTGTTATCATTCTCTCTGGCCGTATTTCGCCATGTACCTCATTGCCAAACTCCCAGTCCTCGTAATTTAATTTCAGCATCTCCATCAACTTTGCGGTGTGCTTCTTATGTTTGGTCTCGCAAATCACTTTCAACTGCAGATATAGAAAAATACAAGAAAATTAAAAAAATATAAATATAAAATACACTTTATAAACAAATTTATTGGGCCATTCTGAAAATTTTTGATTCAAATGTCATAACTGCAAACAATTGAAATATTATTAGCCAATGAGATGAAGTAAAAAAACCTCAAGGTATTAATGTCAAATTATATTATTTATTTTAAAAATAACTTATAATACTTTCATTTATAAAAAAAAACAAATAAGGCTTTAATAACTCTTCTAGTGGGTGCCATTGTTTCATTTACAATAACCATCAATTTGGTTTAAGCATGATAAGAATAGCCTGCTCAAAACGTAATGAATTTAGCTCCATATGCCACTGTTTTAGCAATTTCTGTACATTTCTTTCTCCAGGTCCATCAAAACTATGGTATAATAAAATTATGACCATTTCAAATTTATAAAGTCAACTTGTCTTCATTCGCAATGAATATAGTCTTCCTTTGGTCTGATATCTAGTTGGTTCTTATTGAAAACGTAATGAGTCCAGTTCCCATGCTGTAATGTAATGAATCTAGCTCCACATGCTGCCATTTCAGCAATTATACACCGTGTATATTTTCCCCAGGTATACCAAAATTATGGCCTATTAAATTTGTGGCCATTTCAATTGTGTAAAATCAACTTATCCTTATTGGCAATGAACACAGACTTCCTTTGGTCTGATATTTAGTTGGTTTTTTTAGGCATTTCAAAACGTAATGAATCTAGCTCCACATGCCATCGTTTTGGCAATTAAACTCTGTGCATATTTTTCTCTAGGTAAAACAAACTTATGGGCTAGCATAATTATGGCAATTTCAATTGTGTAAAATCAACTTATCCTCATCGGCAATGGAATGTCTTCCTTTGGTCTGCTATCTAGTTGGTTTTTATAGCCTGTTCAAAATGTAATGAATCAGGCTCCACATGCCATAATGTAATGAATCCAGCTCTACATGCTGCCATTTCAGCAATTATACACTGCATATTTTTCTCCAGGTGTATCAAAATTATGGCCATTTCAAATGTGTAAAATCAACTTATCCTCATTGGCAATGAACATAGTCTTCCTATGGTCTAATACTTAGTTGGTGTTTTCCTGGCAAGCCACAATTTGGCAATTTGATAAGCCCTGATTGTTGGCCTATAGTTAGTTAGGGAAGCTTCTCTGACTCTCACCCTTGTCATTTACTCTCAGTAGGCAGGACAACTTAGGAGATTTGTTACTTCAATATGTTTTTATTTCTTAGCACAATAGCAACATGTTTCCTCAACCAAGATGTCTTACAAAGCTACCAACCAAATAATGACAATCTTTCGAAGAAAATCTTTACTACAAACTTTGGCTTTATAGCTTGGATTCTAGCAGTGATATTATTCATGCTGTATCATTTTTAGATGATATAGTCATTAATTGTTAGAAAAGTATAATTAAATGACTGGCTGGCACAGTAGCATCCCTAAAGAAATGTCTTTTTGTCATTTGGTAAGCATTTGGGCACATATACCTTCCTCTGAATTCCCACTTGATAAGAATATCCAGATTTTCACTATGGACTCACACTTCTAAAGTGACTGTAACTTGATGTGGCAGAGTCGATATCACCGAATAAAATTTATATTCCTTTTGTACAATATATTGCATATAAAAATATATAAAAGTAAATATAATCATAATTAGAAATTCCTGTTAAACCTTGGAGCGTGGATGGATCCATGTTTATCTCGCTCTAACTTAAATATTTACATATGGGTGATGCCAGTCACCACATTATGTACCGGTAACGTGCAAGTGCGAGGTGTTAAGCAGATTCATATCTTGATATTCCATTGCAGTGGTATTTTAATCACTTAATATTTAATTTTAAGTACGTAAAGAAAAAAGCAGTTTTAAATAATATATATGAACAATATATTATGTTATAGAATTATAAGTAACCTATTCAGATCTGATAAAACGATGGAGATCAAATATTTTGAAAAAATTAATTTTTGAAACTATAGCTAAACTACAGATGACACTGATCGTGTTTGAAATATTCACTTGTTTGTTTGTTGAAAAAAAAAGAAGAAACATTTCGTTTTAATTTATTCAAATTACCATGGAAAAACTATTGTTTTAAATTTATTTTAATGCCCGAGAGGCTGAGGAAATCAATAATGCAAAAAATGTTAGTGTAATCATGTTTTAATTAACTCGGTTTGGCCATATTGATATACACATTATTACTATGCTTAATATATTATGATAGATCATGTGTATGAAGTCATAGGCAAAAACTAATTATTTGAAACAATTATAACTATAGTTACCTAAAATAAAGATAGTAAAAAAAGCAAAATTAAAAATTTTGGAAAACCCACGACGGATGTAGTTGTTATAATTGAAAAACGATAAACATTCTTTTTTAAAACCCTCCGACTAAAAGAAAGTAAGAACATTTTAATATAATTATAAATCCAAGAAAATCCATCGGGACTGCCATTGCCATTTTCGTTCCCAATATCAATTAGATTGTTGTAGCATAGAAAAGCTATTTGCGCGCCTAAGAGAATTTAAATTAGTCACGAACTGATAAAACTGCAAAATTTTAAGCATAGGTAGGAAATGGTAGCCCCAACGGGTTTTCTTTGGTTTGTAATTATATTAATAGGTTCTTACTTTGCTTCTCCTTTTGTTCCTCGGTCGCCGTAAGACACCACAAGTATTTTTCTCTGTACTGTTTGTTATTTACATTTTGTAATAAAGTTGGTTTAATAGGTAACAATAGTTTCTATGTACGATTATAAAACTATTTCTTTTAATTATTATATTTTTATTTAAGATTTTGTGAGTTTATTAACAAAATTCGTACTATTAAAATTCAATATTGAATGTATGTAGCGTTAATTTTGTAGAAATTCATTATTCACAATTAAATGAAACTACGTGATGTAGCATTATTTCTACTTTCTTTACGTTCTTTACCACAACCTAGGTTTCGTTGTATTATAACATCTTCAATCTTTGCTAACAGCCCACCTGAAGATGTTGTAATACAACGAAACCTAGGTCGTGGTAAAGAACTTAAAGAAAGTAGAAATAATGCTACATCACGTAGTTTCATTTAATTGTGATTAAAATTAAAAGTTAAAGAATGAATATGTGTATATTTATTATTCCATCCCGCTGGCAAAAAAGAATAGTAAGATAAAATTTGAAATATCAATAAAAGATCAGTAGATTGACCAAAATGCCTATAAAGATATAAAATATGTATGTATAATATTATATTACTCCTTTTAAAAATATTTTTTCCAATTTTTCTGGGTTTCATGATAATTTCTGGGTTCCAAATAAAAGTCACGGCCGCCATTTGGGTTCGGCGTGAATTATTGAAGATAGTCCAATTCATTAGAACAGAGAATTACAATTTCACAATGTTTTTTATGTACAGGATAATGATGTATCTTTTTCGCAATAAATAAACACTATATTTGTTTTTAAGCGGCATCAAAAAAGGAGGGCAGTTCTCAATTCTCCGAGCTGTTTTTCAATTGAAAAGAAATGATTTTGGATAGTTCCCATTTAAATACGGTCAGGGCTTCAGAGATATCTTGATAATTTCTACAAAATATAAAGTACAAGCACAAATTCTCTTTGAGAAATTTGAGACCCATTTTGTACTCATATTATGAGATTTTTTTATAAATACTTTAGTCACAGATAGTGATTAGGATCCAATGGTGGAGTTGGAAGGTGGTAACAGAACTCCTCATTGGTTAGGAGTAGATACTTCAAGCTTGGAGTCAGTTCTTTTGTTTTGATGGGTTCTTTGGTCACAGATGGTGGCTGGGGATAATGGAGCTAAAAGATGGCAACAGGAGCTCCTAAATACAGAGGAGAAGTTTCACCTAGTCTGCGATCATTTCACTCGTCTTGAACATTGGTCCTTTGGTCACAAGCAGTGGCCAGGGTCTGATGATGGAATCCGAAAATGATAACAGAAACTTCTCGAAGATGAGGAGTAGGTTCATTGACTTTGTACTTATTGGACTTATATGACAAGTCCTTCTGTCACCAGTGGTGGCCATGACCTGGTGATGGAGCTAGAAAGTTGAAGAGAATTCCTCAGAGATGAGGAATTCTCTTCAACTATTAAATTAGAGTTCACTTGTCTTGTTTTGATGTAAGTGAAAAAGTAATAAATTAAATAGACAGGTGAGTATATACAAGTATATACAAAGGCATGAAGCAATTATGATATTAAGTATGTAGGCAGCTAAGTAGGCACAGGTATATACAAAGGCTTGAAGTAATTTGGATATGTAGATGGTAGATAAGCATGGACATGTTTATACAAAGTATGAAACACTATAGTATGCCTAAACAGAGAAAGGTTATTGATATATCCTTATATATATATATATATATATATATATATATACACACATATACATATGTATGACCACATGTGTATATGTATATAGGTATATATATGAATGTATTCATATTCATCGAACACTGAAAATGTCCGTTACAATTTTACAAATAAGGTATTATTTAATTCTCATGAGTAAATAACATTCTAGGTAAATTAAGATACAATTTGCATGAAAAATGGAAAAATAAAACATCTAATAAAATAATTGAACAAACTTCAAGAAACCACTTAATAAGGGACGCACTGAAAAGTACAAAATAATAAAAATATAAATAAGGTTGGTTGTAGTACAAGGAACCAGTAAACTATTGTATAAATATAGTTTAAATACTGTCCTATCATGCTTCCAGCTTCCAGCTGTACGAAATTTACTTCTTCGTACTCTTTGTCTTCAATTTCTAAGCCTTCTGAGAATGTAAATTCACCCAGTGTAATGTATATAAATTGAAAACAGTAAACAGTGGACTAACTTTAGCCCTAAATGCTAATAAACAATGACAAGTTACAATTATATTACGGCACTTTACGAGCCAGAATCTTTGCAGAAAAATCGCAACGCATTCACTTTACAGCCGACTAGTTGGTGCAATTGTTATGTTGTAAAACTTACGCTATTTAGCCAATATTGATATGTCACCAGGGTGACTAACATATGTATGTGCAAGCTTCACAGTTCATAATTGATGATAAAATGTTATTTTAATGTACATGCAGCTTAAGAAATAAAGGTAAATTTACATATTTACATAAGGAATTGGAAATTTATTATGTGAGAGATAACAAGGAGACGTAAAACTAAGTCTGTGCGAATGTAGGGGCCGATTTGCCGAACGTGTTCGTTTACTATATTACGCAGACATTAAATATAGAAGTTTTGGGTTTCACTTCTGCACAGTCCCACGTTGCTGTCAATCAAATATCTGCTACTTCTTTCCTCTGGAAGTCCCAAACGATCTCAGCTTCTTTGATCTAGTAGGTAGTCCATATAAATCGTTGTTTTCTACACGTACATATTGTAGTGAAAAAATGAAAGAGAAAGATTACGCTTACATGAGATGAGAGACACTTACCCTGCAATAGAAAATATTACCCGTAGTGTACGACTTTTCCATATATATTTCCTTCATCGATACGTCTATTTCAGCGAGGCGTTCCGCGAGTAATGCCATAACACCTGGTCGGTCGTTCATCGTTACCTTGAATTTGATCAAACGATCATCAGTTGCTAGGCCGCGGTCTACACAACGACCCAGCACTGTGGTGTCTATGTTGCCACCGGTTAGTACCACCACCACTCTGCCGAAGACATGAATTGGACATAGAGAGGGAGTGAAAGGGAGAAGTGATTTATATGTTAAAATCTTTTGTATACTTTTGAGGAAGATTACATAAACAGAGATCACACAAAACAGTATTACTTATCAAATAACTTAGTATGAGAAAGATATTTAATTAAAAAAAAAAATAAAAAATTTGTCAAAGAAATCTTTTGTTTTTGGTGTCATCTACCCTTGTCTCGAAAAGAAAAATGGATCTCTTCCAAAAATTATCCAAGTTTAATAATTTTTTCGATGTTTTCTTAATAAAAAAATTATGGAAATATATATTGTGAACAAAAATTATAACAAAAACTGAAATCAAGGTCACATAGTAATTTTCACAGTCCTGTACATCCTCCGTTTCAGCAAAATAATTGTTATCGTCACTATTATCACTATCACTCAAAATTTGCATTATGCTATTGTGAGCGCACAACAATGTCACTCCCACTATCACTTTCTTCACAACTTGAAAAATGATCATTTTTACTCGAATTATTTTCGTATTCCAACATTATGGATCAAAAATTTGCTTTTCCTGGATCCTTTTTATATTGTACTTACTAGTAATATTATAATTTGAACTTTATGTAACACGTAGGAAAATAAAAAATTAGCGATGCGTGCGAGCGACCTCTCCTACCGCACGCTAAACAGTAACTAATTTTGCGAGCGCCATCGCGTGGCAAATTTAGTTAGTACACGCACGAGCGCTATGGTGCTCGTCGGCATTCTAACGGTTAATTTACGATACAAACTATGCACTAATAGGTATATGGCACTGTAAAAGAACTACATTAAAGTTTTAAATTATTTTCTTCTTTAAAACCAAATGAAATATGTTGGAAAACACCTGATCATGATGTATGAAGAAGGTAGGCAGAAAACGCTGACATGGAATGTCCTAAAGCATTATTGACTAATGCATGTATGTACCCTCACAAATAATTTTAGAAGTATCTAAAAATTAACTATTTTAAATAATCGGTTACACTATATAAATAATTTGTTTTTAATCTATAATTTACCATCAATTTATTACTTGCAAACCAATAAAAACATCACTAATGAAAACAAATATTGGAGGTGAAATTCTATTTTACTGTTTTTTTTTATATGGTAATATTTGTATACAAAAATTTTTAATGCAAAATCCATCTTTGCTACTCCAACAAGAGAACGGACATATGGCATTTTACTATGGAACCATGATCAAAGGCGAGCAAAAATAAAACAAGGTGAGATGAATAGGTATTAACCAGTAGATTACACTGCTATAGCTTGTATTTCTGTGGGTTATGGGAATATTGGGAAAATCAAGATTAAAGATTAATAATCTTGATAATAGGTTTTTTTCATTATTTTTTTTTGAATTACGGGCGCATGTAAAAATAAAAATAAAAACGAAGAGAACGACAAATGACAATTACAACTTATTTCTATCTTACTTTTATTCGCGTTGATCGAAATCTATGGGTATTTCATCTAAACAGACTGTCTGTGGCGATATAATTCCATTAAATAATCAGCATTTGGTCGCATGTGTTCATGACAATGTGATCTTTAAATGGTATATTCCCAAAGTAATAACAGTAAATTCTTATATGTGAGCTGTGGGGAGTCTCCAAATTTGAGATTGTTTGCCTCTGACGGGATAAATGCAACTCCGCCGGTTACTTGTGATGACGTATTGCCAAGTCATTTCTCCATTTATATTTTCATTTATTATATTATTAAACTGTGCCGCCTAAGCATTATCTTTGTATGGTTGATAAGTTACATCGATGAGTGTCGCAGTTATTTTAAAGTCAATCATCATACTTCTAATCGCTACATTGAAATATATATGGTAAAATATTTTAAAATCTTTATTATAGCGACCATTAATAGTTTTGATCACCCAACAGCACAATGTCATTAATCTCGCATTTATTTGTATGTGCAGTGCTTAACTGCACACCGAACGGTCGATGTGCGAGAGCAACAAAACCAGTTTTAGGTAATAATGTGAGAGAAAGAAAAGGTCTGTTCATACTACTTATCACGTGGGCTTTGCAAGTGCCACAGTGTGGTATTTAACTTACCGAGTGGTATTCTTATACAATTAAAGAAATTGTCAACATAATAATGATGACACATTTTATTAAGGATTTCAGTTTTCCCGTTACTTAAAATAATGGAATAAAACTCTATAATTTAAAAGTATTTTGGTTTTTGTCGGCTATTGTTCAAAAACTGAGTCAAAAATGCACAATGTCCTTTTTTGATGAATACCAGTTAAAAATGTGTATTAGGTTGATGGTTTAGATTATTTACCTTTTATGTAGGGTTAGTAAATAATTAATCTAATGAAAGGTTTACCAGAGCTTTGACCTGTTTTTTTATTGCTAAAAATTACATAAGTCTTCTTTAAACATATGTTTCTCTATACAATGTTATTAGTTAGAAGAGTAAATTATAGGCAGTTAAATGATGATGGCGTGTCCATGTGTGCAGAGTTCATATGACACCGAAGGTGTCGAAGATGGCCTCAGCAATCTCAGCAACTTTTTCAGTGTACAGAAGGTGCTGTGCTGTGTCTTTGCAGATGCTGAAAAGCTTGGTCTGAATTGCTGGGCAGTTGAAGATATGATGGGGACATAAGTAGATGTCTGGACAGTGAGGGCAATGGTTGGTGTAGCTGCGATGTCCATCTGGAGAGATCTTCATTCCTTTTAAGTGATTGGTTCTAAGTCTGGTTAGCGTGGTTGATATGGGTCTACATAAGTTTAGATCTGGGATGGAATTCTTGGATTGATAAGTCTTCGGCTGGCCACTGCATCGGCGTCTATGAGCGTTAAGGAGTTAGATGTCTGGGGTGAATTACGGAATTCTTTTGCAAGTTTATCGGCCTTCTCATTGCCCGGAATATCCACATGTGCCGGTATCCATTGAAGTGTACATGATTTACGGGCACAAATGATTTGGTCGATGAGCTTTATGATGTGGCTGATTTTGCAGCTGCCTCTCCTGATAGCTTGTAGCATGGAACTCGAATCAGAGAAGATGATGATACCTTTGGAACTTTGTATAGCTTGAGAAAGGAAAATCTCCAATGCACGCTTGATAGCAATTAGCTCACATGTATAATTGGAGACGATTTTCCGAATGGGGAACGTATGGCACTTCTGCACTCCGTCTGGTCCGGTAAAGAAGACTCCAGCACCTCCTCTGTCCAGATCGGAGTCTGAGGAGCCGTCTGTGTAGGCGATTGCCAGGTTCTTGGAGGGGTGTGTGAGCTCGTCTATAGTGTGAATGCTTTTCTCTTTGATTTGGGAAGCTAGTTCCTTTTTGGTGCATGGTCTTATTAGAATTAGGTTAACTCTTGTATGTGGATGAAGATGCATGACATGAGAAGGTTCTTTGAGAAGATCAAGTGAATCATGTTGGAGGTTGACTTCTTTTCTAATCTCCCTATCGAATTGTAGGGTTGACAATCTCTTAAGTCTGCATTTTCCACTCCAGTTCCGAGAGGGTGCCATTGACTTTGATCCTAAAGCTTCTTCCTCTGAGAAAATCGTTTATCCAGATCAGAGCATTAGACGATATTCCTGTCGAGTGTACGATGTTGATTAACTTTTGCCTCCAGCTTCTGTCGAAAGCAGCAGAGAGGTCTAAGAGACCATAGTTGATTCCTTACTAGGTTTTCTTGGAAAGCGTCAATGACCGATTGACAGAGGTAGAAAAGCTGGTCAACGGTACTATGTTTGGCTCTGTAAGCGGTTTGATAAAAATGCAGAACATTGTTTTCAGACATCCAAACCATCAGTCGGGTGTGGATGATTCGCTCCATTAGCTTGCAGAGAATGCAGCTAAGCGAGATAGGTCTGTAATTTTTACAGTAGATAGCAGGTTTTCCAGGTTTTAGGATAGGAATTATGACTGAGGTTTTCTAGATTTTAGGAAGTTTGCCAGAGCACGAGGATTTGTTAAATATTTCAAGTAATTGTCTTTTTGCATTATTTCCAAAGTGTGTAATCAGATGACCATAGATAGGGACGGGTCCAGGAGATTTATTTGGATCAAGGCGATCGATTGCTGATTCCAACTCCTCTAAGCTGAAGTCAGAAGTGAAATTGCTATGTCCAAGATACTTCTTGTTCAACTTAATAACTGATTTAAAGTTTTTATAGGTTTTCTTGTCATACTTTGTGTACTGAAGTTTGCTTGATACTTCGTAATGTTTTGCGAGCAAGTTTGCTGTTTCTTTATTTGTTCTGGCTTCCGATCCATTAGAGGAGACGACATTTGAAGAAAGAGTTACTTGAGATTGGTTGTTGGAGTTATTTAGGACCTTGATTAAATTCCAATATTGTGACGATCCCCTTCTCGGATCAAGTTTTTCCTCCATTTTTCCTGCTTGCTAGCAGAGATGGCTTCTTCTACTCTGTGACTGGCTTCGATGAGATTACGTCTTAACAGATCACAATTGTTACTGCTAAGCTCCTTGCTTATAAGATCACTTTCACATAGTAGTTATTCTATGTTATGGTCTTTCCAAAAAGGAATCCAATTGTCTTATAAGTTAAATGAGGGAGTAGAAGTACCAATTAGATGAAAGCTTGATTGGAAAATTGGAAAGAAGGAATAGAGAAGTTTTAGAGCATCCACTGGCTATTTTAGTCTCTTTAGTGCATTCAGGAACTTCTTATTGAGTAAAATATTCCTATACCAGAAAGTAATAGCTTTACAATTTTGAAAGGATAACTATCTAAATATGTTTGAACTTGTAAGGTTATATATATATATATATATATATGTGTGTGTGTGTGTATTAGTGTTACCAATCTAATTAATATATGGAAACAAGCCACGCACCACCAATAGCAAAACATGTCCATTCATACAAAGGTTACAGCAGCAGTCGTATCTTTGTAACAAATATTAAAGTGGTGGTAATACATTGTCACATTTTAAGTGGTGAAATTTTATTATGTGGTGCACTAAGATTATACAAATATGAAACTTTACAACGATATAGAAAAATGTGCAAGTTTGAGTGGTGTATTAAGCGAATGAACTTTGCTTTGAATTATGATTCAATTATCATTAAGGACTATTTTTATAAATATACAAAATATGTGTAAATAGAAGTTGATTAGGTATGTAAGTTTTCAATTATTGTAAAGAAGTTGAGTATAATTTTGAAATAAGCTTTAATAAAGTTACTTTTTATTTTTTAATTCGGGACATTGTCCAGACATGAGGAGTGCCATGCCGCAGGCACCCGCTCCTTCAACAATACATCTTTCTGTCTCCATGAGACGCAGAATTGCTGCTGCCACCCCCTCCTCGGTGACTGTTAGCTGCAAATGGTCATTAAATTGGATTGAAACATAAATGTACTTTTAAGAGTTTGAAAGAGAAATTAAAAGAGAAATTTTTAGCCAGTGGATTGATTGATTTTTGTATTGTCATTAAGAATGTATCAATACGCTAAAGAGTAATCCTATCAACAGATTTTTTATCTATCGTCCAAAAATGTTTAATTGTATTGCAGTCTAAATGTTAGCTTATAATTATAATCACACATTAACCCCAAACAATTTTAAATTGAGCATAGAAACAGATATGCAATGATTTTGAGAAGTGATCCATTAGAGTAGTGGAAAAAGCTTTATGCTACATAAAATTTTGAATGACGCATAACGATTAATCAAGTTCATGAAATTAAAACATTCAGTACCGAAATTTAAGTTTATAAATGTGTAGTATAATAATTATGTTAAGACCCTGCATGCGTACGTAGGAGTACTGACGGAAAACTGACTTTAAATTAACCTATATGGAAGTACCCACAAGGGGTCGACACGTGACTTCATTCTTATCTGTACCTGCATCAGTACAACAGCAGTTTCTTATCTCGAAGTAAAATTTAGACCTCAAAATTATTATTTTTTTGTAACCAAATAAGCTGTTTTTTTGGTCGCTCGTTTTAGATTCCAATTCCATATACAATTTAAAGAAATATCTGTCCACATCTGACCTTTTGCTAAGCATTTTTGGTCGTTGTACAGTTTGAACGGTCCTCTACTAGACGTTGCAGCGCCGGCTTCTTGTTACCGTGCCGGAGCTGATGTTTATGTCACACGTGTCTCTGATAGTGAACTTCAACTTGCTGTCTCCAAGTTGAAGAGATTAATCGGACCCCAACAGTATAACCGGGTACATATCTAACGCTTGCACTGATATATTTATGAAATCTTTGAAGAATGTATTTAAATTTTCACTAACTAGCATTGGAAAATTTATCCATTTAACACCTATACCTAGGGGTCAGACGTAACTAATTTCAGACCGATCACTATTCTCTTCGCATCAGCTAAATGATTTGCCCTTCATTTTACATCGCGACATCTATTTGAGCCACAGAGATCAAATCTGTGATGAGCAGCACGGGTTTCGTTTCAAACATTAGGTTGTCACGAATCTTATAGGTCCCCTTGAGTATGTTTCTTATCATATTGACCTCGGACTTCAAGTAGATGTTCCATATTTTGATTACAAGAAAGCTTTCGATTATGTAGACAGCGATATCTTACTAAATTGCCTTGGCGGAGCAGGGTTCACCATTCCACTGTTACAGTTTTTCTCTTGGTATCTTGCAGATAGAAAGCAATATGTACAAATGGGTAACTTTATATCCGAGACATACTTTGCACTATCGGGAAATTTACTTTTACTATCTGGTAAATGATACAGGTTATGCAGTAAAGACTGCACGTTTCTTTGTTTTTTGTGGACAACATTGAGCTTTTTACAATCGTCAAGAGTGCAGTAGATGGCAAATGGTTGCAGCTTGATATCAGGGTCATTGTTAAGTGGAGCAAGCGGCTTACGGCGTAATGCAAACATTTAGTAGCGAGTTACAACCATACACAGGCTCATTAAATACAAATATAATGTTAGCGGAATCTCAATGCTCTGTATGGATGAGGTATTTGATTTGGGAGTTAGATTTCATTCGTGATTTACGTTTCGTGGCATATGATGGATGTACAAACTAATAGTTTTGAAAACTTGGATTTGTGTTACATAATTCAAAGGATATTTAATCCATGTCATCAATTCGCCTGCTGTACACTTTATTAATGCAAAGCCAAATAGAATGTGACTCCATTAATCGGAGACCACATGAAGCCAAGTACAACTTGATGAGTGAATGTGTCCAAGAGACGTTTCTCCAATATCTGTAATTGAGACCGTATGGTTACTTCTTCCTTCTGATTTCCTCTTGGGAATTTTAGTTTTCTATTCCTTGCAATTCAGAAAAGATTTTTCTCTTACGAAATTTATCTTCTAGCTAATAAAAGACAAAATTCTATCCTCTATATTATTTAGTAAACTTGGATTCTTCGTATTTGATAATTTTCTGCATTCACGTAATCATCACCATTTCGCTATACCACCCTTTATAAACTGAATTATATCGGAAATCTCGCATTTCCTACGGTGTTCAACTGCTTAACTATCTGATTGTGATCACTTTGAAGTCTGATTTGTTAATTATGAGTGAAAGTAAATTCGTTGAAATGTGTTGTTATTATCTTTTGTAATTTGTGCGTAGTTTTGTGTTCATGTTTAATTTAAAAGTTTTAAAATTATTAAACCAATAATTTTTTATCATTACAAATAGGTTACCTGTAAAGTATCGATATATATGTATATGTAAATAAATAAAAAAATTATCTTTCCATAGACATATTAATCCTAAATAATATAAATATGAAAGTGAGTTGATTTCTTATCTGATAACTCAGCAACAATTCAATTTTTATAAAATGTTTGCATATATATATATATATATACTATGTGAGAAAATAATATACATAATTTTTTCTGAAAAAAACTTTTTTCTATCTCCAGTAAGACGGTGCTGCTTTGCATTTAAATTAGAGTTGCGTGTTTAATGTCATTTGTCCTACCTAGTTCAATCAAATAGGTCTTCAATATTCGAAAATTAGATCTTATAGTTTGTTCATTATACCTAAGAAAACATCAACGTTCATCTCTTACTTTTCTAGCTTGAGACTGGTGTATTTAAAGAGTCACCATTTTTGTACTACGAGTGTCACCTCTTTTATATATAACTAGTGAATCAATTTATTAATCCACACAAATATAATGAGAAATAAATATAGATTTTAATAAAGAAAATAGATAAATATTTAAATGTCCATATTTAGATAATTTATTTATTTTTACAGAATATAATAGACATGATGTTCTGAAGGTTTTACTGTAAAAAAATATTAAAAAACCAATACTTAAATTTTACAATAAACTAAAAATAATTTTAAAAATTAATAAAATACAGTGTAAAAACAACATCAGGTGTGGCTATAAAATAACAAGACTAATACCATAAAAGATTTTATTTTAAATTTACACATATTTCAATACACAGCCCTCCTTTATCCCTACAATGCTCCAAGAGAATTCCATTCATCACATGTTATCACTCTTTCTAAGAAGTTTGGATCATTTTTAATGGCATTCCAAGTGTTAGTACAAACATTTTCACCAGCTTCTTTTTGTTCAATGGTGAGAATTTCAAGTACAATTTTCTCAAACACTTTTAGCATCTTAAAATTGTCATGTAAAATTTGCTTTACACATTCTTTGTTAATTCCTACAGTTCCAGCAATCGCACAAATATTTAAATGAGGGTCAAAACGGTTCAGATTACAGATTTTTTAAATAACTTTATCCCTTTTTAACGTGGAAGGATGACCGAGGCGAGCATTATCTTCAATGCTTTCTCAGCATTTTTGGCAACACTAAAACCACTCAAAAATTCCCGCATCACTTGCATAAACATTCCTTGCCATATACGTATTTCATTTAAAATATAAGTTTCAGAAGTTGTTATTCCAAGTTTCATGTGAAACACATTGCTCATTCAATTCATTGCTCTATTAAAACACAATTTTTTCGGCAAAACCAAAATACAGATCTTATATAAACGAAAGCTACATCCAGACTAATATGTCTACAGACACGGGAGATGTTGCAATTGACAGGACACTGCTAAATAGGTGTCAGTTGTACGACTATAGTGCATATATAGTTCTTGTCTAAAAGCATAAGTCTTTTAATTTTTCTTAGCGACACACAGTTAACGTTTTTAAAAAATGCACAAACCATATAATATAACTAGGGATGGTAAGTAGGCGTGGCATGCACACCATGTATATGATTCTCATATCACATATTATTCTCTGCACTATGATATACACTTAAGTCCTAGAGTGAATGTGATAAGTGATAGTGCTCTGATGTTCATAGTTCATTAAGGTCCAAAAATATATTTTTGTGCCATAATTACATACAAAAATAAAAGGCAGCAAGCAATTGCGGAATTTTCTATAATCGAGAAGTCAATCTGAATACAATTTGTTGGATTTTAAATAAAAATGTTATTGGCGACATCGGTATAGTGGTACGCGAACGTTAATATGTTTGGAGACTGTCATTTTAATGAGATGAAAATTTTACAATTTCAAGCAGTGTAATTTACATAATAATTCTACAGTATAATAACGACATGAAAATAAACAATTGATATGTTTTTAATTAATTTCATAATATAGATTAAAAAAAAATAAAACGATTAATGATAAATGTGTATATTGTTTTAAAAACATAAGCCATAAAAAAAAAATATGTAATCAAGGCTTTGAATCATGTTATATCCAGGAAGATATTTGATTGTCTTGCTTTCCATTAATATGGAGATTTTCCTCCAAGTAATCATGAAACCGATTTAATGAAGACCGTAGTTTAGAATTATACTAATGTTTGATTATATAATTTAACAAAACACCTTAAGAATTTTGTCTTAAGGTGTTTTGTTAAATTATTGACAAAATTGTTTAATAAATATGTATTGTTTTCTGGGCAATAAATTGAATATTTTAATAAAAAAACTAAATAAAGGGTTCCTCCCTAATTTCCCTCAGTCCATTAATTAGTAAAGTGTAATTAATATATTTTAGAGATTTTAAAAATAAGCATCCCTTTTGGAAAAAAACATATCTGTCAATATTCTATCTATATTTTTAATTTCACTTTCATTGTTCAATTTTAGAAAATTATGTGTGCGCCGAAGTTTATTTGTCAAGTGAAAAGCATAATTTTTTATGATTTGTTAATTTGTGTCCAAATAGATCCAAATCATTATATTTTTTCAGCTTGACAATTATTTTGCATGCCTAATAAACAACTAAACCAAAATTATTTTTATCAATACGAATCATAATTTGTTCTGAGAATCTGGTTTCTCTTGGAAAGTTAGAACCCTTTGGCGTTATATTTAATAAAGTCCTGTTTTTAAATTAAACTTTACTCCCCCACCCTCTGTTATTTATTTGACTTTTCGAAATTATAACTACATAATTATTTTCTTGCATTAAATGCAAATAATAAACATAATATAATTCTTTTTCACGATACATTATAACTTCACACAATTTAATTTTCTTAAATTAAATCGATATTAAAATATCCGCTAATCTATTATGTTGCATTAGCTTTATTTCGTGGTGAGCGGTCGATAAATGTGCAGATTATGGAACACCTGTTAAAAGATGTTAAGTGGAGGTAGAAATGTGCACCATTATGTTATTAGCATCTCAGAAGAAACTGGTGACATGTGTTCGTATACTGTCCTTGGAATCAGTTCTTTCTATGTTATCATGAACTGTCAAAATATAAATTTTTGCATTATTAACACGACACAGAAAAAAGTTTCCATAATATAGTTTTTATGTTCTGGTTAAATAATTAAAATCTAGCATGTACCAACGACTAAATAAATTAGAAAACTCTTGATAATATGGCGAGTGGTTGGCGTTTATTTATTAAAATAATAAATGAATGTTTATATGTATGTCTATCATTCATGTGAAATGTTTAAAAATAATGAGAAATTTTATGTATTAAACATAATTTAGGAAAAGGTCAAAGAATAGTCATAATATCTCAATATATCCTGGTATCTCGAAAAAAGAGATTTGTGTAAAACTTACTTGTTAATGTCATTCAGAATAGATGTGGAGTTATTATAAATTGAAGTTATTGTAATAAATTTGTTTTTGAGTTAAATTTTAGACATTCAAATTAACAATATTTTTTTTTAGTTTAGACATTTCGAAATTAAATTATGTTATTAAACTGTTATTTATTTTTATCTTTCTCGCTGTTTTCACTCATTGGATTATACGGGATATATCCCTGTCATTATTTACATTAAGCTGAATGGATTCACTATTTACTAAGACCATTGTGCGTTTCATTGTTTAATTCAATAAAAAAAAAATAATATGACGTTTTTTGTACATTATGACAGTTTTTAATTATAGATAATGCTCTGAAACCGACGAAACTCTATTAACAAACTATTGTGTTTCCATTAGTCTGTTTGTTGTATCGCCTGTAGATATTAAATTAAACATATTTTAATACGTACCTAAATATTAGTGCTACTTTAGCTCTATATCGCCACGAGCAGCCGATAAATGTGTGAACAACACTAAAATTTGCGAGCGAAATAAGAATATGTGACTCAAGCTTGCGGAAACGAGAACGCACTTGACACTCACTTATCAACATAGGTGTATGTGTGGCGTACACCCGTACGCGGCATTGTTATGGCGCATTTTAATTAATTAATTTCCAACTGGCGACACGTTTTTCATACAGTTCGGTGAATATACAATTTTTATCTTGTTTTTTTTGTTCTGTGGCATAAACCATAATAACACTAAACTGTGAATATATTATTAAAATTCATCGCCTTTAAAATTCTAATTTTGAATTTGACAAATTGTTTATGAACTTAAAAACAAAGACAACTGATTGATTAAGATCTGCGGATCCATTGATTTAAATCTCTACCTTTATTTTTGGTTTTCATATTTTGATTCAATTTAAAAAATTAATGGCAAAATTAAAAAAAAAACAATGGAACATTTCTTCATATCATTTGATTGTTATTTTCTTAAAATTTATCCTTCTGTCACACTAATATTTCGTAGATATTAATAATATCGGAGCACTGAATTTTTATTAAATGAAATGATTTAATTTTGACCTTGTTTAAATAATAAAAATTGTAGATACGATAAATCATGACGACCTATATATTTAATAATTAGTTTGAAAATAGTCTTGTTATATTTTCAAGCCCAGTATGAAGAAATGAGCCAACTGAAATCAAAACATAAAATTAATAAAAATGTCAGTTATGTCATTTACGCTTAGCACGACCATATTATAGTAACCATATATCTATACAGATAATAAAATTGTAAGATATACATTTAGTAAGAGTACAAATAATAAAATTGTAAGAGTAAATTGTGTACATGGAAAATATTTTAAAGAGTGACGGATTTGACGTATATAATAATAGAAGCCGGAAAACTTTTTTTAGAATTTTTGTCTGCCTGTCTGTACGTTATTTTGTGCGACAATCACGCAAAATCTACTAGAGGAATTTTGATGAAATTTGATGTCGTAATAGTTTATAACCAAGAGCAACATATAAGAGATTTTTTTTCCTATTCCGAATTTCATGCGAGTGAGGCCGTGGGGTACAGTTAGTATACGTATATATTTTGTGCAGATCCGTTGAAAAAAATGCAGAGTTATTGGATAACAGACATGCAGCCATCCAAAAGCCAAACTTTTATATTTACTATATTCTGCATATTAGTCTTAGTTTTTGTTTTACGCTCCCTTTGTATGATTTTTGGATCGATAGATTTACCACTACATTAATATAAAAAAAAGAGTTAACTTTTTCTCTTTCATTCTAAATAAAATATTAATCAAATTAATGTTTCAAACTAATATCTATTATTTAGCACTAAACATGTATTTGTATTGTCAATGTTTTTGATAGCGTTTGTGTTGGTATTTGTGTAAACATGAGTATGTAGGTACAAATTAGTATTGGTGAGATTTTGTTAAAGGGCATGGAACGAAGGATGTGCATACGGATTTGTAGATGCGAGGGCGGATTGTGGCATAGGAGTTGAAGCCAACGACGGGTACGGATAGGCCATCTGCTATGGTCGACTTCATCGTTGTAAAGATTGGCTTGCCGGCCTTCATAGCTGCCTTAAAGCTGGCAACCTTCTCAGACTCCACACCCTGGATGGAAAAAAATATACCTGCTTTACATTTGTTAATTTCGCAGATGTAGAGAAGAATTATAATATTTGATAGTTGAATTAATTTTTTAAAAACGAAAACATTGATCGACATTTATCATGGCATGTATACAATTTTCATTTCAATTAGGTGACACTTAAGTTTGCTGTGAATATTTCTTTAGCAACGTCTACATTCTACATTTCTTGCATGCCCCCAGTCAATATATCTATTGTAAAAAACATTAAAACACATGCAGAACAAAAACAGACTGATACTCACATAGAACTTGACGTGGGGTTTAAGATAGCCGAGCGCTGCGATGGTACCAGCGAGAAGAGATCCCCCTCCTATTGGGATGATGACGGCGTCCACATCGGGTACCTGTTCCGCAAGTTCCAGACCCATTGTGCCCTGGCCGGCTAATACATGTGGGTGGTCATACCTGTTGGAATAGAGACGTCTTTTAGCACTTTTTACGTCTTAATGTACATTAAAAATATATCAAACACAAATATACCAAGTACGTTCCACTTGGCGATAATTGGTAATTTAATTTCTATAAAAAATTGACGATTATTTGCATGCTTTACTTCTTTTCATGTAACCTTTACTTTTATTATGTATTTCTCGGAGCTGCATGAAGTGATTCTCTTCGTCAGCATGTTTAATTTTAAAAGTCAATATAAATTTATTTACGTAAATTTCATGTACCAATGCGTCAAAGCCAAATTGACAGATAAACGACTGCAACGACCCATGTTGATATGTGAGTAGGCATGGGCCAGCGTGAACAATGACGCCATCAATGACGTTTGGATCACAACCGCAATGACTGCGGTCGCCAAGTGGAACGATACAGTGAGCGTTTTGAGCGTTACGATCGCCTAGTGGAACGTACTCAAGGTAATCGTTATAATATTGATAAATTCAATGGTTCCAACGTATGAAAAATTTAATAGACTCCAGAGTTAAAAGGAGGCGAAACAAATCGAAGAGAGCCCTAAAACCTATGTAGCATCGAAGACTTAGGGAAGGTTTTTTCATTATAAGGCGAAATGATAACAAACATTAATGGAATAAATCAAAACCAATGGAGGCCTTCATCGTGGAACAAGCTTCTGTGTACTGAAAGTATTTTGTGCATACAGGTGTGCTAGCCACGAATGTCATTCGTAATAAACTGGAAAAATTCAATAATATTTTCTTGGGTGGGCAATAAATTGACACTACAGATCAGCATGTTAAAAGAGATGATGAAGATGTATTAAAATTAACTTATTAGATTAAACGTGACAATCCGTTTCTAACTATAACGTAAATAGTGTCATTGGAGTCGGAATCATCGGTAATGATGAAATAAACAATAAAGTTTATTTCATAATATTATAAATATTTTGTGCAAGTGGGTGTACGGTACGCAAGCCATGAACGTCATTTGTAATAAACTGGAAAAATGAAGTAGTATTTCCTTGGGTACCTGTGAGCAACACATTGGTAATGCAGATCAGCGTGTTAAAAGATATGATGAAGATATATTAAAATTAAGTTATTATATCAAATATGACAATCAGTTTCTAACTGTCATTGATAATTGGAATTATCGGTAAAGATGAAATAAACTATCGTTATGCACGTAACATTCATCTTCGATAATGAAATAATATAATTTAATAAACATTTAGTAATATTAAATTTAAACTATTCAATAAAATTGTGAAGGAATTTGTTTATAAGTCGATTTGTGAATGTCTTTGTTATAAAGTTGTGTCTTTGATTCATTATTCTTCCATAGAAGCAGTGTAAATAAAAGAAAATAAGTTCATGCAACTCAGTACACGGGAAAGAAGTGAAACTTCTTTGGCGATCTAAATCTTGATTTATAAGTACGAATATATAGTAAGGGGTAAAATCATAGACAGAGAGAGAGAGAGATAGATATCAAGAGATCAATGTTGAAATACATACAGCACATGAACAAATTAATATCACGCACTTTCACTACAAAACGCAACTCACTCGTAGGATATCAATATCTATATGATATCTTTTGAAATGCACACTTCTGTTTTATTCTTTCGCGTTCATCCACCTGTCTCGCTTGTGCTCGTGTGCGCGTCCATACCTTCTCTTTTTCTAATACTATGCTAATCCTTATTTTTTTTTTCACTTCAAATCTGCAAACGTGTCTAGGGCAGGTGTGTAAGTTGAGTAAAATATCAAACTAAGTGTAAGTCCATAGATGGTACTAAATTCGGATAAGATACTTTTACCTAATATTAAACAGTCAGAAAAAAAATAATGTCATTTGTAATGACATTATTTTTTTTCTGACGTAAACACCAAATGAAATCTTCATATACATTTAAATAGACTATTGTCAATTAAAAAAAATAACCGCAATGCCAGTACCAAACTACGGCTTGAAGGAAGTCGGGATGTATTGCTCCTATTGTAAATTACATTTACATTCGTTCGTTGCGAAATTGTAAATAAATTAAATGCATGTTAACCTTGTAATAGATGAAGTACAGACAAAATTAGCAATAAAGCAATCACAAACAGACAAATAAATCGACGATATTTTAATAGTAAACTTTTGACATTATTACAAACAAAACAAAACAGCTGATGGCAATAGTGAGTGCCACTTTTGCTTCTTTCTGTGCATGCGTACACTTGTCTTCTAATATCGTATTCGTCTATCTCTCTCGGTTGTTAGTTAAGTACCTATTTCCATCCCTGTTATTATAGATGCATTACAATCAGACATAACAATAAGAATGTTGTATGAAAAACGTTGCACGGAATTCGATTTTGACATTTACTTTCATCACGCCCAATGAAGTTTCGCTTCAAATTTCGGCGAACGTCTTACACTATCTGTCATAATTGACGAAGAGTTGATCTTTTGGTTTCATTATTAACAGCGACAATTATTTTTATGAATCTACGAAGGCAACAAAATTCTGTGATTTTTACATTTTTTACAAACATTTTCTTTGTACATAATATGTTTTATTTTTATATGCTATAAAGTAGTGCTTTATGCAACAAACACATTAAATTTTACTTTTACTCTAGCCTTGTTAACTAATTCATTGTGCCTTTTATTTAATACATAATCTATAGTAAAAGGAATGTCGTTCCAACCAGGTGTCCCACGACACTGTTCGTTCTTTCTTAACTGTTTGAGTGCCGTCGAGCGCCATCGTGCTTGTGTGCGTATTAACTAAATTTGCCACGAAATCAGTTGCTGTTTAGCACGCGGTAGGGGAGGTCGTTCGTATGCATCGCTAATTGTTTATCTTTCTACGTGTTACATAAAGTTCAAATTATAATATTATTAGTAATTACAATATAAAAAGGATCTAGGAAAAGAATATTTTTAACCTATAATGCCGAAATACGAAAATAATTCGAGTGAAAATGACTGTTTTTCAAGTTGTGAAAAAAGTGATAGTGGGAGTGACATTATGGTGCGCTCACAATTTGGCGTAATGCAAATTTTGAGTGATAGTGATAATAGTGACGATAACAATTATTTTGCTGATACGGAAGATGTACCGGACTGCGAAAACACGATGTGATCTTGATTTCAGTTTTGTTAAAATTTTTGTTCCCAATATATATTTCCATATTTTACTTTATATTTTATTATCCTTGTACAAGTTTTTATTAAGAAAACACCGAAAAAATTATTAAAATTGGATAATTTTTGGTAGAGATACAGTTTTTTTTCGAGACAAGGGTAAATGACATGAATTTTTAAATATATATGAGTAAAAACCATAGCACTAAAACGGTTAATGTTGTAATTATACAAAAGGATGCGGTGCAAATTACGGATGCAGAAAAACCGGATTGTCTTGCTCCATTATTTGCATCAATTGTCATGGACAATCATACTGCAAACGAAGCTTTTCCCATTGATTCTTCCGACAATTATCCATGATTAGGTCAATCGAATTGATTTGCTGATAATTAACATAAATGAAGATTTTAGTTATTTATTTACATACATTTATCGATACATTATAGGTAAGGTATTCGTAAAGATAAACAATTAATAGCTTAAAAAATTAAATGTTAAAGAAAAACTACAAAAAATATTTAAGTGCTGGAAAAAATAATTGAATAACGACAGGAACAAAATTGTTTTTTAAGTTGGTTTACGAAATTCATTGGTGGTTTTTTTCTTGTTAAAAATAACCAAAATTATCAGAAAATAGGACTGTATTTCTGACAATTGCTGCGATTCAAACGAGTAGAGTGATGATCTAACTCATGTAGACGTAAACATGTAGTACACATAATTTGCAAATTACAATTTATTCCAGAAATAGTTTCAACAAAGTTTTGGTATAGTTTTAAGCTATGCTCTGAAAATCTGCTGAATATACTTAAACAAAACTTCTGGAAAACTTCATTTTCTTGTCAAGCTGCAAAGGTTTAAAATTTGTATTTTACTTTTATATTAAACCTATTCAGAAGTCTGAGAAAAATTATTCAATCTGCTAAATTGACTTATTCAAAACTCAATCTTCTGGAAAATTCCTTCTCTTGTTAAGCTGCAAAACCTTAAAATTCGTATTTTATATTTACATTAAACCTTTTGAGGAGCCTTTTAGAAAAATGATTCAATATTGTTTCATCTTCCTCACTTTCAATATATAAGATGTGTTCTATTTA
Organism: Druceiella hillmani; assembly: GCA_039881145.1. Lineage (NCBI taxonomy): Eukaryota > Metazoa > Arthropoda > Insecta > Lepidoptera > Hepialidae > Druceiella > Druceiella hillmani. The sequence goes on along the minus strand of JAYKKI010000058.1, from coordinate 6,862,628 downwards.
AAGGATTCAGTATATGAGATGTGTTGTATTTAAATGATTCAATATATGAGACGTATTCTAATTAGATGATTCAATATATAAGATGTGTTCTATTTATATGATTTAATATATGAGATGTGTTCTATTTAAATGATTCAAAATATGAGATGTGTTCTATTTAAATGATTCAATATATGAGATGTGTTCTATTTAAATGATTCAATATATGAGATGTGTTCTATTTAAATGATTCAATACATGAGATGTGTTCTATTCAAATGATTCAATATATGACATGTGTTCTATTTAAATGATTCAATATATGATATTAGATGATCCAATATATAAGATGTATTCCATGCAAATTTTTATGTTTCACAAAAAAATCAAACTAAAAACAAAAAAAATAAAACAAAAATCTTTTGCATTAACATCGCATACAACTTGCATTATTGTGTATTTAATTATGGTAATGTAAGTTTGATATATTTTGATGTGAAGATAGAATTTAGATGCGCTGAAACGAATTTAAACTTACCGTACGGTAAGTCGAGACGGAGACATTTCTGGCAGTTCAACTCACCCGTTAATATAAGACAGGCCCCGCGTCCTACCCAGTTCCATAGCAACCTGACGAGCCTCCTTCATGGTGGCGCCCTTGATTACAACTTCGGCACCGAGCTGATGGCACTTCTGTATTTTCATAATAGGCGCGACGACTGGCATGACGACTGTTGCAGGAGCACCGATATTGTTGCCGTGGTAGGCGAGTGCTTGTGCGTGATTGCCGGCGGAGGCGCTGACGGCGCCTTTTTTACGATCGTCGGGACTCAGTCGTAGGAGGGCGTTACACGCACCACGTTCTTTGAAGCTGGAGAGGTGGGAAAACAATATATATAACCTCTTTTGCAAAAAAAACGGGCCCTTATAGGAATAAACCATTATCAGAGTTATTTTAATATTATTTGACGCATTTTATATGGCGATATAATGAGAATATTGTTATTTATTATTGAGATATCGTTTTTACCTACTTCAGACATTAAAAATGCGAATAAATAAAAAAACGATGTAAAGTCCACAGACGAGCGTTTTCATACTGGTACATTAAAAATGGCTAAAGTTTATTTTTGAATATTTTTTATTAATTTAACATAAAATTTGCAAATTTAGTAACGAGTATGGCCTCCTCTAGCTAAAATCAATGCGCTTAAACTGCTAGGCATGCTTTCGACGACGTTTTTATCATTTCCTGAGGAATACGTTCCCATCCAGCGACGATCACATTTTTAAGGGCCTGAATGTTTTCTGGAGCTGGTTTTACGGCTCTGACGCGTCGTTTGAGATTATCCCATATGTGTTCTATCGGATTGAGGTCGGGACTTCTAGCTGGCCAGTCTAACCGACGAATTCCGTCCTCCTGCATATACGCATCAACGTCTCTAGAGCGGTGGGCGCGAGCGTTGTCGTTCATAAAAATAGACTTGCCTCCAACTGCTGTTAATGCGGGTTGGGCATGAGGAATAAGAACCTCTGTTATGTACCTTTGCGCATTAAGTGTCTCATTTTCAATAAAAACCAACTCGGTACTGTCATCTCAGTTAATACCAGCCCAAAACATTACGGAGCCTCCACCGTAAGGGGTGATTTCCTCAAAGCACACTTCTGCGAAGCGTTCTCCAGGTCTTCGTAAGACTCGCCGACCTCGATCCTCACCATTAATCGATATACGAGCTTCATCGGAGAATAAAACACTATTCCAGCCTTGTTTAGTCCATGACGATTTTGAGCGAATCTCAATCTGGCAACTCGATGCTCACGGAGCAATGTAGGGTCCCGAGCTGGGCGATAGCTACGTATATTGACGGCCTGAAGTCTCATTCTGACTGTCTGTCCATAGGCTTATCGTGTACCTCTGACGTCCTCGAGGTTCTGTTTGAGATCCATGTACGTAACTTGACGATTTCGTAGCGCTTGCCTGACTATGAAGTGGTCGTCTCGTGGCTCAGTGCGCCGTTTTCTTGCAGAACCAGGCCTTCTTCTGACGGAGCCCGTTTCTTGGTATCGTTTCCAGGACGGAGGAATGGCTCACATTATACTGCTGAGACACATAACATTGGCTGCAGCCATCTTCAAGCAGCGCAATAACTTTACTAGCTCTTATCATTTTTTCAACCGTACTGAGAACAGCAATCAGAAGTGAACTAATGCACCAAACAGCAGAAATTTAATTAAAATTTATTCGTTAAAATAAAAAACGTAACAAATGAAAAAGAACTTAATAAAAGTTGGATTTCATTTACCGCCAAAAAATACGTTTTTGTCAGTGAAAGAGAATTTTCATTCAAAAAGAATAAATTTCAAATTTAGAACGTTCGTTTTTATGTCCCAGAATACACTATACCTGCCAGTAACAATTACAATTGATACAACCTCTTAATAAATAATATTTTGTTAATGATACGTCAAAATCAAAACCGCCCTTTTTTATGCAGAAGAGTATATGAGTGAGGGAGAGGGGGAGCGAGGGACAGAAAGAGAAATGGAAAATTTTCTTTTTTTTCAAATAATGACGTATTATACTTGAAAAAACAATATTTAGTATAATCTGTAAAAGACATGGGTCGTGTTTAATAGTATTTTTACTTCATTTTTTTAAAGAACGATATCTCGAAGACATACCGTACAAAAAGTTGGTCGATACACAACAGAAGACAAACGAAATTCTAAGTACCCTAGGCGTTTGATACGCACCAAAGTTAGAAGCAGAGTATATTTGGTCAAAGGGTAGCTGTGAGCACAACTATAACTTCCTTTTTTGCGAGGGCGAATAAATGTTCTTTGTGTGTCGTTAGCTGGCAACATTGTTCATTTTCGAGGCATTGTTCATTTTCTTTAGCTGGCAACATTGTTCATTTTCTTTAGCTGGCAACATTGTTCATTTTCGTTAGCTGGCAACATTGTTCATTTTCTTTTTTTGCGAGGGCGAATAAATGTTCTTTGTGTGTCGTTAGCTGGCAACATTGTTCATTTTGACCTAATTTAGCAAAAATATTGTTACGTAAAAAATTAAAAATTTCATTTTAGTCTCAAAATTTAAATCCCATTTTTTCAAATTGCCGATTGCAAATTCTCAGAAACTAATAAATCGATTTTATTTTATATTCAAATTCTATAGAAAACTTGATCTAAAGAATATTGTCAACATTATTTTATAAACAAAACTTTTTATCGACAATCATAATTTTGACTTCATACAACCCTAATTTCCGAAAAAATCCAAACTTAAAAAAAAACGAACAACAAGCGGACATGTATTAGCTGCTGGTTCTGCTTTCGCCCGGTTAGAAAAGAAGCCATGACTCCATTAGTTTTAACCGCTTTTTTATATACTAATATTTACGATTATTTTTTTACTGGCACCCGAATCAGTCAGTAGTCGAATGCAGAAATTTACAGCCTCGTTACATATAAATTTTTATGACAATCTATGATGATTAAAAACCCGAAACTTTTTTGAGCCTCATATATTGTCTATGACATCTTCATACATTATTTTAATTTAGTTATAACTGTTTAAAAATGCACACGATAAAGCCTAACTCTGTTATTAATAAAAATGCTTAAAATTAATTTTTGCTGCTTTTATTCTCTGAACACCTAATGTTTATAAGGTTGGTATAACGAAGGTATTCGTTAATATTAATAAACTCGGTAAAACAACGGGATAACTTTTCCAAAATTATTTAAAAAATCCAACGTGTCACCGTCGCGTTTCGTAGACAAACACGTAAAATGTGAGGTTATGTCTATGATACTGAATACAAATTTCATCTGTCACATGAGATGGCGTCTTTAAAGCAACGTTTAAATTTTGTAATAATAAATATTACAAAATTTTCCCCTAAAATATTGTAATAATAAATGAGAATATTATTTGAATTTTATTTAATTTAAAAATTGTAATCAATAAATTTTGCTCTTACTGCAGCTTCACGCAATAACTTAAATAATACTTCGATTATTTAGATGGTACGAATTGAATTATATAAAGCCGTTTTCTCCAAAACAATTAGAAATACAATCGAATTCACGTGCTGTTAGATGCACTCGGCAAAATGTCAACTTTTTTAGGTTGTACTGAAGTTAGACTTAGGTTGAGGTCGGAATAATGTTTGGCAGATGAAGATGATAAACTAATCGTATACTAAGCTTATTGGTAGCGTTTTTGTTTATTCTTTATTTATGCAAAGAATAACTTTCTATTTTTATAACACATAAGACTGCAGATGACACAATGGACTCTGTTCACTTATATCCGTACCAGAGGCGGCTCATCCTAAAGAGCGCTGGTGCAGTGGAGTGCACTGCACGAAAATTAGATAGATAATCTAATTTCTTTATAATTCATACTATCTTTATATTACATTCTTTCTATTCTATTATGCCTACAATAGTCTATTATATTACCTATACCCACACGGGTACATTTGGCGTCAAGTTGTAACGAGTGGAGCGCTTGCGTTTGCGCTCCTATGAAACGAAGTTTAGTACGATTCTTAACACTATATTTAATGAGTGCGAAAGAAAAACGTCGACGCGTGAAACAAAAGATTTCGTATGAGAAATTAGCCTAAGCTGGAGCGCCGCTCACGCGCGACATTTCCAAACCGTGGGTTCGGTTCTGATGTATTTGTACACAAACAAGCAAACGTGTCGGCTTCTTCAGTTATTTCGCAGTTTTTCTTTCAAATAAATATTAAAAAATAGTTTGTGCGTGATATTTTGTGTTAAAAATGGAACAATACAGTGCATCTTTTATTAAACAGTGTGAAAAGACTCTCGAAATGCGCGTCGAGCTGAAAGCTAAGGGGCCACCACGTCCTGAAATTGCACTTACTCAAAAATGTAGTACAAAAAACAGATCTTTTACGCGTGTTTTTAAATCTGAACAATATTTCAAAACACCTTGGTTGTGTGGATGTGAAGAGAGCAATAAATTATTTTGTTTTCCGTGTCTTGTGTTTGGAGCTGGCGCCGGCAGTGGTGGTGAGTCTGCGTGGACAGAAACGGGTGTTGACGATTTAGCGCATCTTTCATTAAAAGTGAAAAAACATTCGCAATCTCGATTTTATATGTTATGTGAAGTGCAATTGGCATCGATCGGTCGACAAGATATTCGTAAGGCGCTCGACTCTGCGTATCGAAAATCTATTCTAGAGTTCAATGAACGCGTTGATGAAAATCGATATATTTTAAGGCGTTTGATAGATTGTGTGGTATTTTGTGGTGCATTTCAAGTTGCTTTACGGGGACATGATGAATCTACGGAATCCCTGAACCCCGGAATTTATAGAGGTTTGGTTGATTTCATTTTAGAGATCGATTTGGCTATGAAACAGCATTTATCCAGTAGTTCGGTTTTTAAAGGTACGTCTAAAACCATTCAGAATTACATATTAGATGCTATTTATTAAGTTAAAAATATTGGCGAATGGATTTTATGTACAAATAAATGGTATGCTTCATTTTTTTATTTTTTTGTGAACCCCCATCAAAAAATGTTACGAGCCGTCTCTGATCCGTACTGCCTCTTATTAGCATGTTCTAAAAATATCCCATGTTCATCTGGATACAATAAGCTATTGGCAACGAGTATAGCCCCTAGTGACGTATTGTGAAATAAACGTGCGATACATAATTAAAATTTATGACATTATTTTTTTGCACAGCAGGTAAAGTTAGCTGCATCCGTATATCACTTTTATATACTTTTTTAACATTTTTCCTCTTCGGGAAGAGGTCTAATACTTCTTCAGATTACTTTGCAGAAATATAATAGCAAACTATGAGGTAATTTATTAAAAAAAAATGCAAACTGTAACAAAAATCTTAATATTGAAAGTCAGTTGTTTAAAAAAAGATCTGTCATTTCTGCCATACGTTAGTTCCTAATCAGCTTACCATACCATACCAGCTAGGGATAAACTGCCAATAAAAAATAAAGCTAGGGATAAACTGTTAATTGAAAAAATCGTTTTTGCGAAAAGGTCTTAAGAGACACACAAGTAACACTTTTTCTTTCAACGATAAGTGTACAAGGAAAAAAATTTATATGAAACGGCAAGATTTATTTCTGGCGTTTAAACGCGTTTTTAAAAAGTATTTTAAAAAAAATTTTAGTTAAAAAAAGTATTTATGATTTGAATAGAATAATTGCGTAACACTTTTTCTATTCGACTCATAAATACTTTATGGATTCGCGAATGAAACTCGGGTGTAAAGCTTTTATTAATCCTATTTGCTTTATAGAATTAACGTGTTTATGGCCTTACCATCCTGTGAAGTGATGTGTTTCATATTTTAGGTACAGCTCCATTCCTAATACGTCGGACAAGTGTGATCTCTGCAAGAGAGGCGACTATTCATTTCTGTGTTTACTTAAATATTTTAAACTAATAAGTAAAGACAATACGACAATTTAAAATATATTACGACAATTTTTTTTAAGTATAACAATTTTAAACATTTATGGGTATTTAGTATTTTTGTTAATTTTAATTATTTCCAATTTGATTTCCACATGCGCAGCACAAATGACTTGTATGGTTATATATCTAAATATATTATTTCTAAAAGGTGTTTTTTGGTCGAGCGGCTCGATCTCTTTAACTACTGCACCAAAACAAATATAAAAAAATACCCACTTAAAGCTTATGTTTTCTACTTTGGGCGAAAAATACAAAAAAATTTGAAAAAAATATTTTTGTTAATAAAAAAATTAATTTTTATAACAATTGGCATGAGCGCCATCTGTGGGCGACACATCAAATATCTTAGCCAAATTGTATACTTGGAACACGCTAGATGGCGATATAGTGCAAAGACTTCGCACGGGTCAGCTAGTCTTTTAATTTTATTACTAAGGGCAGGCTGAAATCATTTTGAATTTAAGTACTTACTAAATGCTGTAATCCTAATTTGTCAGATTTTTATCATATGCAGTTAAGAAGTTAATAGCGTTGAGTCAATGCAGGGCAAAATATTTTGGAGTTTTAGGTATCGCGAAAAAAGAGAAACTGTATCAAAAAATGTATAATTTTTGATTAAGTTTTAAAATACCTTTCAGTCACATTATAACCGATGCGCTCCGCAAGAAGACAATTTCGTAATTAAGTCCGATATTTGGGGATATTACATTAAAAGTGGAAGACTAAGACTTACCAAAAATTATCTGACTTCAAATAACCACTGTGTGATAGAAAGTAGAAAATAATAAAAAATATATATTTTGCAGTACAGTATCGTTTCCGAACACGAATAAAATTCAAAAATGTTACTGTTAAGAGATTTTTGGGGTCAATGCCAAGGCGAGTGGGGCGCTATGTGTTTATGTGTGGATATGCATTTATGTAAGAGAGAGCTAGAGAGGCGTCCACTTAGCACCTATTCTAAAAATCTACAACGATAACAGTATTTGGCAAATTTGTTCATAATCGAAAATCGTATTGTACCGTAGAATTTCCAAATATAGTATTCGTATTTTTATGACTTTATATTTTTCAGTCCGTTTCCGATTCAGTGTTTACCTGAAGTTGGTTAAATTTACTTGTTAATCATTTTTATAAATCTGAGATTTCGTACTTTTTGATAAAAAATCAAATTTAAAAAGTTAAATTTAAACAAAATCTTTAATGAACAAAATAACTTTTTATTATGTATTAAACATATGAGGCGAAATTTCCAAACATCTTACGTTTTAATGAAACAACTTTTGGCTAAATTATGGCTGTTTGACTTAAGACCTTGGTGTTCCTTTAATTTTGACAAGTAGCTTATTTACATTGTGAAAAATAATATTATATTTGAAAATAGTTTACTAAATAATACTACGTACCCTGAAATATCTACATGTGTCAAACCGTATTCAGAACACCGACATTGTGAGTTATTCTAGTAAATGAGGATCAAAACTGTTTTGACAGACAGAACCACTTTATCCAAATGTAACTTTACTGGATGTAACTTTCTCTTCTTTAATTGACGCTTTTTCTGTTTATACCCCAAGAGTTGCTGACGAATTTAGGGTGGGTGTTTTAGGTATTTAGAAATTACTAATACCAATGTGCAGTGGTATCCGATACTAGTTAAATAGAGCATCGAAAGTCTGATGCCTGGTAATTTACGGCTAATAAATACCACAGAGTTTCAGATAGACTTTTGAATATAAATTTTGTTAAATATTTTTACAATCAGGCCTCACACACTCAGGCCTAGCTTGGATTTCCACACGTGCTCACGTAAAATTTTCTTTTGCGTTTGACAATTATTTTGAAGCCTTAATTTCTTTCTTATTCTATATTTTTAAATGGCTTTTTTAGGATTGTACAAGTTTTAATACCACAGATAATGTGTACCAGTGTCATTTTCCTAATTTATAAAATATTTAATTTACCACTATCCAAATATTACAGTGCCTAAAATATGTTGTTTGGTATTAATTTTTGTATCAAATTTGAGCATTATGTAGATATTATTTATATTATATTGTAATAGTATCGAGTAAATATAAATAATTAGTATCGAGGTACTACTGTGCAAAATTTCTAAGTGCCCATAATACTTAATAAAATATTAAAACAGCAATTGTTTCTTAGTTATGAAAGGATTGTTCTCCTATTTTTTAACCTAAAATAATACTTTTTACGAGCAAAGGTTACTTATTTAAATTATTCTATGTTTCACTATATTTTATTATTTTCATTAAAATTAGTTATATTGACTGCGTTTCTATAAGAAATACTGTTTCACACACGGCCTCGTCAACAACACCTATGTTGTTTGCGGATAATGTACTCGTATATCGAGTTTTGTTGCAAATAGTCCCTGTGCTAGTTTCGTGTCTTAGAAACAATGTTTGGGAAGCAATGGTTTATGGAATCTAACCCTGCATGGTGTCTTATCGATGCGTCCCTTGATGCGGAAGGCGGCGGCGGTGACATCATTGTAGGTGACAACTACAGGGTTATTCTCGTCACACCACGGGTCGAAACCTGGAGGATACTGGAAAACCAAAGTAAATTAAAAGTAAACTAGTGTAAATTAGTATTTTTTTGGTTTATGTAATTGTATATAAATTGCAACTGCCATGAATTCATCTGCGAATTTGTATTTGACAGAAAATAAAATTCGCAATCGCCAAACTTGTGCGAAAATTGCGCAGCTTAACAGTAAAAATAAAAATACCCATTAGCATATATTGTGCTCAATTTTTTTTGTAGAAAATTCTTTGTGAAACTGGTGCTGTCTTCTGTTTCCGATAATGTAAAGTTCTTCTCAGAGTATATGGTATTTAATAGTGCGAGCTGCTTCTGATTGACGTAATGTCAACTGACATGACATTACCACTGTTTGTCGATAGAGTTTTATTATTAACCGTTTTAGTGCCATGGTTTTTTACTCATATATACTTAAAAATGCCAAAGAAATCTTTTGTTTTTGATGACATTTACTCTTGTCTCGAAAAAAAAACTGTTTCTCTTCTAAAAATGATCCAATTTTAATAGTTTTTTCGGTGTTTTCTTAATAAAAACTTGTACAAGAATAATAAAACACAAAGAAAATTATGGAAATATATATTGTGAATAAAAATTATAACAAAAACTGAAATCAAGGTCACATCGTATTTTCGCAGTCCGGTACATCCTCCGTATCAGCAAAATAATTGTTATCGTCACTATTATCACTATCACTCAAAATTTGCATTACGCCAAAATGTGGGCGCACCACAATGTCACTCCCACTATCACTTTCTTCACAATTTGAAAAGCGATCATTTTCAATCGAATTATTTTCGTATTCAGACATTATGGTTTAAAAATTTTCTTTTCCTAGATCCTTTTTATATTGTAATTACTAATAATGTTATAATTTGAACTTTATGTAACACGTAGAAAGATAAAAAATTAGCGCGCTCAGCAACTGATTTCGCGAGCGTTATCGCGCTCGTGGCAAATTTAGTTAGTGTAGTTAGTACGCGCACGAGCGCTATGGCGGTCGTCGGCACTCAAACGTTTAATATTGTTAATTAAACTTTACTCACACCATTTTGTAATTAAGTTACATACATAATAAACATTATAATAACCATACAATTTATACATAATAAACATAAAATGTTAATATTGTTTTAATGCGTTGGTCTATTAATTTATTTTCTCTATGGCGATGTTCGTTATGTTATTTTCTAAACATAACGAACAGCGCCATCTGTAGTCTGTAGTTCGAATTTCAACTTTAATGTCATATAATACTTGTATAAATTCAACGATGTGATCTGAGGATAGCATTATATCTCGGTGAAGCGATTACTCTTTCACACTTTTGAAGGTTGGTAAAATCGAATGTCTCAATAATTATTTTTATAATGTTATATATATATATATATATATATATATATATATATATATATATATATATATATATATATTTATACATATATATGCGGGAATAAACGTTGGACAAAAAGAGACGCTCTATTCTTTGGTTCAAAAGGAATAAATTGTCTTTGAAATTAAACGCAAAACACGCCCTCTTTCTAATTGATTGTAAAAAGAAATATTACACATAGGTCTTTTTACCACACCTAATACCGCTAAAGCACGCACACAAACTCACGCTAGCCGTACGCAACCACTACGTTAACACGAGCAGTGCTGATTCACGTACACAAGTATCGTTTACATGAAAAAGATGCCAAATAATTATGATTATTTTGAATTTTCTGAAAAAAGTAGCCTTTTAAATTATATTTTGACGACAATGCATTATTTTTCAGTCAACGAATAACGTCTTTCTTTGTCTGACATTTATTCCCGGACACGTGTATATATATATAGCCGTAATTATATACTAAACCACTGATAAAAAAAAAATGATCCAATGGGGACCCCCTACAGGGTTTCGATATACAAGACCTGTTATCCGATTTTCAGTTTCGCGCACTATTTTACACCATGTAAAGGCAAATGTTTGTACTCACATCTTTAAGTTTCGTGTAAGCTCTGATGGGCGGTAGAGATTTGTAAACATTTTTAAAAGTTCGAAAGAATGAACAATTTCGCGAAAAGGACATCTCAAATTCAATATTTTGTGTAGAAATCCTTGTGTTGTCAAATGTTTTTACTCATCTCATTGCAAATGTGGCTTTGCTTCTTAAACAAAACTGCTTAATCACAATTAAATGAAACTACGTGATGTAGTATTATTTCTAAGTTCTTTACCACGACCTAGGTTTCGTTGTATTATAATATCTTCAGGTGGGCTATAAGCAAAAAGTGTATATATGTATATATATATATATATATATATATATATATATATATATATATATATATATATATATATCTTTGCTAATACCACATCTGAAGATGTTGTAATACAATAAAACCTAGGTCGTGGTAAAGAAAGTAAAAATAATACTACATCACGTAGTTTCATTTAATTGTGAATAATGCATTTCTACAAAATTAACGCCAAATATATTCAATATTTGAAAACTGCTTATTCTAAATATTTTTGTATATAACCTTTGTATATAACTTATCGCGTAATAAAAAGTTGATAAGTTAGGTAATGATACGTAAGATTTTTACATTCAGTCTAATGATAAAATTCAGTCCAATAAAATTATGAGGACGAACACAAAGGCAAAAACTGTTAATTATTGACCTTTTGAAATTTTTTTTATATAAATTGGTTTTGGTTTTCATTCACTTACAGTCACGATGACAGTTCTAAGCATGTCTAAGTATGGAGGAATATCTAATGAATTAGATATGTAGTCTACATAGCTAGTGCGTTTTCCTTCATTCAGTTCTATGCTGTAACATTCACTATAACTAACGTAAAGGTTAGCTAACACACGATAATAACCATTGTCTTAACGTTCACTTTAAAAATGGGTTTACTGTATCGCTCTAGCTTTATTCTAACCTTTATTGTCAAAGTTACGCATTTTTTCGTTGGCTTGAGAAAAAAGGACAGCATCATATAATTTTACAATCAGAAAGAAATGGACAGAGCTATTTCGTCGACGATGACAGTTCTATACTTTATCTATGGATTACAGGAAACGCGTTTTTATAGGTTATTTTGTTTGTTGCGCGTGAAGTAATATTTATTCGTCGTGTTATTTTCAACATTGGTCTCAAACTGCCTATTATACATTTTGTTAATTCTTTAGATAGTCGAAGTCGGAAGTGTATAACGAAACTATTATTTGGTAACGTATATGGATCTGATATATTCCTCGATTCTCAAGTACGGACTTAATTGGCGTTTTGGCAAATGTAATAACCATGTTTCTTGATGAATAACAGAAATATTACGGAATTATTGTCTTTCAACTGTCGTCAGCATGTTGCATCGTAACCAAACGTTTATTTTCATTTTATCATAACGAAACCTTAAAATGGTGCCTTATTTTTCTTTGCATAAATGTATCTAAAACAATAGAGTATTTGACTGATGTCGATATATTTTGCAAAAATGTTTTAAAACTGTATAGTAAGTTTAAAAAAACCTTGTGCTGAAAAAAAAATGCATATAAGATACAATTCATCGAAAATTCTAAATGGGACAAAGTGTCAATTTTTTTGTTCATTATATTGAAAAAGTTATTATGAATTTAGTTACCGCAAAAAAAAACGAGAAAATGATAATATGCAATATACAATTTAAACGTAATATTTAACTGGATACTACAGATATTTAATAAACACCCTTATAATGAATGCGAAATAACTGGCCAGTGACATTATAAACCAGTTGTGTTATTTTCGCGCTATCTGTAGTTCGTCAGTTTTTAAGTCGTTATAACTTTGTAACGAAAAGTCTTTATGTATGATATATTCATTTTAATTGTTTTTAATGTGATTACTTATTCTATTTTAGTAATTAAAAAATAGAGTCAAATACCCTTGACATTATGGCTGATTTTACAGGTTATTTAAAATGCCTTCCAATAATTTAGTAAAGTTAGCCTTATGAGTAGAATTATTTGACCGATCTGACGTAATTCATTAAATCATTAAGTTTGAACGTTATCGAGTTTTTTGTCAGAGTATACTTGTATAATCATTGCATATATATTTTTTAATTTTATTCTATTACGTCAGCTGAGTATGTGTACAAATACGTCATTAGCGTGTGTTGCTTGCCTTAATTCCCAGCAATACCTATGTAATTTAAAATTTAATGTTAGTGACAGTTGAAAAAAAAAACATTAACTTTAACTATGCCAAATTTCACACTTCTCCGTGTAGGCAATAAGATTAAAAAAATGGTACAAAGTTTTCTCTTCACGTATTAATATATAGATAGTTACCTTATAAAAATTATGTTATATGTTAAATTAAATACCTACAAATATCGTTACATACTTCATATCATAGAAATAAAACAATTTCTAATTAACAACTTGAGGCTGACGTTAAAAGTGACATTACCTTACCCATAAAAGTGCATCGCTTGTCATCTTCGATGAGCTTCGTCCTTTTCTATCTGATCGTAAATTTATATGATGCTATTTTCTTCTCTCAAGCCAACGAAAAGTAAAGTTAGTATGTAGTATGTTAACGAACGATAAAGGCAAGTACAACGGGAGTGCGATAAAACGTGGCGATTTTGAAAGCTAACCTTAAAACAAATGTTTAGGTACGTTAATTAAAGTGAATGTTACAACATAAGGCTGCTTGTCTTTTGAGAGCTTGTTGAGTGTCGGCTGCCATTTCCCACTTTGTCACTTATTCATGAAACAGTTTCCATTAGAATAGATAAAGTTCTGCGTTTGTTAGAATTATTAAGTCAATCAGTTGATTCATTACTATTTAGGCGTGACCATTTGAAAACCAGCCACGGGCTTACTCTCATCAAGGGCATATTAAAGTTCATTCTTATTTTTAAAAGAGTACCTCGAAGTAAATGAAAAACGCAAATTTTGCAGCGTTGGTATTTTTCTCAAATTTTCTACAGAAAAAAATCAACTGTTCTGTTATAAATGTTCTGTTATTCTCTATAGTAGCAACAGTTTAATGATCAGGTCCTTTTTCCAGCATTCTTAAATTTCGTCAATAACTATTCGGAGGAAAATACACGGAAAATATTCGAACGAAAATACTTTATCGATTGCTTCTTTATCCTTCCAGGTCCATGACAGCTAATGTAGCTTTCGTTACCAATTATAGAATCGAAAACGTTATTTGACAGCTCTCCATCCAAATTGGAATGATTTGGCAATAATAATCTACATGATGGTGGTTTAATGTTTCAACAAAATGGCAGGGTGTCCATCTAGCATAAAGATTCCTAACGATTAGTTGTGCGTTTAAAATAATTTTTAATTCGATAATAATTAATTATTTTTTCGGTTTTTAATACAATACACATAGTGTTCATTTTATCTTTGGCTACAACCGTCACAGGACATCCTTATTGAACAAGTCAGTGGTGATTGCTCACTGTATTCAAGTATGACTATATTTCAGTTCAGTTGTTGTGTTTTATATAAGATGCTATTCAAAGTCTAGCGTGAATTTCTTTTTATACTATTATTATTGATATTATTGATACTTTTTATGACTACTGCGACAGTCTTAAAAGGAACGGTCTTAAAGTTAATTGTCTTGGCCCAAATTTCTCTGTACTAATGTTTTTAAAGCCTTACACTCATTAAAATCCATTTTAAAGCTGACTATAGCAGCATTTCTCTGGAATAGTGTTGGTCATTCCAAAAAACCCTGGTAGAAATACTTCCCTGTCCACATTCCGAATAATTCTTTCAGAACTAAAAAAAGAAATTTGAGAATTTTATTTTCTTTTAAAAACACTGAAAAAGTGTTGGTTTTTCTTGAAAAGTTATTATATATGACTTAAGCCATTGAAATTCAAAATTCTTAAATTATTTCGGACTCTTATAGAAAAGTTATTAAGAAATTTTGAAGAAAATGTCTTCGCCATTTTCAGACTTTTCAAAGTCTCTTACTAACTCTGAATAACTTTTTGGAGACAGTTTTAGTAAGTCACAGATTATACCAATACGTATAGTCTTGAACATACTTGTAGTTCATGAATTTACTAGGTCATTAAGCATCCATTATTTTGATATCTTGCGAACTCGTTATTGTATTTCTGTACGACCTTAGATACGTTTCTTAAGGACCCGTCACCGGTTTGGCGTAATTTCTTTCAACGGAATTGCCAACAATACACGGCGCGGAAAGTTCATCGTAACGCCGCGCCGTGTGGACGATTTAAATCTTTATATTTCGTAGATAACCTAGATCATTTGTGGTAATTATTTTTATCATAAATGATTTTACGTGTGAGATTTAATTGTGTACCCGAAAAAAAATTAGGCTTGCTATAACCATAGTAAAACCATATAAAGTGATAAAAAAAATTAGGCTTGCTATAACCATAGTAAAACGATATAATGTGGTAAAAAAATTAGGCTTGCTATAACCATAGTAAAACCATATAATGTGGTAAAAAAAATTAGGCTTACTATAACCATAGTAAAACCATATAATGTGGTAAAAACAATTAGGCTTGCTATAACCATAGTAAAACCATATAATGTGGTAAAAAAAATTAGGCTTGCTATAACCATAGTAAAACCATATAATGTGGTAAAAAAAATTAGGCTTGCTATAACCATAGTAAAACCATATAATGTGGTAAAAAAAATTAGGCTTGCTATAACCATAGTAAAACCATATAATGTGGTAAAAAAAATTAGGCTTGCTATAACCATAGTAAAACCATATAATGTGGTAAAAAAAATTAGGCTTGCTATAACCATAGTAAAACCATATAATGTGGTAAAAACAATTAGGCTTGCTATAACCATAGTAAAACCATATAATGTGGTAAAAAAAATTAGGCTTGCTATAACCATAGTAAAACCATATAATGTGGTAAAAAAAATTAGGCTTGCTATAACCATAGTAAAACCATATAATGTGGTAAAAAAAATTAGGCTTGCTATAACCATAGTAAAACCATATAATGTGGTAAAAAAAATTAGGCTTGCTATAACCATAGTAAAACCATATAATGTGGTAAATAACCCGAACGGGCAGAAATGAATATCGGGTATGTAGTTGCTATTTTAAATACGGATCTTAGACGGGTATCAAATGAATTAATTTCACGTTGATTGAAGGCTACGTTGCTATTTCACATATCGTCCGGATTAATTAATTCAAGGCGATCGCTCTGCTAAGAAGCGATAAAGTACATGCCCAATTTTCGTATGGCCCTTTGTCAAGTTGACTAATTTGAATGTACATCAACATTTTTTATTGTTTTTTAATCCTGGGTAACAAAGAAAGACGTTATTTGTTGACTGAAAAATAGTTGATTGTCCTTAAAATAAAATTTAAAAGCTATAACCCGCGAACAGCTGCGAAGACATCTAGTTTTCCGGATAAGCACTGCGCTCCAGGCAAGTATTGGGTATATTAAAAACAGTTATGGGTAATATTTTTTTACCTCAAATCTACTACTACAAAAGCGCGTGTTCCACGTTTTATTTCAACGACTATTTATTCATTTATAGCCAACGAATAGCACCTTTCTTTGTCTGACACTTATTCCCGCACACGCACACACACACACACACACACACACAAACACACACATATATATATATATATATATATGTGTGTGTGTGTGTGTGTGTGTGTGTGTGTGTGTGTATGTGTACATGTGTATATGTGTGTATATATATATATATATATATATATATATATATATATATATATATATATACTTCATATTTCCTTAATAGAAAGCCATCATCCCAGTCTTGTTCATAGAGGAGTGGAGTTGACAATGAAGACACAACATGTCCTCACAGTTGTTGCATGGCTATATTACAGTTGATGCACCTCATAATGAGATATCACACAATATCCGAAAAATTAGGCAATAGAAATAAAAGTGTCGTGCATGATTAGTTAGTGTAGAACGCCGAGCGTGAATAAAAATCGCACAGTACCAACACCGACTACTGTCTAGCAGTAAGTGTTGACAGTACCCAATGAACGAAAGCGTCACGAAGTGAAATAAAAGATACAAATAGATGGACGCCTGCTGTCATTTATCAGTGTTACCAACTGTAAAATACTTCTATACAATGGATTATGATTTTGAAATAATATTGTTTTCGTATTTTATTTCGTGGTTCAGATAACATTTATATCATAATTATAACTTTCAAAACTTACATCATTTCAATATGAAAATATATATTAATTATATACCGAATAATATTTAATTATTCGGCTTTCTTTCTATACATAAAATGGATTTTTAAAATAGTGGAGAAAAATAAGCGTCAAAACAATTTTTTTTTATTTTTATTTTTTTTGTCTTTATTTTACATCTGTGCACATTACTATGTACAATTAGGCAGAGATTGGCTATGTCCTTTAGTTAGTACGCTCATTGTTTATGAAAAAGATTCAAACGATTTATAAAATAATAATAACTTTAAAACTTTAAAATGTTATTTATATCCAATATTAATCGATTTAAAAAGTGCTTATTTTTTACTACTTCGAAAACATTCTAAAATAAATAAAGGAAATAATCTCTTTTTTATATCGATTTTTTTAATCTCTTTTTTGATATAATAATCGATAAAAATTCATTGTCAGTATTACACAATAACAAAAAGCTAACAAAATCGCTAAAAATTCAAAATTATATTATATAATAATATAAAGTTTATTTTACACTTGCATATTTTTTTATTTTGTACATACAAACTTGTTCTCAAACATTTCAAGGATACATATATATGCAAAAAGTAATAAATACAATGCTAAAATAATTGCCGTGTATTGTACTGCCTAACAATATAGTATTCACGTTATAATCTCACTAAAATTATTAAAAAGAAGTTCTGTTTTTTGTTTGTCTGTATGTTAACTAATAATTCAATTGAATTATTATGAAATATTTTAGGTTAGAGTTTCCAGATTTCCACAAGCCATATTGAGATATAAATAAAAATATCAGCGTAGTCGGAGAAAAAATCGTTGATTTAGATACTTTCGTGACGAATGCTGACAAATCAAGATAATACTAGATACTTTTGGGGAAATTACGGGTATTGAACATTTGTATTTTTTGGCGTTGCTCAAATATCTATCGAACAAAAATATTGAATTCAATCGTGTGGTCACCAAATACGTGATAAGAACCAATTAGAATACAGTCAGATAAATATTTAATTTTTATCGTCCAAACTTAATACTTGTTACTTTCAAGGTAGAACCGTGAAATTAACCGCGTTTTCAACAGTAAATATTTTACGTGAAACTATGGTACGTGAAGCAATACGATAACAAGTATCTTAATAATCAACAATTTTTTTTTACTAATAATTACCTATTTTAGTATTTTTAAATTTTATTCAACACAATGTATTAAATCCATAAATTTATTAAAATTATAACTAACATGTACTTTACATTTATGTCTCAAAATTCAAAATTTATGCTTAGGTATTTTTAAATAATGTCATAATTTGTAAATTATTTCATTCGAAAAATTTGTAATCGGTAAAATATGTAAATAATTGATTTAGAGTAACTATTAAGCTAAGGCAGAAAAAAACGAGAAGAAACTTAAAATGGAGTCTGTTTCAATCATACTTTCCGTTTTGTCTATTTAGGTTTATTATATAACATTTCTCAATAAGTGAACAAAATTAAAAGCATATATTAGAGCTTAAATTAAAACAAAATATTTGTCTTCATTCCCATAGGAGGGAAATACAAAAAAATTAGAAGCATCCGTTTGATTTTTTAAAAACATGGAATGACTGGTCACCCGATGTCATTTCCGAGAATCTATTAATATTCCCGAATTTGACTTTCACGGTCAAATGCGCGAATGTTACAAATTCTGCCCACGGGTATGTAACTAACATTTGAGTTACGCGCGAGTTCCGAATAATGAAAAATTTGGGATGAAATTTTTAAATGTTGTATTATTTATAAATTACGTTTCAAAAAATCTTTATTTTACGCAAGCTTCAATATATTAATAGAATTCTCTATTTATACTTTGGGAAATAAGATTTTCATTCACACTTTATACGTAAACCCGTACATAATGACTATGTTCTTAATTTTTTATTGGAATCGGCAATTTCATTAAGACGTTTTTAAAAAAATGGAATTTAACTTTTTTACAATAATTAAAAACTTACAAACCTTATTATCATCTTTTACACATTATAACCGATTCGAAGTGAAATCCATTACAATACACAGGTCAAATTTGCACGAATTACCGAAGCTTTGTGAACTTTCACATCCGTATTTCACCACAAAATATAAACTTCACAAATTTATTTGTAATTATTGTGGTCGGACAGACATTTTTTGTGAGCTGGACAGACATGGGTACATTCATGCTGTCTAAGGCCTATTTAAAAAAATGGAATGAACTTATTTACAATAATTAAAAATTTACCGATCAACTTATTTACACATTTTTATATCCTTTTCCTTAATGATATTATAATAACTGTTCAAAGTGGTCCATTTTGCTCGCAATTGAAATTCAACATCACTCAGTATCATATTTTATTTCACGATTTTAAATTTATTATTATATTATCAATTATTTTTTCCCACACATTTGCACTGAAGTCCACTTGATGGTAATTGTCTCTAATTGCATGGGGATCAGTGTAAGCACAACAATTATTACTTTGTTTTTTTTTTACCATTCGCGTCTATAACCTTAGATCGCATAGCGATACATGCATACACAATGAAGTCAAATTGCATACTGGCTATAAAAGGATCGTTTCGTGTCAGGGAATGAGACAGGGAGAAGGGGGGACGGTTCCTTTTACACAGAGTAACAATAAGAGGAATCACCGGAAGTGAAAATTTGAAACGCTAATGTCGGATTTCTCAGCAGAGGGCGTTTAGACGTATTCAACTTGCGGGTTTCCGGCTGGGCGCCATACTTTTTCTCGCCGTCTAGCGTATAACACACGCATGGCATTACTTCGTGTTGAAAAAGTACAATATTGAAAATTCTTGTGTGGCCCCTCGCATATATTTTCTACGAAAAAATTTTATATTTAATAGTGTTTTTTATAAGTATTTTCCTATTCGTTTACGTACCAACAAGTTATTTTTATTGTATTATAGTTCATAGTAATGGCGTGTATTGTAACCGGCTGTCATAACACTCAAAAAACTGCCAAAGAACTCTCTTTTTTCAAGCTTCCAAAAACTCTGTAAGTATCGTTCGTAGTTTAATTTTGTATTACCAAATAATATAAAAAAGTATTTTTTAAATTCCGTGAACATGGTCATTTACACGTGTATAATTATTTTTATAACCACAAATTATGTTGTAATTTTTGTTTGTTTATTATTATCAAATAATATAAGAAAGTATTTTTAAATTCCGTCAACGTGAACATTTACACCTGAATAACTATGTTTATAACCACAAATCATGTCGTAATTTTTGTTTGTTTATTATTATCAAATAACATAAGAAAGTATTTTTAAATTCCGTCAACGTGAACATTTACACCTGAATAACTATGTTTATAACCATAAATTATGTCGTAATTTTTGTTTGTTTATTATTATCAAATAATATAAGAAAGTATTTTTAAATTCCGTCAACGTGAACATTTACACCTGAATAACTATGTTTATAACCACAAATTATGTCGTAATTTGTTTATTATTATCAAATAATATTTTTTCCATCGAGCAATATCACAAATTTGATATATTTAAGCAATAATGTAATTACATATGTGTTATTGGCGAAGAGTGGGATACAATTTTAACTATTCAAGTTCTGTCAAATTGTTTTTAAGTTTGTTATAGAATAACCTACTGATTTTACCATAAACTTAACATTAATAATTCATACAGTAGGCAATCTGTGCAAAAAAGAATAACAGACATTAGTTATAGCTCAAATTTTCAATATAGTAATTAGGTTAGTTATGAATGTAAAATGCTTAAGTTTTGAACATATTATTTTTAAATCTAATATTCGAGGATAAATTTTAAAAACTGCATCTAGGTCAATTTCAATACAAAACATTTTAATTGAACCAAGAATTTTGAACTTATTAAAAGAATAACCTTTTCACGACAAACATTCTAATGTAAAAATTTTAACGAACCCTGGAGGAAATACTTTTAATAAAATATATACTGTAATATTGTAAGAATATCAACTTGAATTTGAAGCTTTAACAAAATTTGGAAATAAATTTCTTCCATTGAGACATGCTAAGAAATAAACACTATAGAATACGCATTAATATCCATATATGTATGTATTCTCCGTGTGTATTTTTCTACTTTCAGCTCTGCAGTAGAGCACATCCATAAGCTATTATGGACACAGCGCTGCAAGCTTCTCAGATTATAATCTACCTGAAGAGCGTGAAAGTCAGAGAAACCTTGAAGCATGCTTTTTGAGATCACTTGAGAATTCAAATATATTTTTGATAATTATCTATTTAGAATACTATAATTGTAAAATCTCTGATATATGTGTTGTAAAATTTTAGTTTCTCTAAAGTTTTAATAAAAATTTATGAAAATAAGAATGTTTTTTAATATATTGTTTAATAAATTCCAATTCAATGTTTTATCACAATGCCATCTATGGGTGATAATTCTATCTAGACAGCGCCATCTTTTACTCTTGGTAATAATCGAAGCGCCATCTGGTGATTCGGCTTCCAATTATCCATATAAAAGTAGACCACTTTTTTGGTATGTATTAGTATGGGAGTGTCCATTCTGTACTCTATTCTGTGCCTTTGTACACGTCGCCCTCCGCTTTTTTATTGTTTGTTGGAGCGGCGGTAAACTTGTTTAGAATTACTAATTTATCATCTCCATGCATTTTTTCGTTTCTATTTTTAGAAAAATGTGTACATATGTATAGACGATCAATTTTATTACGCAAGCCTATGGTATAAAAAATATGAAAAACCATTTAAAAAGATACAATTGTTGTTATGAATGAACGTGATAATGAAATGCAAAGCTGCCAAGATGTCTTTGGAATATATAAAATATCCAATAGGATTTCTGTATACAAAGTGTCTAATACGGTTTCTGAGTAATTAAAACCAGAGCGAATCGACATAAAACCTGAAACTGAGGCTTGGTTGACATATAGGTATTCTTTCCTCGCAATCATATTAACTTTTCAAAGTCTAGTATATAGTAAAATCTCGTTTACATAGTATATTTTGTACTACATAAAATGCCGTTTATTTAGTACAAAATATACTATATAAACGGCATTTCAAATTAAATATCGAGGGGAACCCTTTCGCTATATTACAAATAATGGATATGTAAGTCAATCTGCAATTCACGCTTCCGTGCAAGAAAGTCTAATCGTCCATATAGTAAAATCTCGTTTATATAGTATATTTTGTACTATATAAAATGCCGTTTGTTTAGTACAAAATATACTATATAAATGGCATTTCAAATGAAACATCGAGGGGAACCCTTTCGCTATATTACAAATAATGGATATGTAAGTCAATCTGCAATTCACGCTTCCGTGCAAGAAAGTCTAATCGTCTATATAGTAAAATCTCGTTTATATAGTATATTTTGTACTATATAAAATGCCGTTTATTTAGTACAAAATATACTATATAAATGGCATTTCAAATGAAACATCGAGGGGAACCCTTTCGCTATATTACAAATAATGGCTATGTGAGTCAATCTGCAATTCACGCTTCCGTGCAAGAAATTAATTTAAGTTGATTGGAAGAGAAAAGAAAAACCTATTATTCTTCCATCACGTACCATGGATATACATGGACACCATACCCTGAAACAATAAAAACATATATCTACAGTAGTAGTTAACTAAGGAATTGATATGGGCAGATTGTATTCTATGACTTGAAAAGGCAGCTTATCAACTAATAGTTTAGGAACACTTACAATTAATTATAATATTTATATAAAGAAAATGATTACAATAATTTGCAACTAATTTTTTAACACGATATAATTCCGCTGTATGAGGCGTCATAGAAATAGAGCTCTCCTATTTCTAAGTGTCCATCAATTCAAATGGTGATGCTAATTGCACTATCCATTTTATATCAAATGGACAAAAGAAAACATTAAAGCACATTTATACACATAATCAAATTGTAACAGAGTTAATTCTGTATTGGAAAGTATTTTAAAAAGAGTGATTGATTTAGACTACAGAAGGATAAAAGAAACCAAATAACCTGTTTTTAGAATTTTTGTCTCCGTGTCTGTTGGATCGGCAGTCTATTAATTTGTTTTTTTTTGATGCCATGAAATCTACAGGACGGTTTTTTATGAAATTTGGTATGGTGATAGTTTATATCCTCGGGCAACATACAGGATATTTTTATCTGGATGCTACAGGCTAAAGAAAACACTGACTTGATTAATATTACGACATTGGTACTGTCGACGCCATCTTTTAGCTTTTTAATAAACTTTATACTCACACGCACACACACACACACACACACACATATATATATATATATATATATATATATATATATATATATATATATATTACGATATTGTATAGCCAACGCCGTCTATTGGCTCTGTGGGAGAACGTATATTTATTTCTTGCATACCGTTGATTTCCAACAACTTTACGCTTTAAATGTATGCGATTCCCAATAAACGTCTGTTGATGACCATCATCTATGACCATCAACAAGGCCCAAGGGTAGGCTTTGCACGCCGTAGGCATCGATCAAAGTGCCACCAGCTTCACGGTTCCAGTTTATCACGAATTTGATATACACTCACTACACACATAAATTATTTTATATACAAAAGTTGTATATACACTCACTACATAAATTATAAACGCAGAAAATTTATTTGTCTAATCACAACAATACTACACTAAATGTTATTTATAAAGGATTTTTGTAAATATTTCATATATACTTTAATGTTATCCTATTAAATTAAGCAGAAAAAATATTTAATATGTAAAAAAATAAAAAAGAAGCAAAAAAAACAAAAAAGAACAAACATAGAGAAATGATAATGTTCATTATTCCTACTAACGTTTCTTATTTCGAATTTCACGCGAAAGATGTCGCGGGCACAGCTAATGTAGTATATAAGATGAGGAATGATGCGTAAAAACTATGTGTCAACAGGTGGAGGACAATTTTGGGAAATTTCTTCTGGTATTCTCCTAAAATAAATTTCCACGGAATAAAAATATTTACCCATTTCAATATTTTTTTAATTATACCCAAAAACATACAAGTTTATATTTTATGCGTACATTATTTACGCGAATGTTACGAAACTCAATCATAATATTTAGGTACTTTTTAAATAATATTTTAGGTTTGAAGAGTTTATATTTATTACATTCAAAAAATTGTATACAGAAAAATATTTAAAAATTTACTTGGAGTCTACTTAGCTAAAGCAAAAAAACGAGAAGAAATTTAAAATGGGATTTGATTTAGTCATTACTTCCAATTTGGCATATGTAGGTTTAATGTATAACTCAGCTTTTATCGATGAACGGTTAGTTGTTTTTAAGTAAACCATTTGTCAAAAAAAATTATATGAAATTAAATGTAAAATCCTAGAAATATGTAGTATAACAAATCAATATGTGGCTTGCTTCAAAATTCACTAGGAAACATGGAATTATTTCCATAATATTATAACTAATAATAAAATCAAGAAAATTATAGACCAAACTTTATGTACATTTATGTTTAATAGTCACAACGTTTATATGTTAAATAGTAATTTTATTTTCGTTAAATAAGGTGAAGATATGAAAGATTAATTTTGTTACGTAAGTCTTTTTGTACAAAAAATTTAAAAAAAATGTTATATCACATAAATAAAACAATGACCAAGAACGTAGGTTTTCAGTAAAAAGATTGTGTATAATGTATAAACTATATACAATCAGTAAAAAAGATTGTGTATAATATGTAGTTTTTTCAGTAAAAAGATTGTGCATAATATATAAACTATACACAAGAACGTAGATTTTCAGTAAAAAGATTGTGTATAATGTTTAAATTTTACACTATCAGTAAAAAAGATTGTGTATAATATGTAGGTTTTTCAGTAAAAAGATTGTGTATAATCTATAAACTATACACAAGATCGTAGATTTTCAATAAAAAGATTGTGTAGTTATAACGTAGAAATTATACACAAGAACGTAGGTTTTCAGTAAAAAGATTGTGTATAATGTATAAACTATACACAAGAACGTAGGTTTTCAGTAAAAAGATTGTGTATAATGTTTAAATTTTACACTATCAGTAAAAAAGATTGTGTATAATATGTAGGTTTTTCAGTAAAAAGATTGTGTATAATCTATAAACTATACACAAGATCGTAGATTTTCAATAAAAAGATTGTGTAGTTATAACGTAGAAATTATACACAAGAACGTAGGTTTTCAGTAAAAAGATTGTGTATAATGTATAAACTATACACAAGAACGTAGGTTTTCAATAAAAAGATTGTGTATAACGTATAAATAATACACAAGAACGTAGGTTTTCAGTAAAAAGATTGTGTATAATGTTTAAATTTTACACTATCAGTAAAAAAGATTGTGTATAATATGTAGGTTTTTCAGTAAAAAGATTGTGTATAATCTATAAACTATACACAAGATCGTAGATTTTCAATAAAAAGATTGTGTAGTTATAACGTAGAAATTATACACAAGAACGTAGGTTTTCAGTAAAAAGATTGTGTATAATGTATAAACTCTACACAAGAACGTAGGTTTTCAGTAAAAAGATTGTGTATAATGTTTAAATTTTACACTATCAGTAAAAAAGATTGTGTATAATATGTAGGTTTTTCAGTAAAAAGATTGTGTATAATCTATAAACTATACACAAGATCGTAGATTTTCAATAAAAAGATTGTGTAGTTATAACGTAGAAATTATACACAAGAACGTAGGTTTTCAGTAAAAAGATTGTGTATAATGTATAAACTATACACAAGAACGTAGGTTTTCAATAAAAAGATTGTGTATAACGTATAAATAATACACAAGAACGTAGGTTTTCAGTAAAAAGATTGTGTATAATGTATAAACTATACACAAGAACGTAGATTTTCAATAAAAAGATTGTGTATAACGTATAAATTATACACAAGAACGTAGGTTTTCAGTAAAAAGATTGTGTATAATGTATAAACTATACACAAGATCGTAGATTTTCAATAAAAAGATTGTGTATAACGTATAAATAATACACAAGAACGTAGGTTTTCAGTAAAAAGATTGTGTATAATGTATAAACTATACACAAGATCGTAGATTTTCAATAAAAAGATTGTGTATAACGTATAAATAATACACAAGAACGTAGGTTTTCAGTAAAAAGATTGTGTATAATGTATAAACTATACACAAGAACGTAGATTTTCAATAAAAAGATTGTGTATAACATAGAAATTATACACGAGAACGTAGGTTTTCAGTAAAAAGATTGTGTATAATGTATAAACTATACACAAGATCGTAGATTTTCAATAAAAAGATTGTGTATAACATAGAAGTTATACACGAGAACGTAGGTTTTCAGTAAAAAGATTGTGTATAATGTATAAACTATACACAAGAACGTAGATTTTCAATAAAAAGATTGTGTATAACGTATAAATTATACACAAGAACGTAGGTTTTCAGTAAAAAGATTGTGTATATAATGTATAAACTTTACACAAGAACGTAGGTTTTCAGTAAAAAGATTGTGTATAATGTATAAACTATACACAAGAACGTAGGTTTTCAATAAAAGATTGTGTATAATGTATAAATTATACACAAGAACGTAGGTTTTCAGTAAAAAGATTGTGTATAATGTATAAACTATACACAAGAACGTAGATTTTCAATAAAAAGATTGTGTATAACGTATAAATTATACACAAGAACGTAGGTTTTCAGTAAAAAGATTGTGTATAATGTATAAACTATACACAAGATCGTAGATTTTCAATAAAAAGATTGTGTATAACATAGAAATTATACACGAGAACGTAGGTTTTCAGTAAAAAGATTGTGTATAATGTATAAACTATACACAAGATCGTAGATTTTCAATAAAAAGATTGTGTATAACATAGAAGTTATACACGAGAACGTAGGTTTTCAGTAAAAAGATTGTGTATAATGTATAAACTATACACAAGAACGTAGATTTTCAATAAAAAGATTGTGTATAACGTATAAATTATACACAAGAACGTAGGTTTCAGTAAAAAGATTGTGTATATAATGTATAAACTATACACAAGAACGTAGGTTTTCAGTAAAAAGATTGTGTATAATGTATAAACTATACACAAGAACGTAGGTTTTCAATAAAAAGATTGTGTATAATGTATAAATTATACACAAGAACGTAGGTTTTCAGTAAAAAGATTATGTATAATGTATAAACTATACACAAGAACGTAGGTTTTCAATAAAAATATTGTGTATAACGTAAAAATTATACACAAGAACATATATTTTCAATAAAAAGATTGTGTATAATGTATAAATTATACACAAGAACGTAGGTTTTCAGTAAAAAGATTGTGTATAATGTATAAACTATACACAAGAACGTAGGTTTTCAATAAAAAGATTGTGTATAATGTATAAATTATACACAAGAACGTAGGTTTTCAGTAAAAATATTGTATATAATGTATATATTATAAAAGTATAATGAACATAGCAGCGTTCATTTCAAACCTCCTTAAGAGAGCATTGGTGCCCAACCATCAACTCCGACTTATGAATTACGGCAAATGTTTTATATCAATTTACTTTGATGTTTTCATACATTCTTACATGACAGTTTGGAGCTTAATTTTAGATGATTTCAGTTCATGTTTATGCATTAAATATAAAAGGCATCGAAATTTTTGAACCCAACTTTAAAGTTAACTATGTTCTTGATATATTGAATATAATTTTTTATTAAAAATTAGTGTAATATTTGAGATTAGTCATCCCAAAATAAGCCTATTTCACGATTCTTCTCAATTTTCATGACTTATAACTATAGTAATAGACGTTTTTCTTAAGTTCCTGCTCCAACTTTAAATATAATGAGTGTGACTTTCTAATGATAAGTATTTTTGTATTTATTAACTTTAATTACGTTTGTTACGGCATAATTTGCGTTAGGGTCTCTTAAGAGGATTGAGCCTTCTGGAGTCGTTAAGAATAAACATAATAATTACCATCGTTATGCTGATTACTTGCAAATGTGTAACATACTGATGTATATTTGTGACGATCGTCATCAACACCCTCAATAAGGGTCTTGCTTGAATTGTTAGTAGGTTTATAAAGTGGGTCTGTTAGTTAATCTAATTAAAAGCTGTCATTATGGATATCAAATATTGCTTTTTATAATGAAAGCTAACAGATTTTCTGCATTTAACGATGGATGATAAATGAAATTTATTCCCGTTAATTGGTAAAAACTGGGGTTAACTGGTCGACTAAAATATTTGCTTACAATTGAAGTAAATGATGTTTGTCTTCCTATGTTCAGCAAAATATATTATCTCAAGCGTGTTCAGAATTTTCTGAATGTTGAAATTAAAGTTCCCTTCCATTCTGAATTTTGGGCTTTCAAAAAATGAAAACATCTGCAAAAGCTATTAATTAGTTTTTTTTTGGTTCTTGATCATTAAGAGAAGCAAACAAAGAGGAAGGTCATTTTTTTGCATTTAAAGACTCTAAATAGTCTTCTATATACTATATACTTTTACTTACAACTTTTTCTATATATGAGATTCTATATACTTTTACTTACAACTACGTTCGCGCGTATTAATCGACGGGCGAACGTGTCGCCATGAACATATGAATCGCCATGAAGTGAGAATACTTAATAATGATAATTATTAAGTCAGGAAACATCTTTGGAATTTTCAAAAATGTTAATTTTTTTAAATAAAATGCTGTCATGACATTCCAAGAATGTGATAGGATTTTTAATGATGCGTCTGTTATTATAGTCTATGAAGGTGACTCTTTCATGCCTGGTGTCGGAGTATCTCACGGGTATCATCTGCCGGTCGGCGCTACAGGGAAGCATTGCTCTTTTTAATCCCCCTCTTCAAATCCTCCTGTCGTTAAATTTAGGGAGAGGTTTCTTGGAACAAGTTGTACAATATACATCTAATAAAAACTTGTTAAACTACGTGGTTAAACTGTCAGAAGGTGGTTAAATTTGTAACGGTACCATCATCATGATATTTGAAAGAAAGTAAAAGTCTTCCACCTTAACGCCAATTAGATAAATTAAGTTTTCATGAAAATTAGAATCTGCTAGATGAAGAGAAAAAAAGGAAATTAAAGGACTAAGTGCAAGTTCAAGAAAATCCAGCATCAGGATGTAGAATGTCCAGCATCAGGAGTAAGAATATTTTTATACTACTTCCAGTTATCAATTTATTGAAATTTTTAATATTTTACTGTATCACTTGATCTTATTATTTGTAAAAGTATAAGTAGTATAGTTTAAACAAACTATACTATTTGGTTATTGTTAGTTATGGTGAACATAAACAAACTCATATATCTAGTGTAACAAACTGTACTGTTTGATTTTGTCCTTTGCGGCGAGTGTAAAAACTTATGTATAGTAAAAACAAACTGTACTATTTGGTTATTGTTAGTTATGGTGAACATAAACAAACTCATATATCTAGTGTAACAAACTGTACTGTTTGATTTTGTCCTTTGCGGCGAGTGTAAAAAACTTATGTATAGTAAAAATAAACTTTACTATTTGGTTATTGTTAGTTATGGTGAACATACACAAACTCATATATCTAGTGTAACAAACTGTACTGTTTGATTTTGTCCTTTGCGGCGAGTGTAAAAACTTATGTATAGTAAAAACAAACTGTACTATTTGGTTATTGTTAGTTATGGTGAACATAAACAAACTCATATATCTAGTGTAACAAACTGTACTGTTTGATTTTGTCCTTTGCGGCGAGTGTAAAAAACATATGTATAGTAAAAATAAACTTTACTATTTGGTTATTGTTAGTTATGGTGAACATACACAAACTCATATACCTAGTGTAACAAACTGTACTCTTTTGTTTTGTCCTTTGCGGCGAGTGGAAAAAAATTATGTATAGTAAAAACAATCTGTACTGTTTGGTCTTATTATTTGTAGTGAGTGAAAATATTAATACAATAGGAATTATGAGAAGCAATTAGATATAGAAATGACAAGGTCGACTAAAAACTAGGGATACGAGAGGAACAGTGCAGTTCCTAGGCGGAACGTCGTAACTTTCATAGGAAAATCAGTTTTTCCAATAAAAGTGAAGAACTATTATAAAATGTCAGGAATCACAGACGCCTGTCACGACTTTTCATTGATCATAATTTTAAACGCTTTTTTCTCAAAAGTGTATTATAAAAATTGGGATGAGCGATAATTATAAAATACAAATTTAAACCTTTTTTAATACGATTTTTTTATTTTCTTTCATTCCACTTTCTTTGGTTTATGCACACAATATGAATGTTAATAATGACAAAAAAATCTCGGTCATTTTTCAGATCAACATAGCCTAACCTAAAGCTTACGACGTTCACAATTTGCATCACAGCTATCCCGAAAGATAGGGTAATAGCTATCTATGTATTAGTTATTTTGTAAAAAGGTAATGTTTTTACTAGTTGAATATAATAGTAAATAATACATTAAGTTTTAAAATGTTAAGCAAATCGTTTTTTTCCTTAAAAAACATAAAATTTGACACAAATTGTTCCTATTAAAGATATGCATACTTCGGGAAAAAATTAAAGGATATTAGGGGACTAAATTAAGGGCAGAAAGAGGTCTGCATGCTAAGGATTATCTTCCCTTAATATGTAGATTGGTTTTGGTAGTGCGACTTAATTTACGTCTAGCGCTGTCTGTTGGATTCAGTCGGAAGCACTATTAAAACTGTATTAAACCTTTTTTAAATCCTCTCTTTATTCTGCTAGATGAAAATAGAAAAAAATAAAAAGGTAATAAACAATATTAAAAGCAATATGAAGCAATCTATTCAATTTTGTCAGTGTACTAACCCTCTTTCCTTTCAATTTTCTAAAGTTGTATCGAGATAATATTTTGCAGGATACGCATAAAAATAGACAGATAAATAAACGTCTTAAAAATTGTTACGTTTTTTTATATTTTTTTTTAAAGTCCCTTTGACTTATTTCTCTGAAAGAGTCTATATTATTTATAGTTGCTGTGATAAAACATATAGTAATATTAAAATTTAACGCTATGCTATTCCAGCACAACCTTGTCTTACGGCTTGACAAAGAAAATCAACAACGAAGCTCTTTTAGGAGAAATATAATTTTCAATGAGATCTGAATAAAACATATCGATAATATCAAGAAATTGTAGTATTTGTGGAGCCGTTACTGAACTACATGGTTCTGATAATCGGTTCCCGGCTCATATCCTCGGTGAGAACGGAATCGCTGTCCTGTCTCAGGAAAGTGATGGGTAGGAACTGGTAAACCTGACGAAAGAGACGAAACGAAATTTCTTCTGATATTCTCCTAAAATAAATTTCCACAGAATAAAAATAATTACCCATTTCAATATTTTTTTAATTATACCCAAAAACATAAAAGTTTATATTTTATGCGTACATTATTTACGCGAACGTTACGAAACTCAATCATAATATTTAGGTACTTTTTAAATAATATTTTAGGTTTGAAGAGTTTATATTTATTACATTCAAAAAATTGTATACAGAAAAATATTTTAATAATTTACTTAGAGTCTACTTAGCTAAAGCAAAAAAACGAGAAGAAATTTAAAATGGCATTTGATTTAGTCATTACTTCCAATTTGGCATATGTAGGTTTAATATATTACTCAGTTTTTATCGATGAACGGTTAATTGTTTTTAAGTAAACCATTTGTTAAAAAAAATTAGATGAATTTAAATGTAAAATCCTAGAAATATGTAGTATAACAAATCAATATGTGGCTTGCTTCAAAATTCACTAGGAAACATGGAATTATTTCCATAATATTATAACTAATAATAAAATCAAGTAAATTATGGACCAAACTTAATGTACATTTATGTTTAATAGTCATAACGTTTATATGTTAAATAATAATTTTATTTTCGTTAAATAACGTGAAGATATAAAAGATTAATTTTGTTACGTAAGTCTTTTTGTACAAAAAAATTTTTAAAAATGTTATATCACATAAATAAAACAATGACCAAGAACGTAGGTTTTCAGTAAAAAGATTGTATATAATGTATATATTATGAAAGTATAATGAACATAGCAGCGTTCATTTCAAACCTCCTTAAGAGAGCATTGGTGCCCGATCATCAACTCCGAGTTATGAATTACGACGAATGTTTTATAGCAATTTACTTTGATGTTTTCATACATTCTTACATGACAGTTTGGAGCTTAATTTTAGATGATTTCAGTTCATGTTTATGCATTAAATATAAAAGGTATCGAAATTTTTGAACCCAACTTTAAAGCTAACTATGTTCTTGGTATATTGAATATAATTTTTTATTAAAAATTAGTGTAATATTTGAGATTAGTCATCCCAAAATAAGCCTATTTCACGATTCTTCTCAATTTTCATGACTTATAACGATAGTAATAGACGTTTTTCTTAAGTTCCTGCTCCAACTTTAAATATAATGAGTGTGACTTTCTAATGATAAGTATTTTTGTATTTATCAACTTTAATTACGTTTGTTACGGCATAATTTGCGTTAGGGCCTCTTAAGAGGATTGAGCCTGCAGCTGGTGTGCTTCAAGAAGAATTTTTTTCTCCACTTCTCTTTCCAACGTTTCTTGATGGAGTTGTTAAGAATAAACATAATAATTACCATCGTTATGCTGATTACTTGCAACTGTGTAACCATACTGATGTATATTTGTGACGATCGTCATCAACACCCTCAATAAGGGTCTTGTTTGAATTGTTAGTAGGTTTATAAAGTGGGTCTGTTAGTTAATCTAATTAAAAGCTGTCATTATGGATATTAAAGATTGCTTTTTATAATGAAAGATGACAGATTTGCTCCATTTTATAATGGATAATAAACGAAATTTATTCCCATTAATTGGTAAAAACTGGGGTTACCTGGTCGACTAAAATATTAGCTGGCAATTCAAGTAAATGATGTTTGTCTTCGTATCTTCAGCAAAATATATTATCTCAAGCGTCTTCAGAATTTTCTAATTATTGAAAATTAAGTTCCCTTCCATAAAGCTCAAATGCAAACAATTCTTTTATTGCAAACCGACCTCATTCTCCTGTTCCGCCACATGTTAACACAGTATAATGATATACTGTGTTAACATGTGGCCGAGCCATAATGGATAATGATATATTCAGAAAATGAAAACATTTGCAAAAGCTATTAATTAGTTTTATTTTGGTTCTTGATCATTAAGAGAAGCAAACAAAGAGGAAGGTAATTTTTTTGCATTTAAAGACTCTAAATAGTCGATTCTATACACGTTTACTTACAACTACGTTCGCGCGTATTAATCGACGGGCGAACGTGTCGCCATGAACATATGAATCGCCATGAAGAGAGAATACTTAATAATGATAATTATTAAGTCAGGAAACATCTTTGGAATTTTCAAAAATGTTAATTTTTTTAAATAAAACGCTGTTATGACATTCCAAGAATGTGATAGGATTGTTAATGATGCGTCTGTTATTATAGTCTATGAAGGTGACTCTTTCATGCCTGGTGTCGGAGTATCTCACTGGTATCATCTGTCAGTCGGCGCTACAGGGAAGCATTGCTCTTTTTAATCCCCCTCTTCAAATCCTCCTGTCGTTAAATTTAGGGAGAGGTTTCTTGGAACAAGTTATACAATATGTATCTAATAAAAACTTGTTAAACTGCGTGGTTAAACTGTCAGAAGTTGGTTAAATTTGTAACGGTACCATCATCATGATATTTGAAAGAAAGTAAAAGTCTTTATAATTTAGTTTTCATGAAAATTAGAATGTAGAAGAGAAAAAAAGGGAAATTAAAGGACTAAGTGCAAGTTCAAGAAAACTGCCCAGCATCAGGAGTACCTAAGAATATTTTTATACTCACTTGCAGTTATCAATTTATTGAATTTTTTAATATTTTACTGTATTATTTGATCTTATTATTTGTGGTGAGTGTAAACAAACTGTACTATTTGGTTATTGTTAGTTATGGTGAACATAAACAAACTCATATATCTAGTGTAACAAACTGTACTGTTTGATTTTGTCCTTTGCGGCGAGTGTAAAAACATATGTATAGTAAAAATAAACTTTACTATTTGGTTATTGTTAGTTATGGTGAACATAAACAAACTCATATACCTAATGTAACAAACTGTCCTCTTTTGTTTTGTCCTTTGCGGCGAGTGGAAAAAAATTATGTATAGTAAAAACAATCTGTACTATTTGGTCTTATTATTTGTAGTGAGTGAAAATATTAATACAATAGGAATTATGAGAAGCAATTAGATATAGAAATGACAAGGTCGACTAAAAACTAGGGATACGAGAGGAACAGTGCAGTTCCTAGGCGGAACGTCGTAACTTTCATAGGAAAATCAGTTTTTCCAATAAAAGTGAAGAACTATTATAAAATATTAGGAATCACAGACAATTTATTAGTGTCACGACTTTTCATTGATCATAATTATTAAACCCTTTTTTCTCAAAAGTGTATTATAAACATTGGGATGAGCGATAATTATAAAATACAAATTTAAACCTTTTTTAATACGATTTTTTTATTTTCTTTCATTCCACTTTCTTTGGTTTATGCACACAATATGAATGTTAATAATGACAAAAAAATCTCGGTCATTTTTCAGATCAACATAGCCTAACCTAAAGCTTACGACGTTCACAATTTGCATCACAGCTATCCCGAAAGATAGGGTAATAGCTATCTATGTATTAGTTATTTTGTAAAAAGGTAATGTTTTTACTAGTTGAATATAATAGTAAATTTTTTCCTTAAAAAACATAAAATTTGACACAAATTCTTCCTATTAAAGATATGCATACTTTGGGAAAAAATTAAAGGATATTAGAGGACTAAATTAAGGGCAGAAAGAGGTCTACATGCTAAGGGTTCTCTTCCCTTAATATGTAGATTGATTTTGGTAGTGCGACTTAATTTACGTCTAGCGCTGTCTGTTGGATTCAGTCGGAAGCACTATTAAAACTGTATTAAACCTTTTTTAAATCCTCTCTTTATTCTGCTAGATGAAAATAGAAAAAAATAAAAAGGTAATAAACAATATTAAAAGCAATATGAAGCAATTTATTCAATTTTGTCAGTGTACTAACCCTCTTTTCTTTCAACTTTCTAAAGTTGTATCGAGATAATATTTTGCAGGATACGCATAAAAATAGACAGATAAATAAACGTCTTAAAAATTGTCACGTTTTTTTGAAGTTATACTTCTTTAGGCGCGTTATGAAAAAATGATGAGAGTGAAATTTTAAGATTCGTCACACAAAAGTTACAGTATGAAGTTGCAGTTATTGAGACTATATATTAATACCAATATTTTGTACGAAACTTACGTTGGGCGCGTAGCTCAGAAGGTAGAGCGCTCGCTTAGCATAGAGGTACCGAGAGCGATACCCGGCGCCGTTTATTTGTCTTTCGAATAATTTAAAAATGTTTGATGTCATTAATTGTGATTCTTTATTTATATTACTAATAAATCTAATATCTAAGTTTCACAGATAAATACTTATACAGAGAGGCAGATGATATTTAAAAACAACATTACCATTTGATGCAGATTTACTTGATGATGATTTTAATTTATTCAGATAATAGATAAAAACAATATTACCATAAGGCATTTAGCTTTATGGTAATATTGTTTTTATCTTTATTTTGTATTCACTTTTCATACAGAATTAAAATATCAATTAGTTTATAATTTCCTTACATCAGCGCAGCGCCATCTTTTGATAGATATGATTATTAATTTCACGTAACAAAAATACTTCAAGTACATAATATTGACGCAGTGAGCCGCTTTTTCATTTGAATTTATTGGATAAAAAAGTATAAGTGCGATTTATATATGTGCTGATAAATTATATTCACTAGTGATTTAAATTCAATATTTTGATTAATATATTTACTATTCGTAAATATTAGGGAAAACATTGTGTTTATAGACTTTTTCAAGTGCTCCAATATAATTGAGGTTATCTATTCGTATGTGTTATTTAATGATGCCAAAGAAGTATAACTTCTCACGCGCGTACATAAGTACACGCACCCATTTTTTAAATATTTTTTTAATAGTCCCATTGACTTATTTCTCTGAAAGAGTCTATATTATTTATGGTTGCTATGGTAAAACATATAGTAATATTAAAATTTAACGCTATGCTATTCCAGCACAACCTTGTCTTACGGCTTGACAAAGAAAATCAACAACGAAGCTCTTTTAGGAGAAATATAATTTTTAATCAGATCTGAATAAAACATATCGATAATATCAAGAAATTGTAGTATTTGTGGAGCCGTTACTGAACTACATGGTTCTGATAATCGGTTCCCGGCTCATATCCTCGGTGAGAACGGAATCGCTGTCCTGTCTCAGGAAAGTGATGGGTAGGAACTGGTAAACCTGACGAAAGAGACGAAACGACAGTTAATAACTGTTCTGCAATTGTGAAGGTGGAAATAATAAAAAAAATTGAATTAGAAAATTGCTGACGTTGAGTCATAAAAATATGAAAATAATTCAAAATAAATATGTCAAGTGTGACGATCTTGAAGCCGCATAGATATATATATATATATATATAAATATATATATATATATATATATATATATATATGTATATATATATATATATATGTGTATATATATATATATATATATATATATATATATATATATTTATATAACAGTTTACAGATTTACTTAAGGATACATAGTTTTCCCGATGAACTTTGTATTTATAAACTGATATTATTTTTCATCATGCCAATCTATTGCCAAGTATATTTTTCACTGGTGTGAAAATACAGTGAATTTCTCATTCTAAAAATCATGATCTAGAATGATTGCTATATTATAACCTACAAGCGAGTTTTTAGAAAACTTATTATTTTAAGTTTAGTAGTTTCGAAAATGGTAGCGTTAGTTAGCTTTATAAAAATGGTAGCGTTAGCGAAAATAGTAGTGTTAGATAGCTTTGTAAAAATAGTAGCGTTAGTTAGCTTTATAAAAATGGTAGCGTTAGTTAGCTTTATAAGAAAGCTTTTTCGATATCTTCACACGGTTAGTTTTTTATTTTTAAAGTGACATGCAAACCCCTAATTCGGCGCAGAATATTTTGTTATTCGAGTATTATTTCAAATCCAATAAATCAAAGTGTGTTTTTATGTTACTGTCGCCATATTATGTTGAAACTAAAATCAAATATTTTGTTATATTTGTCAACATTTTTTTTAAATTAATCAACAATCTGTATACGGGTTAACAAGCTTTGCTACGTTGCCAAATTTCAAGTTTTGACGCCGAATGAAAAACGGCTGTGACAAATAGAGGGATGAACATGTGAATTATGTTGCAAGGGTTCCGTTTTTTCTTCGATGGTATGGTACTCTAGTAAATAACCAACGGCACTCATGTCAGCCTGCCGTTGGTTTATTTAAAATTTACTCAATTCAGAAATGTCAAGTGTACGCACCGTATTTTCCTTACAAATGAACGGTGTTTCCAAATTCATCACGTAAATCGGCATGACAAACGACATAACGGCCAACATCGAGAAGAACACGCCCAGAATTGTAGTCACACGATCGACTCTCATTGTCGGATCCAATGTACGATGCCCTGTTTCTCCTTTTCCTATATCTCAAACAAACATTTTCAAATTTGACAGAATCCAAGAGGTGAATTAACAAACAGGATGGTCAAGATTCATGATTTTAATATCGGATATTAATAAGACCAGTAAAGAAGGAAAAGTTACTGATAAAATATAAAATGCCCTGTTCCCTGTTTAAAAAAATCGGCAAAATTCCCTGTAAGTTTTGAAAAAAAAAATAAAATTATGCTTTTAAAGTGAAACTCCTCTATTGTCTATGATTCATTTAAAACTAATTCAAATTCATATATAGTTGTACTGAATTATAAAATCGAAGTTAAATATTGTTATTATTATTAAGTTTGGTGATTAAATATAAAGATTATTCGTACTTATAAACGCATAAATAATAATATTATTTCACGATATTAGTTCACATTTTTTTGAACAGCGCCATCTGTGAGCTATAATTCAAACTACAACATGCATTTCAATATCACAGAAAGTATTTTAGAAAGACTTATATCATTAGATTGATAGGTGAAGTTACAATAACGTTATGTACTGACAAAAGGTTATTGAATTGCTCCTAGACCATTGACACAAAAGTAAAATCTAATTTTATTTCCATTTATATTTACATGTTGTTTAAATACAAATTAAAATACTAACCTAAAGGGGGAAGCACAAGTATTCTAAATTACCTTATTAGAATTTTATGGAAGGTGGTTCTGGAGATATTGACAAAATTAAAATTAATAAAAACAGATTTTCTAGCCAGAATGAGTGATGATTATTAGAAATCTCGTGGTTTCCACGATAATATTCTTATCCATGTCAAAAGTCCACGATAATTTTCTTATGAATGTCAAAATTAATTTTAGGTACTTAATATATTTACGTAGTGAAAAACAATGTTAATATTTGTAAATGATTTAATGACATATCTATGTATATTAAAATGTTATGACTTCTGTATTACGGAAGCCTTGTGACACGATTTAGCAATAAATTTAGGAATTCTAAAAATTAGGGAAACTTACGCAAAGTTAAGGTTAGATGGCGCCACCGATATAAGATGTAAACAAAACTAGCTGTCAGAAAAAGTAGATTTTCGTGGCGCTCAAAACTGAAAATTTTTATGTGAAAAGAAAATATGGTAAAAAAGTAATATAAAAAAATCAGAGTGAAATGAATGTTCTGAACAAAGACGAAGCTTTGTTTTGTTGCCTTGAAGCTTTTGCAACGCACAGCTATTTCCCGCATCTTCCGATGTTGTTTGTCCTTAGGGAATAAATGGACACCTATATTTTCAACTGACCCAACTCCAACTGCACAACATCGATACATATTTATTATAAATCGAGATTTAATCTTCGGAAAACCAATGAAACTTGCAGATAGGTATAAATTACAAAACGTCACATCGTGTTTGTGTATGATGTTTACTTTATAGTACAGATAGCCCCCTAGCGAGAGAAGTTTCCCTATTAGATATTAAACAATAAGACAATAATTCTAACGTACTGGCTATTTTATATAATTACTTAGAAATACCGAATTAGAAATAAAATGAAATGTCAGTTTTGTGATCATAAAATGCAGTCAAAATCGCAAATTTCTATCCGTATTGATTAAATGTTTCCTTAGTTCAAAGTTTATTTTCGATCTGGGCCGAGGACTTGCGTAACAGCGGTCCCAATTTATAATTTCAAACAAATGTTAGTATCTGACTATGAAAATAAACTACATCATTGTAGATATAAATACTTCTTTATTGATGTCAGGATTAATTAACTATTTATCTGTAGTAATTAGTCAAATATAACGACCAGAATTAATTACTTATTAATATTAGACTCGTAGTTAGCATCAGCTTGCCCAAGTGGTTATTAGTTTGCATATTATAAATTATTATCAAAGGGCACGTCCGACAGTAAAAGTTCGTCCTTGCGTTCTGAGCCGGCGCGAACAGCTACCTTTGTGATGTAAACTCCGCCTCTTCGGAGACTACGTGGGGTGGGAGAGAAGTGTCAGCGCGGTCGGGTACTTGCCTTGCAATAACCCACCGTAGCCTTGTTGCTCGGATATTAAACTTTAGTTAATTTAAGAATATGAAAAGATTTTCAAGTGTTTTTTACGCTAAATATTAATATATTGCAATGAAACAAGAATAAAGTATGTTTTAGCAATTAATGACTTCTTTAATGAGGCCTATCAAGAATTATTGATATCCATTTAGCCCCTTTTAAAAACAGTTATTAAATACAAACAGCTGTTTATGTTTATTTATCGTGTAAACAAGTAAACTTTGGCATAGACATCTTAAAACCATGGAAAAGATTTTGTACTCTTCAATTTTATCGTTGCGGATAATCCATTTTTACAACAGATTTTTGACGTTACGTGCAAAATGTATTTTCATATATTAGCTTCATAATGTAAAGAAGAAAATATTTACATTTTTACATCTTACGAGGTTTAAATTTACACTTATTAAACTATCTACGTTAACTATTCAGTCTTTTAGAGTCATAACTTCATAACATTTATTTCAGTTAACTTTTTCGGTTGTAACAAGCGAGTAAATTTATTGGACGTATTGTGTAATTAAGAAATGACAATTATGCTTCATCTTTGAGGGGGAAAACTTGGGTTATGTGAGATATTTGAAAATTTTTAAAATTTCCGCTTTTCGTGGTTCTTCCAGAAAATATCCTAAGGTTTAACAGGTAGTGATGATGTTGAAGTTAGTAGTAAAAAAATATGAATGGATTATTGAGTAAATATTTATTAGAATTAAAATACGTAGTCATCTCGCGGAGAATTATAAAATTAAGTTTAATATATTGAGTTTATAATAGTTGCGTCCAAAAACAACTAGATGTCGCTGTTAAGCAGAATTCTACTAATTCATAGTGTTAAGTAAATTTTTCTAAGAATGTGCAATTAAATGAAATAAAATTGGCTTCATTGATTTTGGATTGCATAAGAATATAAATAAGTTAAAACCGGTTCGGAATTTTTTTTTTGCGCGATTTCATGTTTAATGGTTATTTTTTAATCCAGTCCCTATAAGATGTAGCATCATAAAATATGTCTTAGTAGTATAGATACTGCATTAGTCTACAGATACTATAGTAGTATAGATACTATATTGTCTTAGTAGTATAGATACTGTATTAGTCTATAGATACTGTAGTAGTATAGATATTATATTAGTCTATAGATACTAAAGTAGTATAGATACTATATTGTTTTAGTAGTATATATACTATATTAGTCTATAGATACTATAGTAGTTTAGATACTATATTGTCTTAGTAGTATAGATACTACATATAGATACTCTATTTTATTCTATTCGAAAAGAGAATGTTTGTAAACAAAGAAAAATGGCAGTTCAGATATTGTAAACCTTTTTCTTGTATTCATGTTAGTAATATAATATGGATTTATTTGATATTTATGATTAAATAATATAATTTGTTATTGATATACACATTTACATTGTGTATAAAATGCCACTATCTTAAAATTAATATTTTAAGGTATTTGAAATGTTATTTTTTAAAATAATATTAAAAATAATAATAAAATATAATAAAAGTCAAAGCAAAAGTTTAATTATTATAAAAAAAAACACTACAGTGTACTGTAGTACATGTACAGGTAGTAACATGCATTATAACTTGTCATAATATTTTTTTTACTGTCCTTACGCCAAATATAAAAATAATAATAATAAATGTTTTTTTACATACCATTAATATTTTGTCTCATTTACTTTTTCTATCTCGCTTTAGCGTCACGCTAGAAAGAAGTGGAGTACCGTCTATATCAAATTTTAACTGATTTATTACAATAGTTCACTTCAACACATTATAAAATAAATTATGTGTAATGAATAGTACATATGGATATAGACTTCGTACGTGTTGGAATTTCGAATATTTTATACCCCTTTAAAATGTTTTATACCTCTGAATTTTGTGTGATTGAGGGCTAGGGTTGCCCACTTTTCTTTTCCAAATTTTTGAAGTCATATTATTAAAATAACAGTGTAATATTTATATTTATAAAATAGTTTAGCATGACAGTTTATTAAGTTAATATAATGATTGTAATATGTGATTTAACAATATAACACGGATGAAATACAATGAGTTTTGTGAATAGTCGTCGACTGATGAATATATATTTGTATAATATATATTTGAATAATACTATATTTTAACTGTCAAATTGGTTTGTTTACAAACATTCTCTTTTGGAATACAATGGAATGTAATTATAACTGCATTACATTTCATTAAAATCCGTTGATGTGTATTCAAAATGGAAGATAGATCTCCATCTAAATCATCCAGACAAAAATATTAAAAACTATTGTTTTGTCTTATTGGGTTTGCGATAAATCTCACCATTGCAATAGAATATCAGAACTGTGGACCCGCAATTTTGAACATATTTTTGATAATATTTTGATACATATTTTTGATAATATTTTGATACATGTTTTTGATAATATTTTGATACATGTTTTTGATAATATTTTGATACATATTTTTGATAATATTTTGATACATATTTTTGATAATATTTTGATACATATTTTTGATA